>CM051022.1:7066987-7171987 GCA_027704905.1 Muraenolepis orangiensis | reverse complement strand
ACCCCCCCCCCCCCTCGTCCACTCATCGGTGTATGTGTGGTCGCTGATCGGCGTGTCCTCTCCTCCTGTCGTTCCCAGAGGAAAAATCAGACGGAGAACAAGGAGAACAGGCTGCACAACAAGATCCAGCTGCTGGAGGCCAAGATAGAGGAGCTAAAGCTGGAGATCAGCAGTGCCGCCAAGAGGTGAGACTCCACGATCTAGGACACGCAAGTCTAGGTTCTAGGACACACAAGTCTAGTTTTTAGGACACACAAGTCTAGGTTTTAGGACACAAGAGCCCCTTCAGTCCAGGTTCTGGGACACACTAGTCTAGGTTTTAGGACACACAAGTCTAGTTTTTAGGACACACAAGTCTAGGTTTTAGGACACAAGAGCCCCTTCAGTCCAGGTTCTGGGACACACTAGTCTAGGTTTTAGGACACAAGTCTAGGTTTTAGGAAACAAGTTTAGGTTTTAAGACAATAGCAATAGCCCCTTTAGTCCAGGTTCCGGGACACACAAGTGTAGGTTCTAGGACACAAGTCTAGGTTTTAGGAAACAAGAGCCCCTTTAGTCCAGGTTCTGTGACACGAGTCTAGGTTTTAGGACACAAGCCTAGGTTTATGACACAAGAGCCCCTTTAGTCCAGGGACACACAAGTCTAGGTTCTAGGACACAAGTCTAGTTTTTAGGACACCCAAGTCTAGGTTTTAGGACACAAGAGCCCCTTTAGTCCAGGTTCTGGGACACACAAGTCTAGGTTTTAGGACACAAGAGCCCCTTTAGTCCAGGTTCTGGGACACACGAGTAGGTTCTAGGACACAAGTCTAGGTTTTAGGACAAGTCTAGGTTTTAGGACACAAGCCTAGGTTTTAGGACAAGCCTAGGTTTTAGGAAACACAAGTCTTGTCTTAGATTATGTTCTGGTGTGCAATCTCAAGAAAAAACAAACGCATACACAAGCACACAGCTAGCCTAGAATGTGGAACACACCAGCATGTAGAACATACACTTGCTCTACTAATCACAAGCCAGATGAGAAGAGTGAATGTTCACGTTCTCTCCCCCCATCCCCACCCCACAGACGTCCCGCCCACTCGGAGGAACAATTAATTCTCAACAGGCGGCTCAAGGAGCTCCAGCGACGACACAGCGAGTTCGGCCAGCTCCTATTGGGCCACCAGGCCACGACCGGAGCAGGCCCCGCCTTCCCTCCCTCCTCGCACTTTGCCGCGCCCTCGTCCCACATCACGACAGTCGATGTAAATGTTTCGTTAGTACGTTCAGTCACACCGCGCCTATAGTTAGATTCTTGTTTCTGGAAGTGCCACCAATTGAAAAATGTTCAATGGTTAAGAGTTGAACCTTGAGAATCAAAATTGTAATCAAAATTGACTAAATTGGTTAGTAAAAAATAATAGTATTTAAGGTTTGTCAACTTATAAAACTATTCATCTGCAGTGGAGCCCACCATATGAGGGACGCTGGTTTTTGAGTAGTAAATACAGTACGTGGCTCCAATGGCAGGACGTGTTGTTGTGTGTTCCCCTCCCTCCTCCAGGAGGAGCAGCACAGGTGGGAGGTGTCTCTGCTCCACCGGCGGATGGAGGACCTGGAGAGGGTCCAGCAGCACCAGATGGAGGAGCTGGGGCCGCCCGCACAGCGGGACCAGGACAGTCCTCTTGACCCCCCTGTTGTTCATTAAATAGTAAAATTAATTTGAGGTCTTTGTCATTCTTTCGTCAATCTAGGTGTACATTATAGTTGCGTTTGTAATATAGACTGTTTTTGAAACATCCAGGGTTATATATATATATAACATATATATATATATATATATACACATACACATATATATATATACACATATATATATATATATATACACATATATACACATATATATGTATATATATATATATTTATATATATAATTTTCCCCTTTGTGTTACGGCCATGTGCGACTGTTTTAAACTGTATTTTAACAATTGACTTGTGCTTAAATAAAATTGTATATTTTTGATGAATTGAAACCACGTCTCTTGCTCCATTAGTATTCGAACCTGTGTGTCCTACCTATAACTGAAAACATGTTAATATTTCCTTGGGTGAAACTCCCAAGGTGGCTATATATATATACACACACACACACGTCCAGTGTGTGTGTGTGTATATATATATATATATATACACACACACACGTCCAGTGTGTTAGAGTCCAGTTATTATCAGCCTAAACTGTACAGGTCAACGCTGTGTGATGATGAATATGTGGTTGGGTTTGTTGTGTCGATGATAACGTTGGCAAGAAATATTAATGGCACACGTCACTGTCTATTAAGATTGAATCATGCGTCTACTTTCTGTTAATTGTAGTGTTATTTTTTAAATGATATTACTGTCCTGTAGTTTCTGTTGTGGCACATTTCCCATCTGGGAATATAAAGTACATATTTTCTTGGCTCATAAGTCAAGGTGAACTTGTAGAGTTTTTTTGTAGTTTAAACAGACGGACCTCATCTCCCATCATGCTCTGCTCCTCCCAGAGCCTGACCTTGTGTGTTCTGTCTCTAGTGGTTGACCTGTGACCTGCACCATGGCGGCTGCCAAGCTGCTGCTGGACTGCGCCTGGAGCATCGCCTTCATCACCTTCATGTGTGCTGCGTGACTCGGTCGGCCAGCTGCTCCTCCACAGTGACCAGAAGATGGACCTGGAGCAGGTCTCTGACAGGTGACTGTTACTCTATCATCTCAACGTTCATATCAATGTGTAGTCTAGTGCACTGGTTCTCAAACTATGGACCCATAGCCAGGGGGTCCGAGAAATATTTTTGGGAAATATAATAAATAAATAAAAAAACTCCATTTGCGCCAATCAATCAAGCATATTGTGTTCATTACTCCCACCCATGTTGGCTTTGGGCCAATAGAAACTGTGATGTGATTGTGACACATCACGTTAATCAAGACTTATTCACTTCAATCACAACCAACCGTTTCTGCTGCTGCGTAGCTCTGCTTATTAGCCATCTCGCTAGCTTGCAAGCTAAATACGGATCAATATTTAAGTGAGTCCGGTCACTCCACATCGTCATGTCACGCTAAGCCCAAACTTGCTCAATTGATAAAATAGGACGACTATGTTGAGTTTGGTTTTTATTGAGAACAGCGACCGGAGACTGAAGTGCGTCATGTGTCTTCAGGTGCCATGAAGCCAGCCAATCCAAAGCGAGATCTGATTACAAAGCACCTAGAATATAACCCTTAAGCTCCTGTCGTACATATCAATGTGTTCTGTAACGCTGCTTTGATTACTTCTGTTATGATTTGTTCAGAGCTTTCTGCCAATCATTTAAGGAGCAATACGTTCATTATTTGAAAGTGGAAGCACTTAATGAAAGTTAGCCTTAGACTGGACATTTTAAATGTCTGGGTGGGTTCAATAGGACCACGCCAGTCTTTTTACTACTAGTCATAAGACTGTCTTGTTACTGTTCATAGTCATAGGACTGTCTTGTTACTGTTCATCTTGTTACTGTACATCATAGGACTTTGTCTTGTGACTGTTAATCTTGTTGCTGTTCATAGTCATAGGACTATGTCTTGTTACTGTTCATAGTCATAGGACTGTCTTGTTACTGTTGTCACTGTTAATCTTGTTACTGTTAACTGTTCTGAAAGCTTTTAGGATCATTTCATTGAAATGTATAAAGATGATCAAGATGTTTTTATTTGGCATTTGCAACGTACAATAGAAGTACAAGTACAATGGAATGCTTACTACCAATTCCATCAAGTTGAGTCAAAATGCAATTACAATAAAATGACCCTCTGTTTATAAGTGGTATTAACATGATTCAAATTGAATTGTTTCTGTTTATTACTATGAAACATCTCTGATGTATTTAGGTTGAAACGATTTCTAATACAAATAGTTCCAATGGCATCTAAGAGTACAAATGGTATGTTTAATTGGTGTTCCGATTCTGAGGGGGTCCTTGAACCCACACATTTTGAAATTTTGGCTGGAATTATATTTTACTTTATATTTTACATATTTTTTGATGTGTTAATTGTTATTAATGAATGTTGGTTTACTAGTATTTAAGTAATTCTAATCATTTATTCATGTTGCATTACTTATACCGGTAGGTAACCTATTGCATGATGCAGTGGAATACTAGTGTTGATATTTTTATACATAGATTTGTATTAGATATGTAATGAGTATGGACGTATTGACCAGTATGACATTAAGTTGTTACTATATTTGTAATTCTTTCAATTAGCTTCCTGTGTAGCTGCTGACCAATCACGGTCCTGCAGGACCAGATGACCGGTGCTGCCATGGCAACGCCCCCTGAACCAACAAGGATTTCAAGGTAAGGTGACACCTCATTAATCCCCTAAAGGTCAGAGGTCGACTTATTTTAAAAATACCATAGTGATTTAGTGTGTGTTAATCAGTCAATAGAGCCTAGTGATGTTGTAGTACCTCCTGTTTACTGTAGTTCCCAGTGTTGTAGGGTAAAGTTCTGTAGTACCTAGAATTGTAGTGTTTACTGCACTGAATACTTCCAACACAATTCTCTGTACTGCCTAGTTATGTGTAGTTCCAGTAGTATTCTTTTGACTTATTAAACAGTATTGTTCCCTGTGTGTTTCAGATCGTAGAGGGAGGCGTTCCAGTCCGGGAGGTGTTCCAGTCCAGGAGGTGTTCCAGTCCAGGTGCCATGTAGTGTACCAATAAAGAGCGTTGCTACAAAATAACCCCAACATGCCTCTCCACTAGGCCACAGAGACACTGGCTGACATGCAAGATGGGAAATGTTTATAGAATATCATAGGTAGTATGAAGTGTTGTTTATAGTATTGTTAAGTATAGTATAGTATTGTTGTAGGACATTCATACTGTGGGAGTAAGCGTTCCATTGTACATTGTTGCAAATAAAAATAACTTGAAATGTGTTTGTGTAAAAAAATGGAGCTGTCAAAAAATGGATTTCTTGAAATTCTTCTTAGAGGAACCAAAGAAGAGATGGATTACTACAATAGAGATAGAAGAGAGATTCAAGCTTTGAGAGGAGATATTCATTCATTAAAACACATGATGAATTTCACCTGGAAATAATATGAAAAATGATTCATTCATTGTAAAGCACCTTTTGAGACAGAATCTATTTTCAGCGCTCACCACCCTACTCTAGTGATGAGTGGTACAGAGACACCAGGGTTAGCGCCCCTGTTGAAGAAATTATTTAGGCCAGAGTGATGAGCGCTCCCTACTGACCAACATTTCCCCCTGCACCATCTGGTCTCCCATCCAAGGATGGACCTGGCCCAGCCCTGCTTAGCCTCCGGACAGAGCCTGCAGCCAGCCGTGGTGCTAAATGACCCCCTAGCTGTGTGAAGTCCAATACATAGCAAAGCATTACATTTGAACAAGATTTAGTGTTAGATGGGATGCAGTCCCAGCCACCCTGACCCCATGTAGCTGGTTGTGAATGCAAAGATGGTGTCCATTTGTATTGTTGAGTCACGGTGGTCTCTCTCTGTCTGGTAGCCTGAGGAGCAGGACCTGGTGGACCTCTGTGAGAGGCTGATGCCCGGGCTGCTCCAGGGCAGCTGTACCGTGAGTTGGTCCCAGCAGGGACAAGACATAGAGTTGAACAGCGTCAACATAAGCATCAAAGGTACTCCGGAATTTCTTATTATTATTACGGTGCGAGGTCAATTCATCGGATTTCATAATGGGCTGTTATTTCCTCCAGTGGAAGACACGAAGGCCAAGCAGTATTACAAAGACATCCAAAAGGTAAGAACTACTATGATTATTATAGATATATACGTATTATATTGTATAGATATTGAATCATGCTAATTAGCGACATGTGTGTCTTAAATATGAGTGTTCGGATTGGCGCTGATCTGCCCCGGCTGATTGGCTATTCACACTCGCTATGTAAAGGATTTTCCTGTACAAACACAGTTTAAAAGGAGAGTGTAGCGATAGAAGGACCGGATAGGACTGGATAAGATCAGATATGACCGGATAAGACAGGATAGGACCGGATAAGACCGGATAGGACCGGCGGATAAGACAGTATAGGACTGGATAAGACCGGATAAGACCGGCTAGGGCCGTGACTTCACAGCCTGGCTTTACGATCTCCTCCTCTCTCCTCCAGGAGAAGTCCCTGTCCAAGCCGGGGGACAAGACCACGCTGATCGCCATCCTGGCTTCCTGCGGAGCTCTGCTGGCCATGATCATCGGCCTGGGGATCTACGCCACCCACCATCGCAAGCCCTACCACGAGAACCAGGTGACCAAGCCTGGTCCCAGCGGCCTGTGAGCTCTTCAAATGCCCGGTGACAAGGAGGGTTAGAGGGTTAGGGTTAGAGGGTTAGAGGGTTAGAGGGTTATGGTTAGAGAGTTATGGTTAGAGGGTTAGGGTTAGAGGGTTAGGGTTAGAGGGTTAGGGTTAGAGGGTTAATGTTAGAGGGTTAGGGTTAGAGGGTTAGAGGGTTATGGTTAGAGGGTTATGGTTAGAGAGTTATGGTTAGAGGGTTAGAGGGTTAGAGGGTTATGGTTAGAGAGTTATGGTTAGAGGGTTAGGGTTAGAGGGTAAGGGTTGGAGGGTTAGGGTAAGAGTTTAATCCAAAAATGTTCAAATGTGAAGCATTTCTGAAATTCCAAAATCCCCAAATCAGAAAATCTGAAATTGTAAAATAAAAACATGCTAAAAAATGCTTAATGAAATTGTATTTGCTGCCGTTCCTCCCCTGACAGCAACACCTGACGGAGGAGCTGCACACGGTGGAGAATGGTTACCACGACAACCCCACACTGGAGGTGATGGAGGTGCAGCCGGAGATGACAGAGAAAAAGACAGAGAAGATGATGGAGAAGAAGACACTCTGCAGCCAATTCAACGACAGCTGGATCGTCCCCATGGAGATCATGAACAAGCTACCCGACGAGGAGGACACACATCTGTAGGAAGGAGGAGGAGGAGGAGGAGGAGGAGGATATAAAATGACTCAAAGAGTGTAGGAAGTAGAGGAGGATCCAAACTATCCCAGGTCCTCCCTAAAACAACAACTCAAGTGTTTTTACCACAGCCATGTCATGGAAATAAACCGGGAGCTCGTTCCTATATGCTCAAATACACTCACTGCTAGTGCCTAATCTATCCACCACATATATTTTTTCCCTCTAAATGTTTCTCAAAAATGCAGCAAAATGTCGTACATATGGTTTTACACAACACAAAACCAAAAGGTGAATATTAATGTTATAAGTGTTTTTGACGAGAGGTTCTTAATGAGTAACCACACTGTAGCAACAGCGCCCTCTGTTGTCAGATTGTTGTATTGCAACAGTCGTTCAATACAATGGACCAATCAGAGACATAAGTAGTATTAAGTGCCTGGAGAGTTCTGAGATCAGAATAAGTATTATTAATTCATAGAACCTCAGGATATTTCAAGTCATCCTGGTGAACTTTGAAACCCCAACATTTGGCTCTCTGTGGTAAATGGAGAAACACAAGCATTGTTTTGTAGGACCCGATAATCATGACTTGATCATGTTAAATGTGTGTATATGTCTGTGTTGTAATCATGACGTTATATTACCAATACTGACAACAATATTCAACAGGTTTTTATAGGTCAATGAATATTTGAGAAAAGTGTCCACTTTATGTGTTTCTGCATTTTATTTTTAAAACTGTGTAAATAATCATTACATAATTGTGTTCTTTCTGTGTGATATGTTCTGCCAATCACCCTTTTTTTAATTCACCCCACAGAAAACTCAATTTTTTTTATAGATATTTATATATTTACAATCACGGTTTTTGTAAACTATTTAGCATCACTTTTTGGCACAGTATATTAGAAACAACTTTTAAGTTGGAAGTGTGTGTGTGTGTGTGTGTGTGTGTGCGCGTGTGTGTGTGTGTGCGTGTGTGTGCGCGTGCGTGTGACAGTCAAATATGACTGTGTACAGTTTCACTTTTATTATACCCGTTTCGTTTTTCCCACCAAAGTGATGGATGTATTTATGGTCGTCTGACGGAGCCACAGGGGGTCTGACACACTGGAAACTGTCAATTGAAATATACCTGATATTAAAAAAGGTGCTTTTTACCTACTTCAAGAATCTTCGTTTATATTTAGAAACCCTGAACATTAGACCCCATACTACATGCCTGAATTACATATTCACATTGTATAAGACAAGAGTCCAGGAGACAGACGCAGACACAGAGAGACACACACACACACAGACACACACACACACACACACACACACACACACCCTTCACCACTGGCTAGGGTCCCACACAAGGTCTTAAGAGGCAGATCTCACTAATGTATTTTCATAAATACTATGTATTTTATCTTCTAAATACAGCTGTAGACCTGATCACTGGCACACACACTTTAACCGCCAACTTTCAATTCAACCACAGCGCTTGAATTTCCATCAGCTCTCTCACCTCTCCTCTCCTTTCTTCTCTCCTCCTCTCTTCTCGTCTCTTCTCCTGGCCTCTCCTCTCCTCTGCTGTCCTCCTTATCCTCTCCCCTTCTCTCCTCTCCTCCTTCTCCTCCTATCCTTTCCTCTCCTCTCATCTCTTCCCATCATGGAGAATTGCTACTCCATTGTTTCACCCCCCCCCAAACAATTGTAAGGACATTTCCAACACATCCAAGGCGACACGATGCAGCGGTGTGACCTCTCCATGACCCCAGACCCCCCCTTGGTTCTCAGTTGTTCCAAACGTCAGATTAAACTTGTTTTAGACAGTAGTCTGTCGATACGTCCGATACATCGCAGGGTGATGTAATGTGTGTGCTGTACCAGAGGTACCTCACCTGTTACACCCCCCGTGTCTTGGAGGCTACATTACATAGAGATGCACCTGAGCAACACCCACCTGAGAATGCTGTTCATAGACTTCAGCTCAGCATTTAACACCATCATCCCCTCCAAACTCATCTTCAAACTTGGTGACCTCATGAAAACCAAGAACCTTGACATCAACCCCTCAGTTTGTAACTGGTTACTAGACTTCCTAACCAACAGACCCCAGTCAGTCAGGTTAGACCACCTCACCTCCACCCTCACCCTAAACACCGGCGTTCCACAAGGCTGTGCTGAGCCCTCTCCTCTACTCCCTCTTTACCCCCGACTGCACTCCTGTACATGGTACAAACACCATCATCAAGTTTGCTGACGACACAACGGTGGTGGGCCTCATCAAAAACAACGATGAGGCAGCCTACAGGGAGGAGGTCCAGCACCTGGTGGCGTGGTGCGCCACCAGGCCCTCAACACCAAGAAGACCAAGGAGCTCATCGTGGACTTCAGGAAGACCAGAGTTGGCGCACACGCCACCATCCTCATCAACGGAGCGGAGGTCGAGCGTGTCTCCAGCTTCAAATTCCTGGGGGTCCACATCCACGAAGACCTCTCCTGGTCCCTCAATACTGCCTCACTGGTAAAGAAGGCACACCTCTTCTTCCTGAGGAGACTGAGGAAAGCCCACCTGTCCCCCTCTTTTACCGGTGTGCTATTGAAAGCATCAGCACCAACTGCATCACAGTGTGGTATGGCAACTGCACTGTTTCCGGAAAGCGCTGCAGAGGGTGGTGAAAACCGCCCAATATATATATATATATTGATATATATGTTGATAGAACTGCTCCTACTCCTGTATATACATATACATTTATATTTGCCATACGTCAAGTCAAGTCAAGTCAAGTTTATTGTCACTTCACAGTTTACACAAGTATAAAGCAGTGATGTGAAAATCTTATGTGCAAAACCCGACGACAGACAGCAGTTATAAAAATAGAATAAAAATGCAATTTATAAAATGCAAAATATCGGCACAGAAAAGAGCAATATGTATATATATAAATCAATGTAATAAAATATACATTGTTATATGCTCACTTGTATATACATTCACATCTATATACTTGTATCCTGCTTTCAATAATAGCATACCCCTGATCACTACCTGTTAAATGATCACTTACCTGTATATACATATACCTATTATTATGCTCATATCACATTTATACCTAGACTGTCTTTTAACCTGTAAATTTAAACATTATTTAAACATATATTATATTCAAGATTCAAGATTCACGATTCAAGATAACTTTATTTATCCCGAGGGAAATTAAGGCGCAACAGTTGAAACAGGGGGAATAAATGCACACAAAATATACTAATACCTAAAAACTAAATAACAACAAACTAAACTAAACTAGTATAAAAAAATATAACTAAATGAAATCTAAAGATATTGATAGATTAATTGCACAATTTACAGTATTATTACAGTAATACGTAGGTATATACAATATACAACAATACGTATAGTGCAAATTGGCAGTAATAAAATACCATGCACTTTACTGCAACATTTGCCCTCTGGTTAGATGCAAAATTATTATACTGTACTTGTAATCTAATCTAATCTAATCTAAAAACCCGTGGAGAGGGCGCAGTTCGAGCAGCTAACGGCTACAGACATGGTCCTAACCCCCTCAGTAGGAGGACCATTCAGACTTCCGGTATGACGAGGCAGTGAGCAGACGCGCGAGAGGGAGCTCCGAGTCAACGGCTCATATTGTTCTTATCTACCGAACAGCACTGCCGCTGGTCCGGTGGTTTAGGACGTGTAAGCCACTTTACATGACGACTACTCGAGCAGTCGGCGTCTCGGCTAAACTAGCTAGCATGTGCTAAAGCTACCAACACGGCTAGCACTGAGGACTCCTGTCCAATAACTAAAGCCGACCTCGAAGTTCTGCTCAGAGACGAGCGGGATAACTTTAGAACTTTAGAACCTAAATCATCGGCGGAGTCGCTGGCACAACAGATGTCATCATTCTACAGCCGCCTCGTCCACACTGAAACATTGATAGAAGAAAACGTCGGGAAAAAGTCACTGAGATCGAAACCGCCGTGGAACTCAATACACGACGCTCCAGAACAAATGTGAGGATTATCAACCTCCCCGAAGGAAGTGAGAAGGACCAAGACCCTACGGAGTTTGTGTCGGACTGACTGACTGATGACGGTGATCGGCGCTGATGTCCTTGGTGGAGATCCCCCGGAGATGGAGAGAGCCCACCGCTCCCTTGACCCTAGACCTGGAGACACCTAGACCTGGAGACACCGATGCGGCAAAACCGAGAGCCTTCATCAAGTTAAGTTTCTCCGGGTTCAAGAGAAGGAGAAAGCCCTGAGATAGTCTCTAGGCAACACAAGCTGCGCTATGGGGACTCCCAATACCAGCGCCGACCTGGCAAAGAGACGAACGGCGTTAAAAACTCCTACACCTGAAAGGAATACGTTCTCGTCTTCATGCCCAGGACCTCTGTATGAGCCGCACGCCAAACCCACCGGCGAGACGTGGATGGAAGCTATGGAAGTCTATGGACAACTACATATCCATTTACAGACATAAGATCATGCTCATGATACGGGACTGTTGTGAGTATGGACATATTTACACGTAATGCTACTGGTTGCATATCCTATTTGATTCGAGACCTCAATATACAAATGCAAATATGTATCTGCCTGTAAATGGTCGTCTACACTTTCTCTTTCCTAAATGTTTAGTTACCTCGTTAAACTCCTTGAATCCCGGGAGGTATGTGTGAGTTGGACCGTTAAACACAATCTCACTGTGGCGTTCATTATACAGTGTCTACATTTATAATGATATATATATATATATATATGTATGTATGTATGTATGTATGTGTGTATGTGTATATATATATATATATATATATATATATATGTTTGTTGAAAACGGAGCTTCCTAGTATGGTAGGAAAATGTTCATGGCATTCGGAAGTGCCACAGTGTGTATAATCCTGCAGCTAGTTTTAGTTTTATTTTTTTTGGGGGGACAAGGGGGTCGGGGGGTCATGGTTCAATGGTATATATAGATATCTATATCTAGATATCTATATATATCAGGGTTTCCGTTAGCCGGTATTTACCGGTTTTGTTAGAGTCCGGTGTGTTAGAGTCCAGTGTGTTAGAGTCCGGTGTGTTAGAGTCCGGTGTGTTAGAGTCCGGTGTGTTAGAGTCCGGTGTGTTAGAGTCCGGTGTGTTAGAGTCCGGTGTGTTAGAGTCTGGTGTGTTAGAGTCCAGTATGTTAGAGTCGGGTGTGTTAGAGTTGGGTGTGTTAGAGTCCGGTGTGTTAGAGTTCTCCATGTTCCAAGGGGTTTTCTAGTGGAGTCTGTATTCATATTTAATGTTATATTAAACATGAAGCACGTTGTCCCTCTTCTTCACCGACCAAAGCCCATTAACCCTTTTCATAGTCAGAGTTAATATTGAATAAGTTTATGATATGATCAGCCTAAACTGTCACAGGTCAACTCTGTGTGATGATGAATATGTGGTTGGGTTTGTTGTGTCGATGATAACGTTGACAAGAATATTAATGGCACACGTCACTGTCTATTAAGATTGAATCATGTGTCTACGTTCTGTTAATTGTAGTGTTATTTTTAAAATTATATTACTGTCCTGTAGTTTCTGTTGTGGCACATTTCCCGTCTGGGAATATAAAGTACATATTTTCTTGGCTCATAAGTCAAGGTGAACTTGTAGAGTTTTTTTTGTAGTTTAAACAGACAGACCTCATCTCCCATCATGCTGCTCTGCTCCTCCCAGAGCCTGACCTTGTGTGTTCTGTCTCTAGTGGTTGACCTGTGACCTGCACCATGGCGGCTGCCAAGCTGCTGCTGGACTGCGCCTGGAGCATCGCCTTCATCACCTTCATGTGTGCTGCGTGACTCGGTCGGCCAGCTGCTCCTCCACAGTGACCAGGAGATGGACCTGGAGCAGGTCTCTGACAGGTGACTGTTACTCTATCATCTCAACGTTCATATCAATGTGTAGTCTAGTGCACTGGTTCTTAAACTATGGACCCATAGCTAGGGGGTCCGAGAAATATTTTGGAAAAAATAATTTAAAAAAAACCTCCATTTGCGCCAATCAATCAAGCATATTGTGTTCATTACTCCCACCCATGTTGGCTTTGGGCCAATAGAAACTGATGTGATTGTGACACATCACGTTAATCAAGACTTATTCACTTCAATCACAACTAACCGTTTCTGCTGCTGCGTAGCTCTGCTTATTAGCCATCTCGCTAGCTTGCGAGCTAAATACGGATCAATATTTAAGTCAGTCCGGTCACTCCACATCGTCAACTCACGCTAAGCCCAAACTTTATCAATTGATAAAATAGGACGACTATGTTGAGTTTGGTTTTTATTGAGAACAGCGACCGGAGACTGAAGTGCGTCATGTGTCTTCAGGTGCCATGAAGCCAGCCAATCCAAAGCGAGATCTGATTACAAAGCACCTAGAATATAACCCTTAGGCTCCTGTCGTACATATCAATGTGTTCTGTAACGCTGCTTTGATTACTTCTGTTATGTTTGTTCAGAGCTTTCTGCCAATCATTTGAGTGAGGAGCAATACGTTCATTATTTGAAAGTGGAAGCACTTAATGAAAGTTAGCCTTAGACTGGACATTTTAAATGTCTGGGTGGGTTCAATAGGACCACGCCAGTCTTTTTACTACTGGTCAGAGTCATAAGACTGTCTTCTTACTGTTCATAGACAGGACTGTGTCTTGTTACTGTTCATCTTGTTACTGTTCATAGTCGTAGGACTGTCTTGTTACTGTTGTCACTGTTCAGTCATAGGACTATGTCTTGTTACTGTTCATAGTCATAGTACTGTCTTTTTGCTGTTGTCACTGTTAATCTTGTTACTGTTAACTGTTCTGAAGGCTTTTAGGATCAATTCATTGAAATGTATAAAGATGATCAAGATCTTTTTATTTGGCATTTGCAACGTACAATAGAAGTACAAGTACTGCTTACTTCTGCGTACTTGCTTGGTAGTAATGCTTACTACCAATTCCTTCAAGTTGAGTCAAAATGCAATTGCAATAAAATGACCCTCTGTTTATAAGTGGTATTAACATGATTCAAATTGAATTGTGTTTCTGTTTATTACTATGAAACATCTCTGAAGTATTTCGGTTGAAACGATTTATAATACAAATAGTTCCAATGGCATCTAAGAGTACAAATGGTATGTTTAATTGGTGTTCCGATTCTGAGGGGGTCCTTGAACCCACAAATGTTGAAATTTTGACTGGAATTATATTTTACTTTATATTTTACATATTTTTTATGTGTTAATTTTTTATTAATGAATGTTGGTTTACTAGTATTTAAGTAATTCTAATCATTTATTCATATTGCATTACTTATAGGTAACCTATTGCATGATGCAGTGGAATACTAGTGTTGGTATTTTTTATACATAGTTGTATTAGAAATTGAATGCGTATGGACGTATTGACCAGTATGACATTAAGTTGTTACTATATTTGTAATTCTTTCAATTAGCTTCCTGTTTGTAGCTGCTGACCAATCACGGTCCTGCTGGACCAGATGACCGGTGCTGCCATGGCAACGCCCCCTGAACCCAACAAGGATTTCAAGGTAAGGTGACACCTCATTAATCCCCTAAAGGGCAGAGGTCGACTTATTTAAAAAATAACGTAGTGATTTAGCGTGTGTTAATCAGTCAATAGAGCCTAGTAATGTTGTAGTACCACCTGTTTACAGTATAACCTAGTGTTTACTGTAGTTCCCAGTGTTGTAGGGTAAAGTTCTGTAGTACCTAGAACTGAATACTTCCAACTCTACACTATTCTCTGTACTGCCTAGTTATGCGTTGTCTGTAGTACATATTGTAGTTCCAGTAGTATTCTGTGTAGACTTATTAAACACTATTGTTCCCTGTGTGTTTCAGAGCAGGAGAGGTGCTCCAGTCCAGGGCCTCCACCGGATGTGTGAGATGAGGCACCATCTGGTACACCAATAAAGACAATCTCTGCAAAAACCCCAACATGCCTGTTCCTATCTCCCCGGCCCCCTGGAAGGGGGGGCTGCAGGGGGGCTCTTCGCCAGTACCATAGGGTGGTGGTTAGACTTCAGTACATGTCAGGTTACATTCAACATCACAAATCACATGACTTTCTTACATTTACATTACATTTGGCAGATGCTTTTATCCAAAGCGACTTGGAAAGGACTCACCAGAACTTGAACCCGGGTCTCCAGAGCTGATAACCAACAGCTCTCTCCACCACACCACCGGGTCCAAGTTATGAACAGGTCCGAGGGTAGATTTGACATTTCATTTTCACAACATTTTCCAAAATAAATACTTTGCTAAGGAAACCAGCCTCAGTGGGTCTTGAACCCACATCTCCAGGGTTGATGGGCACCAGCTCACTCCACTAGGCCACAGAGACACTGAGTAACACATGGGCTGCGGTTATATATGACAATTAATTTACACAGGTTTACTTTTCCAAATTGTTACATAGCTTAGAAGATGTACATCAGTGGGACTTGAACCCACATCTCCAGGGTTGGTGGTCACCAGCTCACTCCACTAGACCACAGAGACACATGAAGTGTTGTGTATAGTATAGTATAGTATAGTATAGTATAGTATAGTATTGTTAAGTATAGTATAGTATTGTTGTAGGACATTCATACTGTGGGAGGGAATGGGGAGTAAGTGTTCCATTGTTGCAAATAAAAACATGACTTGAAATGTGTCTGGTAGCCTTCAGGTTGGGTGTGGAGGTATCCAGTGTTGATCACGCTGGTTAGCACATGGTCTGAGGTTATATTTGACATTTCATTCACACAACATTGTTACTTTGACTAGACACAACTCTAAGGAGTGGAACCCCAGTGGGACTTGAACCAATAACTCCAGAGTTGATGGTCAACAGCTCAGTCCACTTAATGTGTCCATTTTAGTCCAATTAATTTGCACATGTTTACTTTTCCAAAATATTACATTGCCTAGAAGATGTACATCAGTGGGACTTGAACCCACATCTCCAGGGTTGATGTCACCAGCTCAGTCCACTAGGCCACAGAGACACTGTTTAGCACATGGTCTGCAGTTATATATGACAATTAATTTACACATGTTTACTTTTCCAAAATATTACATTGCCTAGAAGATGTACATCAGTGGGACTTGAACCCACATCTCCAGAGTTGATGTCACCAGCTCACTCCACTAGGCCACAGAGACACTGGCTGACACATGCAAGATGGGAAATGTTTATAGAATATCATAGGTAGTATGAAGTGTTGTTTATAGTATTGTTAAGTATAGTATAGTATTGTTGTAGGACATTCATACTGTGGGAGTAAGCGTTCCCTTGTACATTGTTGCAAATAAAAATAACTTGAAATGTGTTTGTGTCCGGTAGCCTTCAGGTTGGGTGTGGAGGTATCCATTGTTGATCACGCTGGTTAGCACATGGTCTGAGGTTATATTTGACATTTCATTCACACAACATTGTTACTTTGACTAGACACAACTCTAAGGAGAGCTGCTGATCACAGCGGCACGCCAGAAAGAGAGACTGAGGTTCGATTAGATGGGGCAGGGTGGACAAGGATATGTAGGAAACCTCTCGTGTGTGTTCACACATTAAACAACGTAGCCCATAGGTATGCCATGTGGCCGTACACACACTGCACACACACCCACCCACACGCGGGGGCAACCAAACCAAAACGCCTTATATAAATTAAGGCAGGTGTCGTCCAATCAGACGACAGAAGAGGCTGGTACTCAGACAGCAGAACACTCATCCCTCTCTTAAGGACAGGATGAGTCGGAGGGAGGAAGCACCATGCATGTTCAACAGCTGTGGAGGTGTGTGTGTGTGTATATATATATCTATAGATATATATCTATCTAGATATATCTATCTAGATATAGATATATCTAGATCTATATATCTATATATATCTAGATATATATCTATATCGATATAGATATATAGATATATATATCTATCAGGGTTTCCGCTAGGATTTTTTTCTTGCCGGTCAAGTGTCCGGACAGATTTTATTTTACCGGACAAATTCTAAACTTACCGGTCATGTTTCAAAAACAGTCTATATTACAAAGCAACTATAATGTACACCTAGATTGACGAAAGAATGACAAAGACCTCAAATCAATTTTACTATTTAATGAACAACAGGGGGGTCAAGAGGACTGTCCTGGTCCCGCTGTGCGGGCGGCCCCAGCTCCTCCATCTGGTGCTGCTGGACGCTCTCCAGGTCCTCCAGCCGCCGGTGGAGCAGCGACACCTCCCACCTGTGCTGCTCCTCCTGGAGGAGGGAGGGGAACACACAACAACACGTCCTGCCATTGGAGCCACGTACTGTATTTACTACTCAAAAACCAGCGTCCCTCATATGGTGGGCTCCACTGCAGATGAATAGTTTTATAAGTTGACAAACCTTAAATACTATTATTTTTTACTTGACAGGAATAATAACCAATTTAGTCAATTTTGATTCTCAAGGTTCCACTCTTAACCATTGAACAGTTTTAATTCGGTGGCACTTCAAGAAACAAGAATCTAACTATAGGCGGGTGTGACTGAACGTACTAACGAAACATTTACATTGACTGTCGGCACCGTGATGTGGGACGAGGGCGCGGCAAAGTGCGAGGAGGGAGGGAAGGCGGGGCCTGCTCCGGTCGCGGCCTGGTGGCCCAATAGGAGCTGGCGGAACTCGCTGTGTCTTCGCTGGAGCTCCTTGAGCCGCCTGAATTCCTCCGAGTGGGCGGGACGTCTGTGGGGTGGGGATGGGGGGAGAGAACATGAACAACATTCACTCTTCTCATCTGGCTTGTGATTAGTAGAGCAAGTGTATGTTCTAGATGCTGGTGTGTTCCACATTCTAGGCTGGCTGTGTGCTTGTGTATGCGTTTGTTTTTTCTAGAGATTGCACACCAGAACATAATCTAAGACAAGACACGACAGCCTAGAACCTAGACTTGTGTCCCAGAACCTTGACTCGTGTGTCCTAGATCCTTGACTTGTGTGTCCTAGAACCTTGACTTGTGTGTCCTAGAACCTAGACTTGTGTCCCAGAACCTGGACCAAAGGGGGTCTTGTGTCCTAAAACCTAGACTTGTGTGTCCTAGAACCTTGACTCTTGTGTCCTAAAACCTATACTTGTGTCCTAGAACCTTGACTCTTGTGTCCTAAAACCTGACTAAGTGCTTGTGTCCTAAAACCTAGACTTGTGTCCTACAACCTTGACTCTTGTGTCCTAAAACCTATACTTGTGTCCTAAAACCTAGACTAGTGTGTCCCAGAACCTGGACTAAAGGGGCTCTTGTGTCCTAAAACCTAGACTTGTGTCCCAGAACCTGGACTAAAGGGGCTCTTGTGTCCTAAAACCTAGACTCGTGTCCCAGAACCTGGACTAAAGGGGCTCTTGTGTCCTAAAACCTAGACTTGTGTCCTAAAACCTTGACTTGTGTGTCCTTAAACCTAGACTTGTGTCCTAGAACCTAGACTTGTGTGTCCCAGAACCTGGACTAAAGGGGCTCTTGTGTCCTAAAACCTAGACTTGTCCTAAAACCCATACTTGTGTCCTAAAACCTAGGCTTGTGTCCTAGAATCTAGACTTGTGTCCTAAAACCTAGACTTGTGTGTCCCAGAACCTACTTGTGTGTCCCAGAACCTGGACTAAAGGGGCTCTTGTGTCCTAAAACCTAGACTTGTGTCCTAAAACCTAGACTTGTGTGTCCCAGAACCTGGACTAAAGGGGCGCTTGTGTCCTAAAACCTAGACTTGTGCGTCCTAGAACCTAGACTTGCGTGTCCTAGATCGTGGAGTCTCACTTCTTGGCGGCACTGCTGCTCTCCAGCTCCAGCTCCTCTATCTTGGCCTCCAGCAGCTGGATCTTGTTGTGCAGCCTGTTCTCCTTGTTCTCCGTCTGCTTTTTCCTCTGGGAACGACAGGAGGAGAGGACACGCCGATCAGCGACCACCACACCGATGAGTGGACGAGGGGGGGTCTCGGACGGCCCCGCACTCGTCGGTCTCTTTGACCCATGTGAGAGTACCTTCTTCTGGGCCGCGGCGGCGCGGTGCAGCCGCTCCTTGGCCTGGCTGTACTTCTGCTGCAGCTGCTCCTGGTGCTCCTGCAGGGCGTGCTTCTCCTCCAGCCACTGGACCCGCCCCTCTTCCAGGGACCTGCAGGTGGGGGGGAGGGGAGGGGGGGGGGAAGAGATGACTGCCACTTTAGAAAGGGGTGTGGCTGCATTGCTCGGGAAAAACACTAGAGCTTCTGATGTGGCATTCATATCTTAAAATTGTATACAGAAGAGCAGTGACAAAATATGTCTGGCTATTATAAAAAAAATAAATAAAAAAACTTGAATATGTACGTATGCAATTTAGTTACAGTGGTTGATTCAAGAATTGTACTAGTACAATGGGATGCTTACTCCCATTCCCTCCGCAGTATGAATTTCTAGAACACAATACTATAAAAATACTATAAATGAACACAAAAAGAACAATAAAGTGATGGATGAAATGTTTTATATTGTGCAAAAAGCATTTAAAAGCATTTAAAAGTGCCATTAGTGCAGCAGCATCATGAATACAGTGCAGTATCTGTAATAAGTCCAGAAAGTCCAGCAAAGTATGAGTGTAATGTTTATGACAATGTTATGATAGTGGCAGCACTCCTCGCAGTTCAGTAGGCGCACTGCCTGTGAATAAAAACCATCCTGGTTATCGCTATTAAGATCAATTAAGAGACCACACACACACCGTTCTGCGTCATGCTGGCTCCTCTCAGCCTGGGAACGGGCGGTCCTCAGCTCCTCCCGGAGGACCTCCTGGCCGTCTTTGAGCCGCCGGTTGGAGGCCTGGAGCTCGGCCTCCCCGTGGGCCAGGGTGCCCAGCCTCACACCCAGCTCCTGGTTCTGCTGTTGAGGTAGAATGAGGATCAGAGAGGGTCAGTCCCATCATGGTAATACGTGAATCACCATGTAAGTAGTTTAACACAGAGACATTGCATTAGCAGATCATTGGCATGAGGCACATTAGCCCCCCATATATATATATATATATATATATATATATATATAATCAAAAATTGCATAATAAACTAACAAAACAACCTTTGTCAGCTATACTTCTCTGGGTCCTCACTGTGACTTGGACTACTATCAACCACCCTTGCATCACTCCACTCTCCCCTGACTGGCTTGAGTGAGCCCTATTTATACTCTGGCTCCTCCCAGCCCACTGCATTTGAACCAAAAATGAATATAAACAAAACAAGAGGCAAATATATGGCACTATTAATAACATACATTCGTAACAATTCATATATTACCCCACATTTAAAAACTCAACCCTTAAACCCTCCCAAATGGACACTCCGAACGCCCCCCCCCCCCCCCCCTTAAAAAATAAAAATGGTATATTCCTGCCAGCACCGCGGGAACACCCCTACAAAGGTGCAATGGTACTGCTGCCTCGTCTTCCCCACTTCGTACAGTGCTGGATGAAATGAGGAAGTAAGTGTTTGGTGAAATAATGTGTCCAATGGAGTAGTGTGTGTGTGTATATCAGTAAATGTAGCGTGTATGTAGTAAATATGTTAATAACAATACATGGCCAGTTGAGTTACAAAAGGTCTATACATGCTATGTAGTGCTGACGTCATGGCCCACCCTGTGACAGAAACCCTAACCCCAAAACCAAACCCTACAACCTAATGCTTATAGGAAACTCAAACACTAAAACTTAATCCATATAGGAAACCCTAACACAAAATACCGAACTCTAAAACCTAACGCTAAAAAGAAACCCAAACCCTAAAACCGGATCCTTATAGGAAACACTACAACAACAAAACCCTAGAAAGACAACCTAACAAACCAAAAATAAAACCTGAACCCAAACCAAAGCAAACCCAACTAATTGACAACTCAATAATGAGGGTTGTTACCCGTTTCAGGTCGTCTAGCTCTCCCGTTGTCCTCTCCAGCTCTTCCAAGCGGATGGTCTGTTGGTGCAGTCTGGTCCTGAGGAAGCAGCAACACGCTCATAGTCAATCTCTTGATCTACAGTTTTGTATTGGGCAGACTCATTCATACCAACGATACGCCCATTTACATTTTGAACCTATTGTCTAATATATTGGTCGATTCAAAATACATATGGAAATATATTAGGCATGTAAGCTTGTCATTTGTATGTGTGTGTATATATATATACCGTATATATCGTTATTATATGGACAGTTTTTAAGCTGTTTATTTTGATTAGCTTAGTTTTTCAAAACATTTATATTTTTCAATCATTGCTATACAATTTAGTTGTATGTGTACAATGCCAATAAAGCAGTTCTGATTCTGAATTGTACACACAAATAGGATGGGGGAAACGCCCCAGTATGGCGAAACAAGCCAAGAGAACCTCAGACCTGAGGTTGTGTAGATCCTTCCGAGCAGACTCCTCCCCCAGCTGGGCGCCACGGAGACGCTCCTCCCACTCCTCCCTGTGGGCGTGGCCAGCCTCATCCTGCTGTGCCCTCTGTTGCTCCAGCTCAGACATGTGGGTCTCCAGCTCCAACCTGACACAAAGAAAAAACACAAAACGGATCTTGCGTTGCTGCCATGTTGTAGGATGGAGGGAGTGAGTGAGTGAGTGAGTGAGTGAGTGAACAATACATCGGCCAGCCACAGTGTGAGTTAAACAGTGGTGGTGGTCCAGCCTACTTTTCCTCGTGCAAGACGGCCGTCTTGTGGAGCTCCTCCTCGCGGGCGGCCTGCACCCGCCGGACCATCTCCCTCTCTTTCTCCGTCAGCACCTCCTTCTGTCTCTCCACGCTGGCCCTCAGCACCTCCACGTCTGTCTGCAGTGCTAGAGAGAGATAGATCGTTGAGCACACGCGCACTCCTATTCATACGTCACACATTATATATAATATATATATTATATAATATATATATATTATATAATATATATATATATATATATTATATAATATATATATATATTATATAATATATATATAATATATATATATTATATAATATATATATATTATATAATATATATATATTATATAATATATATATATTATATAATATATATATATATATTATATAATATATATATTATATATAATATATATTTTTTTATTATGTGTGTGTATATATATATATTATATATAATATATATATATATATATTATATATAATATATATATAATATATTATATATATATATATAATATATTTATATATATATATATATTATATATATTATATATATATATAAATATATATATATAAATATATATATATAATATATATATATATATATATATATATATATATATATATATATATATATATATATATTATATATACTACTCCATATATATATATGTCTACTCCAAGTAGGGAGGGAGTCCTTATCCCAAGTGAAGGAGTTCAAGTATCTCGGGGTCTTGTTCTCGAGTGAGGGGAGGATGGAGCGTGAGATTGACAGGAGAATAGGTGCAGCGGGAGCGGTATTGGGTGCACTTTGGCGCACCGTTGTAACCAAAAGAGAGCTGAGCCAGAAGGCAAAGCTCTCGATCTACCGATCAGTCTTCGTTCCTACCCTCACCTATGGCCATGAGCAATGGGTAATGACCGAAAGGACGAGATCGCGAATACAAGCGGCCGAAATGAGTTTCCTCAGGAGGGTGGCTGGTATCTCCCTGAGGGATAGGGTGAGAAGCTCAGTCACTCGTGAGAGACTCAAAGTAGAGCCGCTGCTCCTTCGCGTAGAAAGGAGCAAGTTGAGGTGGTTCGGGCATCTAGTAAGGATGCTTCCTGGTCGCCTCCCGAGGGAGGTTTTCCAGGCACATCCAACTGGGAGGAGACCACGGGGCAGACCGAGGTACAGGTGGGGTGATTACATCTCCACACTGGCCTGGGAACGCCTCGGGATCCCCCAGTCAGAGCTAGTCGATGTTGCCAGGGAGAGGGAAGTTTGGAGTCCCCTGCTGGAGCTGCTACCTCCGCGACCCGATTTCGGATAAGCGGGAGAAGATGGATGGATATATATATATATATATATATCACTTTACACACAATTTCACACTAAGTGTGAAATTGTGTGTAAAGTGAGAGCATCAGAAAGTAAGTTTAAAGGTTTATTATATATATATATATATATATATATATATATATATATATATATATATATAATAAACCTTTAAACTTACTTTCTGATGCTCTCACTTTACACACAATTTCACACTTAGTGTTTTTGCACAAGGCATATGTGTGCACTTCATTAAGAAACGGCTTTTGCCAAAAGCGACTTACAGTGACTCTTTCTACAGAGTACAGGACAATGGTGGTTTTCAAACCGAGAATCGTTCCATGCGGTTAGTCAAACACCCAAAGCCCCACTTTCACTGTTATTTACTGTGTGTAAGTGTGCGTGTGTGCATGCATGCGTGTTTCCTCCTACCATCTGTGTGCGTGTTGCCTACCATCTATTTGGCCTTGCAGTGTGTCCCTCTCCCGCTCCATCTCTCCCTTGGTGCGGGAGCACTCTAGCCGGACGTTGGCCTGTTCCAGCTTGTGGGAGTGCTTCATGCTCTCCACCTGGGGGACAGGACAAGCACAGCTATGGGCTACCAAGATGTTTGGTTGGTTTCTGTCACGTTGGCATAGATTTTTGCTATTTTGTTTCATTCAAACAAAGTTTAATCGTGAGTACTGGTGGTGACACGATACCACCACTGGGTGGTGGTATCGTGTCACATGAGAACAAAACTCTTTGGATACATGGTTGGGCAAGTCTCACCATTAAACAAGAAATCAACTGCAGTTGATTTCTTGTTTAATGGTGAGACTCAATACAACAATACTATACACAACAAATACAATAAAGTGTCTGACGTTTAAGCATTTGCAATGACCCTAGAGGTCAAAGGTGAGCGTACCTGGCAGGTGAGCGTGTTGACCTCCCTCTCTGCCTTGTGCAGTCGTCCTGTCAGCTGGGAGTTCTGCTCGTGGGCCAGCCGCAGCTCGTTCTCCACGCGTTCCAGCTGCAGCCGCACCGACTGACGCTCCGCCTGCAATCCAGACAGCCAATAGCAATGAGTCCACTGGCATACGACCAATCACCAACCAGCCATAGGCGAGTCAATGTCAGCCATCACCCACAGTCGTCGTCATGAGTCAACAACCAATCACTGCACCAATATAACTCATCTTCTACTCACAATCATCCGACAGTCAGCATTCCTCAACCAACAACAGCCAATCATAATGAACAAACTAACAGCCAATCAACCCATGGATAGGTAAATGAGTCAATAAATCAACGATCATAACCAGTCAACACCCAATCAGACCCACAGTCTGGTCTTACCTCCAGGGACTTGATGGCAGACTGGGACTCGGCCAGCTGCCTCACCTGGATGCGGTGCACGTTCTCGGCCTGCTGGCCCGAGTTGTCCTTCAGGGCGCGAAGCTCCGCCACCTCCGCCTCCAGGCTCTTGAGGCGCAGGTGGAGCTGGGCCTTCTCCCGGAGCAGGGCCTCCACACGCCGGGCATCCCGGCTGGGGTCCGAGCCCTGGTACTGGGCCACCAGGTCTTCCTTCTCCCGCTCCAGACGGGAGAGCTGACCAGAAACACAGATGACGGTCAGTACCTCAAAATGGAATGTTCTATATGATTATGTCATCACACACACACACACACACACACACACACACACACACACACACACACACACACACACACACACACACACACACACACACACACACACACACACACACACACACACACACACACACACACACACACACACACACACACACACACACACACACACACACACACACACACACCTCGGCCTCAAAGCGCATGTTCCTCTCCTCCAGCATGCGAGTGGCCTCCTGGTGCTGGTAGTCCGACTGGGACTTGAAGAGGGTGTAGTCATACCTCAGCTTGTTGTACTCTGACCTGTACCTCTCCGCCTCCTGGTACAAAACACCACCCGCAGCACACTTTGACATGACATGTCTCCTTGTATTACCGCTCAAATTATAAAAATCACTGAAAACCCACCTGTCCTTTTTTTTTATTAAACAAACTGGTATTTTAAGTTTATGTATTTGTGTGGCATTTATTTGGATTTTGTAAATAACTTTGCTCTCACGTAACGTTTTTTGTAACTGTTGCTTTACCCTGTATCTTGTTAAACTTAGTTTACTCTCAAATATAACATCTTTACAGCATTATACTGTAGACATTGAATAGGGAATTGCTCAATTTGTGTAGCAAAAAACAACAGTGAGATAGAGACAGGCAGGCAAGGCAGGCAGACAGATACAGATAGGCAGGCAGACAGACAGATATATATAGATACACACACATACTAGTGGTGATTAGCAAGACATACAACCCGAGAGACGGACAGTAAAACGGTAGACAAGACATCAGCACACGGACCTCCTCCAGCTTGTTGAAGCGCTCTCTGACGGGCGCCTCCATCTCCTGCTGGAGCTGAGCTCTCAACAGGTCCAGCCTCTGGGGAGTCATCACCTAGGCCACACACACACACACAGTTGTTAATGTTACCAACATTTTAAAATGCCCAATTATTTTTATTATATAGAAGCATAAGAGATGTTTTCCAAAGTGATACAGGACTGATGTTTTGTTGTTGTGATAAGTGGAGGCTGTCTTGCTCCAGAGGGTAATGTAGCTGGTGGTGGAGGTTACCTGGAGCCTGCTCTCCTCCAGCTGACGCGTCTTGTCCAGCAGCTCCCCCCTCAACTCGGCCAGCAGCAGCTGGAGCTTCTCCTGCTGGGCCTGCCTGTCTCCCAGCAGCCCCTTCAACTCCCCCTGCACCCGCATGAACTCATCCTGCAGCCTGGAGGGAGAACACACACACACACACACACACACACACACACACACACACACACACACACACACACACACACACACACACACACACACACACACACACACACACACACACACACACACACACACACACACACACACACACACACACACACACACACACACACACACCTTAAAATTCAACTCAAGAAGCAATTCTTCAATACTATGAAACACCACTATCCAGCAAAGAATCAACACTGTATCTTTATATTGATTCCCAAAATTATTTTGCCTCAGATACTGTCCATGATACGATTGACATGTCCGAAATAGGACAAGAAAAGCATAATATAAGTGTTGGAGGACTCTTCTTGTGAATAAAATCATGGATGGAATGTCATTGTCACTGTAGTTTTAGGTAAAAATATAACATAACCACTGTCTCAGTGGGATATTCATAATTGTCACTCAATTGTCCACTCTCTCTTGGATCAGCTATGAATTATTGTTAAATTATAAGTTATTATTATATATTAAGGTAAAGACAATCTAAAGCAAAAACAAACTAACGATTTTCTCGGAAATCAATGAGACTGTTTAGACACTCCAGGCATGGAGAGAAAGGGTCTTAACCTAAAGTGAGATGGTACCTTGTGTGTTCCGCTTTCAGGGTCTGGTAGTTGGTCTTGTGGTTCTCACACCTCATCCTCTCGTCGATCAGCATCTTCTGCAGCTCCATCTCGGACCCCCCCGGCCCACCGGAAGCACCCGGGGCGGGGCACCTCCCCGGGCCCAGCTCCAGGCCGGGGAAGTGGGGGGTGGACTGGCTGAGGAAGAAAGAGGAGTTCATCTCATCCCTGTGAAATGGAGGAAAAAAATAAACAAACAAAAAATGACAATATGCATCCGGAATGAGCAGCAACTCCAAATGATGCAGTTGATAAAGCCCGTTTTAAAATTAATATATCAAACATGAATAAAAAAACGAATCTTGACTGACATTGTAGTAGAGTTGAGACCAACCACCAATATTTAGAGCTAGGACGGCACTGTGGCAGGTACTAAGCAGACAATGAGTCAATCTCCGCCTGTGTTTTGCGGCGGTTACCATGGCGGCTCGGGTCGAGTCCCCCCAGCCACAGCTCGAGGCTGCTACCGAAAATTACAACCGCTTAACATTAAATCAAGCTCAAGTGATTAGTAAGCTACACCCACAAGCTGGTTCTGTTGTGGATACGAGCGGTCTGGGGGGACAGATAACAGCGTGGATGATGATAGCAACCACAAGGGCGAAGAGCACTTCACCTCAAGCATGGAGATAAAGTGCATCCAATCAAAGGGGATGAATAATAATAGTATTAGTAGAAGTAATAGCAGCAGCAGCAGTAGTAATAGTAATTGTAGCAGTAGTAGTAGTATTAGCAGAAGTATAGTAGAAGTAGTAGTAATTGTAGCAGCAGTATAGTAGTAGCAGAAGCAGCAGCAGTATAGTAGTAGTAGTAGCAATATAAGCAGTATAGTAGTTGCAATAGTAATATAAGTAGCAGAGTAGTTATAGTAGTAGCAGTATATTAGTTGCAATAGTAATAGAAGTAGCAGAATAGTTATTAAAGTAGTAGTAGTAGCAGCAGTAGTATAGTAATAGCAGTAGTAATAGTGGTAGCAGTTGTCACAGTATTGGTAGTTGCTAATAGTGACTGCCACTACTACGACTTAATATTATCGTAGTAGTAGTAGTAGTAGTAGTAGTAGTAGTAGTAGTAGTAGTGGTGTTGGGTGGTAGTAGTAATAATAATAGTAGTAGTCGGAGCAGTAGTCCAGAGTAGCAGACCACTAGGTTTCCCGGGATAACAACAACAATCAGCCGTTAGCCAGAAGTGTATTTCCTACTTAAGTTCCGAAAAGGGAACGGTAAATACGGTAAGCACGGTAAATAAATCCGAGATAAATCGTTGTTCTTTTAAATGTATGAAGGCATTAATTAACCAACTGTGATCATAAGTATCAAACTATCCGGGAACGACATGCTCCGGGTCTTGTTTTGAATGTGGCGCTCTTCGACCCTCCTACCGCGGCTAACATTGCTAACACAACTCGCATTTACAGTTTTTTCGCCTTTAACCCCCTACTTCCAAACATAAGTAGTCTATATAAACATTGCATTTGCGAACAAAACGGTTTTTGTAACTAATTATGTCTCACCCTACTGCAGAGTGCAGCCTCTTCCTTGGTCTGGGGTTGTAGTCCGCGGGGATAATCTAATGCGACTACAAAACCCAACGGCATGATGGGAAATCCGACCGCTACATCCGGTGTGTCTTAAGTAGAAGGAGCGCGTGGTGCACAAAGACCTGGGTTCGATTCCAGCAGACCTTGAAGTGTTATTTGGTGTTGTGCATTGTTTCCTTTGTGTTGTGGTGCAGACATCTTTTGGGGGAGGTTTTCATGGGAAGTCAAGTCAAGTTTAGTCGTTATATTTGTGTAATCACAGTTACACTTTTAAAGGGCTTCACATGCCACATATGTACGACCCCCCCCCCCCCCAAAAAAAAACTACCCAGCCCTAGATCCCCCGAGGGTAAGAAAAATCTTCTTCCAGGGATGATTAGGAGTGCAATGGGTGCCATAAGTGACATACATAGCTAATTAGAAAGTAACTTACTAGTAAGTACAATAATAAAATGGGAGATAATTGTTTGTCTATGGTGCTGGCTGGTATCCTTCAGGTGGGGCTTCCAGTCACGATCACAGCGGTACACTAGAAAACAGAAGCAGACTGCAATCTGATGATTTGATTGGGTATAGGGTGGACAAGGAACACGTAGAGAACCTCTAGTCTAGTAGCTACCGGCAGCAAGGGCAGACTGGTGCTGGCTAACTGGTGGATTTAGCTGTAATGAGGGCTGAGGACCAAAGTAGGTTTTAAGTTTAGATTTGAATATTTCAGCAGAGACTGATCCCCTGATTACAGGTGGCAGACACAAATAGGGCAAGGGTGACAGCATTGTAGTTGTTGAACATGCAGATGTACTGAACTGTTTTCATGATGCTGCAAAATGCTTTGTGCACAATATAACACATGTACATATCATCCATCAATCACTTTATTGTTATTTTTATGTTAATTTTTATTTGATTTTGTATTGTATTCTTAAAGTATTCTGTTCTAGAATTTCATACGAGGGAGGGAATGGGGAGTAAGCATTCCATTTACTTGTTGCAAATGGCAAATTTGCTAAATGAGATGCTGGATTGATATGAGAGGCACATTGTGGGGGGCGGCAGTCTGGCGACAGTATAGCTCAGGAGGTAGAGCGGTCGCCTCACAACCGGAAGGTTGCTGGTTCGATCCCCGGCTCCTCCTAGCAAAAACTGTCGAGGTGTCCTTGAGGAAGACCCTAACCCTAACTGCTCCCCGGGCGCTGTATGAATAGCTGCCCACTGCTCCTAATACTAGGATGGGTTAAATGCAGAGAACACGTTTCACTGTATGTCTTCATGTATGTGACCAATAAAGAGGATTCAATCCTCACGAGTTGTTGTTGTTTGTTGTTTGTGTAGGCCGAAAGCAACATACCGGTATATATTTTTTTTTTCTAAAGACTTGTTTATTCTTTATTTTTGCGGAAAATAAATGGAAGGTTGTAGGGAGAGATGGGGCCTGTGTAGGTGTAGGCCTTATGTAGGAAGTACATTGTTTCAAGCTCAGTTCTAAAGTGATCTCTCAAACAGCGTCCATGTCCATTCATAATGTCCAATCGAAATTAATGTTGAAACTGTTTTATTGAGCTGCACAACTTAACATGATTCTAGGCCTAACGTAATGTGTGTGTGCATGCTTATTAAATATGTATTATGAATATTACATCTGGCAATATATGAAGAAAGAAATAGTACAATTGAATGTCATTATTAGGCAGGTGACAGTGGGAAAGAAAACCACGATCACTTAAGTCCATAAAAAGTTGAAAAATGTGGTGTATGTCTCCCTCGTGTGGCACACAAATGCAACAACATATCTTGACAAGCAGCTGCTGTTGAAACAAAACGGCAAAAAAAAACACAGTGTATTTATAGGCCTATGTCACTGGTCCTGACCCCCACTCACACTCCATCTCTCATCCGAATAGAGCCACACAATGTCTGGTAGGTGTATGATTAAAAGCACTGGTCCCAAGTTGGGCTGGGCGATATGGACCAAAAATCATATCCCGGTATTTTTAGGCGATATACGATATATATCGTATATCTTATATATCTTATATACGAATTCGGCAAATTTTTCAGTTTTAACTCAATGCCACATGTATGATGTCACAAGCTCTTTTATTTTAAGACAACTCATATTCACAAGAATAACAGGCATTCCCTTCTAGAAAGTATACAGCTGCACACTACATATTAACACGTACATGAAAAGGTACATTGAAATAATCCAAATCCATCAAATAAATTGCCTATATTAAATACATAGGCATACCTCTGCTCCTACACAAAATCGCCTTTGTTATATGGCGATATATCCAGATAGAGCCACAAGACACAATGTCGGGGAATTGTATGATTCGGATTTAGACTTCTTCACTGTAGAGTGTTCATTCACTAGTTGAACCGCATCGTCTGGACCGACTTTTGGAAGGTTATGCAGCGATGTTGTCCAGCGATAACTGTCCGCCATGGTGAATGCCAAGCTGAATGCATTAACCAGAACTTGGGACACACTGCTTCAGCAATTTTTAAAGGGTACTTCCGGCTTTCAACTGTGCCGTGATATAGGCCTATTTGTTTAATTAAATTTAGTTTGTTACTCCGTATTGATCTGCATATATCAACAATGTAACCATTAGGATCTCTGTTTTGAAAAACAGAAACCTTACAAGGATGAGGTTTAACATGTTAAACATCAGTTACACAAAGAGAGAGAGAGAGAGAGAGAGAGAGAGAGAGAGAGAGAGAGAGAGAGAGAGAGAGAGAGAGAGAGAGAGAGAGAGAGAGAGAGAGAGATCATAAATCTGGCTTCATTTGGCCAGAATGTCAAATAATAAAGTTACTACATGACTCACACTCACAGCAGACTCTACCCACTTCTGCACAGGGAAACACATCTCCCAATGACCTAAAGGAACACCACATGTCAGTCGATTTTCGTTTTGGGTTTTCTTTCTAGGACTAGAAAGTTGTAGGGATAAAGGCTGGGCGACTTCAAGCTACACAGTACAATAGCGATGATAGGTTACAGACAACAAATAACATTTCACAATAATAGTAGTCTAATGCATTTGTCCGACGACAATGCATTTGTTTGGTTGACGACACACATTTGGCTAACGAGGACACAAGCGAACCAGAAGGTCTGCGCTGCGATTGTTTCCTTTTATGGCGATTCACTTTGCACCTCCTGGTCAATCTCCAGATGTTGTCCTCGATTTCCTTTACATGACAACAAGCCCAATCGGCCGCCAAATCGGCTTGGGGACCAAGGATACATCAGTGTATTCAGGAGGTGGAGGTGTTTTTGCCATTCCTCGAAGTACGTCATCAGTCACGTACACATATTACACAGCTGTACCGCCACATGTCACACACGTGATTGGTTACGAAGTCTGAAGGTTATGATTGGTCAGCTCATCAACAGCTGTCCCAATGGGTCCCCATTCCCACTTAATGGGAATGGGGACCCCAATGACCCCAATGGGTCACTTAAAAAGTCCCCCCCCCCCAGCAATCATGTAGAACAGAGATAGCCACTAGGTAAATAAGTTTAGGGGTTCAATTCCCTGTTAAGAATGCATTGTACAACGGTATTAAAAGCCTCTACCGTAATTTCCGGACTATTGAGCGCACCTGAATATAAGCCGCACCCACTGAATTTAAAAAATATATATATTTTGAACATAAATAAGCCGCACATGTCTATAAGCCGCAGGTACCTACCGGTACATTGAAACTAATGAACTTTACACAGGCTTTAACGAAACACGGCTTGTAACAAAAAGAAAGAATTAGCGGCAAACAGTAGCCTACCAAGAAAGTCATTGGTCACTATCATCCTCCTCCTGTGCACTGAAACCACTGAAGTCATCTCCTTCGGTGTCGGAGTTGAATAGCCTCAGAATTGCTTAATCCGATGTTGGATCGTTTTCATTGTCGCTCTCGTCACTTTCATCCGGAGGCAAATTCCCCGCTGAGCTCATGCTGCCCTTTTCAACACGCAGCAGTCCAGCCTTTTCTAAACCTGTTGATGATAGTGGATTTTTTGACAATGCTCCACGCTGTCAGGACCCACTGGCAGACTTGACCATAAGTTGCTCTTCGCATGCGGCCCGTTTTAGTGAAGGATTTCTCCCCACTTGTCATCCAAGCCTCCCATTGAACACGGAGCGCCACCTTAAATGCACGATTTACACTGATGTCGTGTGGCTGCAAAAACTTTGTTGTGCCCCCAAGAATCATAGCTGGAATTGAGTTTGTCCTCTTGATGGCTTCTTTCACAGAATCTGTTATGTGGGCCCTCATGCTGTCCAAAACGAGCAATGCCTTGTTCCCGTGAAAGAATCCTCCCGGTCGCTTGCCGTAACACTCCGTATGCCATTCATGCATTAGGCTTTCCGTCATCCATCCTTTCTTGTTGACTTTCAACAATTACTCTCGGGAATTTTTCTTTTGGCATCGGCGTGCGTTTAAAAATCACCATCGGTGGAAGCTTTTCTCCCGATGCCGTGCAGCTCAGAACACAGGTGAAGTGCGTTTTTTCATGCCCAGTTGTTTTCAGCGTGACGGATGATTGGCCTTTCCTGTTGACAGTCCGAGTGAGAGGCAGGTCAAACGTCAGAGGAACCTCATCCATATTTATGATGTTGTGCGGGCTAATGGAATGCTCCGCTATCTTTGCATCAGTGAATTTGCGGAAGTTTGAAACATTTTCCTCGTAGTCGGGAGGGAGCTGCTGACACAGACTCGTCCGTACCCTGATGGACAGGCCTTTACGTCTCATAAATCTGAGACACCATGATGGTCCACCTCTAAAATCCTCAAACTTCATTGTGGTGGCGATTGTTTTGGCTTTCAGTCGGATCTGCACAGTTGAAACACCTCGGCCGTCTGCTCTCTGTGTGTTGACCCGGTCTTCCAGCTCATTTTCTAGTTCGGGCCGTCTGCTTTTCTTCCCTCTGAAAGCTTTAGTTGTCTTTTTGCACTGAGTCAATTCCTCACGCTGCAGTTTCCAACGTCTTATCATCGACTCATTAAGACCCAGCTCCCGTGCAGCAGCTCTATTTCCTTTTCCAACAGCCAGATCGATCGCCTTCAACTTGAAAGCTGCATCATATGCATTTCTCCGTGTCTTTGCCATGATGAGGGTGACAGTCTACCGTAATCAGAATGATGGGAAGTTTGAGCACGCTCGATTTAATCTAAACAGTCAACTAAAAAGTTACATTGTTTCACCTTAACCCGTCACAGAATGTGTTTTTTTGCTCAGTTTTTTGGCGGCATGAAGTTTGTGAAAGCGGGAAAAATCCATAAATTAGCTGCGTCATTGTTTAAGCCGCGAGGTTTAAAGCGTGGGAAAAAAGTAGCGGCTTGTAGTCCGGAAATTACGGTAAATACAGTATATTGACATTTTTTATTAATTTCTCTACCTTTCCATCTCTGTCTTCCTGGAAGCCGTGGGACAGCATACGCCGCTGGCCGAGGTCGTCGGGGATAGACAGCCACAGAGACGCCGGACACTCATCCTCGAAGCTGCACCTGTGGCAGAGAGTGGGGACAGACAGAGCACTTCATATCCCACAATGCATCATGATGTGTAGCTTTAACTTTGTTCAAAGGGAGGTCAAATTAGCCACGGTGCTTTGCAAGGATGGCAGGATGGGCGGGTATTCAATTTGAAGATGGGAGTGAAGTGGTGGATGAATTAAAAAGAAAAATGTTTATTGAACTGCTTTGGTAAAGGAAATGGTTGGGTGTGTAACGCTTAAGGAGACCAAGTTGGACCACGTAGTTGGACCACGTAGGTCATTTATCTTTCCAATCTGGGCCGCAAATCAACAGTCTGACTATAGTGTTTGGTTCTCAGAACCCGACATGTGAAACGAAGCAGCACTTCCAAATATTAGAGACACGGTTCCCAATCAGATTAGATTAAAATGTATTGTCATTGCACAGCACAAGTACAGCACAGCAAAAATAATTTAGCATCTAACCAGAGTGCAAATGTTGCAGTAAAGTGCATGGTAATATAATTTAGTTGAAATTTACAGTTTAAATTTACAGGTTAAAAGACAGTCTAGGTATTAAATGGGATATGAGCAGCATAATAATATGTATATATATATACAGGTAATTGAGTATTTAACAGTATGCCGTTATTGAAAACAGGATAAATATATATAAATGTAAATGTATATACAAGTGAGCATATAGAAATGTATGGCATATATAGATGTATAGGAGTAGGAGCAGTTCTATCAACATATTTAAATATATATGGCAGGTACAGTAACCAGGCATCTAATTAATAAATATGTAAACTATAGAGAGGTAGGTAGTTGTGATACAGTTTGTTTTTACAGTTAGTTTTTTCTTTTCTTTTTTACAGTTAGTCAAAGACATTGGTGGTGAGGAGTCATCAGACATCGGGAGGAGATGTGAGTGTGTGTTCTTGAGGCGGAGCTGACCGCTTGGTAGAGTCACACCATCCGCAGTACGGGTCGCCAGCGGCCCAACAGGACTCCAGACTGCTGTGTTGTTCACACTGAGACACCGGGACACGCTTCAGCTAGGTGGACACACACAGGCATTCACACACACACACAGGCACACACACACACACACACACACACACACACACACACACACACACACACACACACACACACACACACACACACACACACACACACACACACACACACACACACACACACACACACACACAAACATGCACACACATGTACATGAAAACATTCAGTGGAAAAGTGTGTTTGCAATGTTGAAAATTGTTTCTGAAAGTGACTTAGCTAGTGTTCTGAAATGCTGTTGCGGCAATTTAAGAACCACATGATAAGGTTAAGTTATATGTGGTTAAACCAAAAAGTCTCAGACATAATGCTGTATGATGTGATAATTTTTCAGCTTGGCATTCACCATGGCGGACAGTTATCGCTGGACAACATCGCTGCATAACCTTCCAAAAGTCGGTCCAGACGATGCGGTTCAACTAGTGAATGAACACTCTACAGTGAAGAAGTCTAAATCCAAATCATACAATTCCCCGACATTGTGTCTTGTGGCTCTATCTGGATATATAACACATATATAACACATACATTTAGATTTAATTTAGTTATATTTAGTTTATACTAGTTTAGTTTATTTTGTTGTTATTTTGTTTTTAGGTATTAGTATACTTTGTGTGCATTTATTCCCCCTGTCTCAACTGTTGCACCTTAATTTCCCTCGGGATAAATAAAGTCATCTTGAATCTTGAATAACGAAGGTGATTTTGTGTAGGAGCAGAGGTATGCCTATGTATATAATATAGGCGATTTATTTGATGGATTTTGATTATTTCAATGTACCTTTTCATTTACGTGTTAATATGTAGTGTGCAGCTGTATATTTTCTAAAAGGGAATGCCTGTTATTCTTGTGAATATGAGTTATATAATAAAAGTGCTTGTGACATACTTGTGGCATTGAGTTAAAACCAAATTTGTATAAAATACCGATATATATCGTATATCGCGATGCAGCCTAAAAATACCGGGTTTTGGTCCGTATCGCCCAGCCCTACTTGGGACCAGTGCTTTAAATCACACACATACCCGACAATATGTGGCTCTATTCGGATGAGAGATGAAGTGTGTGTGGGGGTCAGGACCAGTGCTTTTAATCACACACTTACCCGACATTATGTGGCTCTATTCGGATGAGAGATGGACTGTGTGTGGGGGTCAGGACCAGTGCTTTTTATCGTACACATACCCGACATTATTAGCCTATTCCGCCCACTTTTCGAGACGCATATGCTCTCCTTGTCAAAGTGCAAACTGCAGACATACGTGCTACCCCTGAGAACATGAAATGAGGGACCTTCATCCTCCTTATCAGCCTCACACAAGACTTGCGGAGGAGTTTGTCTTTGGGTAATGGTGTAAACTGAGGTAGGGCTGTCTCTGTTTAGACGTTGAGCAGCCGGTACATTACAATAACAGAGAGGAGGGGAGGCGGACACAGTTTGTCACGTATCTGGGGTAACTACCGGAAGAAAGAGTACACTGCTCACGGCTCCGGAAGCAGGAAGTGTGATATAGGCCTATTGTCCCTCGTTAAAAACCAGCCAGGTCAATCCCTAATATTGAAAGAAACGGCGTCCGCGTTTCTCCAGCAATAATTAGATTATCAGCTGTTCTTCTAGAGAGCTGTGCTCGCCTTGTTCTACAATCTATAAATGTAAATGTATCTAAAACTTAAATTTGAATTTGCTCGTTCGCTGCACTTGTATACTTGTACTTACTTACTTGTACTTACTTATACTTATACTTGTATATCATATAGAAGCACCTTTAGCAACAGACTCATTCCACCCAGGTGCACCACAGAACGCCATAGGAAGTCCTGAGGCCAACGTACTTATTACTATTATTTTTTGGTCAACGCACTGGAAATCATCTCATTGTAACTTTGCACTGTAAATTCTATTTCAAATCCTAATTCACTTTTCACATGTCACTTTTCAGTTGAGTTATTTATTAATATATTATTACTGCCAATTTGCACTATCCGTATTGTTGTGTATTGTATATACCTACGTATTACTGTAATAATACTGTAAATTTATCTTCATTTATCAATACATTTAGATTTCATTTAGAATTATTTTAACTATATTTTTGTTTATAATAGTTTTATTTAGTTAGTTGTTGTTTTGTTTTTTAGCTTAGGTATTAGTATTTTTGTGTGTGCATTTATTCCCCCTGTGTCAACTGTTGCACCTTAATTTCCCTCGGGATTAATAAAGTAATCTGAATCTGAATCTGAATCTGAAAAGACTCAGAGCGGCGTCAACAACGGTTATATACCAAGTCAGTGAGGCGTTCAGGGAACCTCCGTCAAATCTGACGCTACGTAAGTGAGCTGTCAGGGAACCTCCGTAAAGTCAGATAACCTGGGTTACACATGGTATCATCAATATCCACACACCTACCTGGTTTCTGACTGCCACTAAGACGTGCTTGCGGCCCACCGGGTCCAGGTGCATCTTGGGAAAGACACGGCGATCGTCGTCTGCCTTCCAGATAGCGCTGAGCCAGATGGCGCGGGCCTCAAGGTTCCTGTCCACCGTCAGCTGCCGTTGGACAAACAACAACACTGTGTTTGGATGTATCACCTAGGTGGTCATTTGCTTTGCCGAGTACACCATTTAATTCAGTGAGTAGAAAATAAGGACACTCTTGTCTGTTTAGACTGGTGGCAACAAAAGCTAAATACAACTAAATACAAGTTGCAGGAACTCTGCTCATAGCTTTGGTTAAACCAGACCAAGTCCAACAACCACGCAGATCAATTACATTTCTCTCATAATTTCTATCTTATACAATTTGATAATTTTCCATTGTGTGTGTAAAGGATCCAATTTAGTTTTCTAATTATAATTTTATAAAGGAACTTAGATTTCCAATGTTTTAGTTATACTGTGTAATTATCTGTGTTTTCTTACTTCCTGTAACTTTTGAGTATGGTGACTTTTACTTTGTAAAAACGGAAGCTTGGTGTGTGCGCAACTTAGCAAAATTAACATCCGGTTTGGCTCCCGGCTTTCGTTGGAGTGAAAAAAGTACGGTGAAGGATAAAGTGTGGTGTCGTGTAAAGTTAGAATAAGTATATTTATAAGGATTCTCGTGTTAATCATAGCAACCCCCGAAGAAGCAAAAAGGTATGTTAATGTGGTGTGAACTTAACAATAATAGCTTAACAATTTGTAACATTAATAAATGTATTTGTTTAATTTGTGTAACACATTTATAACCGTTGTTTGGCTCTGTGTTGTAGCTAATGTGTTTTGCCTAGCTTAGAGCTTCTCGGTAGCTAACGTGTGTGTTAAGTGATGGAGAATGTTACGGAGAATATGTTCTAATTACCCCCCCCCTTTTCTACTTTATGTACCACAGTTCTTACGGTGTTATATCATTCTGAAGGAACGGAAAATAAATGGTCAACATCAGTCAAAGACTCTGTTTTATTCGAGGGACTGCTACAGTGTGTATATAGGCCCAAATGTGCAAAAATAATAATAATGGATGCATTTTCTGTTGTAGTGTATTTTTATATCCTAAGTATAAAACTAAAACACTGTGTGATACTGTATGCATTGTAAGAGCCAGTGTATTGGAGCGGCCAACAGGAATGCGTCCACCCGGAGTTTGTCTGCAAACTCGGGACCAATAGAAGAAGTGGATGCTGCGCTCATTTCCTTTTGCTGCGATCGCATGACGCATCGTTTGCTTTTGATGATGGGTGCATGCTGCTTACTCAGCAGTCATGCTTACGCAGTTGGCAGTAAGGTGGGTGGGGGTGTTGAGTGTTGGGTTGTGGGTACTGTTACAACAGAGCAAGTGACGGAGCAGGCATACGGACCTTCAGGAGTTGACCGTCTCCCGTCCCGACGAAGACGATCAACCAGTTGTTCAGCTGGACCGCGAGCACCGACGTCATGGCAGGATGCTTCAGCAGCACACGCCTTGGCCTCAGCGTACTGGGCCCGTCACCCTGTACACGTGCACGCACACAACCGCACGCACACACACACAAACACAACCACACACACACAAACACACGCACACACAGACGCACCCTCAAAATTAACGTATTAAAGTATTATTGGACTGCTACATCCAGGAGTTCATTGTAAATGTCTTATTGAATAAAATAGTTTTAGTCTGCAATCACTGAACAATCCATTGTGGTCACCAACACGTTGTCATCTATCAGTTTGCAAAAATGCCGGAGTAGCAGCACAACGCGTTAGCTACCGTGTAGCCTTATTATTTGTTTTCCTTGTTATTAATAGGCCACTTTATTACTGTTATTGTGTAAGTGTAATAAGTGTAAACTTGGGGTCACTGACGCAGAACGTGATAGAAAACCTCTTTTCTCCCTTTGGTGCCCAACGGAACAAACCGACCCTGCTTGTACAGGCCTATACTCCACCGAACGCGGCGGATCACCTGCGTATCCAGGGTGTCTCACCTGCGTATCCAGGGTGTCTCACCTGCGTATTCAGGGTGTCCTTGACTATGAAGTCTGGGTCCCTGTAGGGCTTTGCGTGCGATGGCGGGCTGATGTCAAATACGGCGAGCTCCGTGTCGGTGGTGCCGTGGTCGGTAAATATCCCTGTCCAGAGGACGGATCGGTCACCGGGAACGACCGAAGAAGAAACGAGTCTCCGGCGCGCTGTACCTGCACAGCAGTCGAGGATCGCACCTTGCATGGACCTCAGTGTTTGGGTTTTAGTCGCTTTGGTCTGAAACCAAAGAAGGCGAACTTTTGAATGTTCACTCTTGAGATTCACGTTGGAAAAAATAAAAATAGTCGAATTGATTTGAAAGCCATCCACAAACTGGACGCTCTGGTGACGGGCAATGATTTCGGGTTCCCTCGTTGAGTCCAGATAAGAGAACAGTCCTCCTAACTGCGTTTCCTTTGTATTATGAAGACGAATATGCGGTTCTTTTCTGATGTTCAGACAACCTCGGTCGTTGATTTCGTTGCCCTGTGTAGCAGATAACACGTAAGACTTGTTCTCCAGGTCAACTGCAAATCCCACGGACGCGCTATTGGGTACCATAGGGCCAAGTTCATATCCCTCCTGGTGTGTTATCCTCGTTACGTTCGCCAAATCCAGCAGCTCACAGTAGCCGCAGCCCACCGCGCCGCAGGTGAGTAACACGTTGATGTCAACAAGTGGCGCCAAGGTGTTCACGCTGAAAGTGGCGTCCCCCCCGGTCCCGTCCAAAGCCGCTCTGTTCAAACGTCCATCACTGGACACATCGTACGTCCCTCGTTGATGCAGACTGTGGAGTAAGCCCAGGCTGTCGAGGTCCAGCTGGTAAAGGCGGTCCTCGGTGACCACGTACACCCAGCGCGCCGCGACGGCGAAATCGCGAATGTCTCCACGGCGGGAGGTGAACACGTCGGCCCCCCGCGGAGCGAACCCACCGAGGGCGACGAGGAGCGGCAGCCAGGCGAGCCCCATGGTGCGGAACGGCCGAGTCCTGTGAGGCTCCTGTAAGGCTCCTGTAGGCCTGCTGCTTTGCTCCTCACTCGAGGACGAGTACCAAGAGAGAGAACAGATCACTCCCAGTGTAGCCGCGCGTAAAAGCGCACGGTGACCCGTTAGATGAAAGTTCCGCCTCCGCATGTTTAAATCACTATTAGTGGTGTGTTCGTTTTCACACAAAAGTGGTGTTTACGGGAGCGGGAAAGACGGGAGACATTCAAGATTCAAGAGTCTTTATCTGCCAATGACAGTGGAAGTACAACTTCACAATCCGTTAAAAAATAATAATATATTATTTTAGACATTATTGTAGACACTGATGAAGAACCATCCTTATGGTTCTTCGTTTTTATTATTGATATATATTTCAAAAAATGTAAGTGATAAATATCAATAACAACCATACATAAGTGTCTACATTTGTACATATGGCGGCTGGGGAAAAAAATATTTTGTGACCATGCACCATCGTTATGTAATATGTGAATGATTTATAACATTGCATTACATAAGTCATTAAGCAGACGACTTACAATAATGCGTTCAACAAAGATAGGTAAGACCTCTCCAAGAACTGAGCCAGTGCTCAGGTAAAAAGTACAACAGGTTGGCAAACAATAGAACAATCAAACTAACAAGATATTTATTGGCCATACATTACATGGTACATTGGGATGCTTACTCCCCATTCACTCCCGCAGTATACATCTCAAACAATACCATAACAATAATATATACAATAAAAATTAACAAAAAAAGGACAGCAAAGTGACAGATAGAGGATATGAACAGGTGTTGAATTATGCTAAAATATTTAAACATCTTAAGCGCCAGTAGTGCAGCAGCATCATGAATACAATGCAGTAACTGAGTCCAGAAAGTACAGCAAAGTATAAAAGTTACTGTAAATGTTAATAACAATGTTATGATAGTGGCCGCACTCCTAGCAGTTCAGTAGGCGCACTGCCTGTGGACAAAAACGATCCTTAAACCTAGTAGTCTGCTGATGCTGCCAACTGGCGACCGGACGGTAGGGGGAGAAGAGATGGTGGTTGTAGTCCTTTGTGATGGACATGTCCTTCTTCCGACATCTGGTCCTGCAGATCTCCTCAATGCATGGAAGTGCACATCTGGATGGCTTTCTTGTCCTGTGTAGTGGTGTTGCCGTACCACACAGTGGTTAGCTATCTATGTGTTTTTTATTTTTTTTACCAATGTGAATGTCCAAGATATCATACAAATAATAATTCCTCCTACATTTACAAGGGCAAAAGAGGTGGGTGCCGCACTGTCATTTGTTTCTTGATAATGAAAGTAGGCCTACATTCACCCAGTTGCTTTTTTGACTGTCAAATATCAATTGAATAACAAATAAATAACTACTGTGTGAATTACTCATCATGGCGTATTCAATTAACTCTAGGCCTATTAGAATAGGACTCGTCTCGGTTGCGTGTGTGCTGGCATGACACCGGTAGCAGGAGATAACTACTAGCAATACGGCAGTGATATCATATGGATTGGTCTATATTACAGATACATGACTAACATATAGACTAAAGTAGCTCTAATAGGCCTAGAATGCAACAGGTGAAAGGCATGGCGTGTGGGTTGATAGGGTCTTTAGTGGTTCTCAGGCGGTGTTAACGGAGCTCCACAAACGTGTGACGTCGTCTTACTGAGTTGGATCTATGGCACTTTACCACAGCCCCATTACCTGACGGCAACGGAAACAATGTCACACACACACAATTAATTGGGATTCTTTATTTTGTCATACTTGCTGTACAACAATGGACAGTCACACAATGTGCTGCAGTGCACACAACGTCAACGTTGTAGTTCCCACGTCTGTCCGCTAGAGGGCACTCACCGACCACCGTTGGAGAGTGAAACAGCACGCAGCGCTCCAATGACTGGGGTGGGGGGGGGAAGTGGCTCCGCTCCTCCTTACATTTCCACGGAACTATACTATCTATATAGATAATATATCTATATCTATAGATATAGATATATATATCTATATCTATATCTATAGATATAGATATATAGATATAGATATATATAACTATATCTATAGATATATTTTTTATACAGTTTGTACTTTTTACTTATTTTTTTTATTCTATTATTTTTATAACTGCTGTCTGTCGTCGGGTTTTGCACATAAGATGTTCACCCATTGCTTATACTTGTATAACTTTGATGTGACAATAAACTTGATAGTAGAAGTAGTAGTAATAGTAGCAGTATAGTAGTAGTAGTAGTAATGGTTCCAGTAGTAATAGTAGCAGCAGTATAGTATTAGCAGAAGCAGCAGCAGTATAGTAGTAATAGTAGCAGTATAGTAGTAGTAGTAATGGTTCCAGTAGTAATAGTAGTAGCAGTATAGTAGTAGTAGTAGCAGAAGCAGCAGCAGTATAGTAGTAATAGTAGCAGTATAATAGTAGTAATGGTTCCAGTAGTAATAGTAGCAGTATAATAGTAGTAATGGTTCCAGTAGTAATAGTAGCAGTATAGTAGTAGTAGTAGCCATAGCAGCAGTATAGTAGTAGCAATAGTAATAGCAGTAGCAGAATAGTTATAGTAGTAGTAGTTGCAGAAGCAGTAGTATAGTAGTAGCAGTAGTAATACTGGTAGTAGTTGTCACAGTAGTAGTAGTTGCTAATATTGACTGCTACTACTACTACCACTACCACTAGTAGTAGGAGCCGTGGTAGTAGTAGTAGTAGTAGTAGTGGTAGTAGTAGTAGTAGTAATAATAATAGTAGTAGTAGTAGGAGCCGTGGTAGTAGTAGTAGTAATAATAATAGTAGTAGTAGTCGGAGCAGTAGTCCAGAGTAGCAGACCACTATGTTTCCCAGGGTAACAACAGTCAGCAAGCAGTTAGCCAGAAGTGTTTTTCCTACTTACGTTCCGAAAAAGGAAAGCACGGTAAGTAAATCCGAGATAAATCGTTGTTCTTTTAAATGTATGAAGGCATTAATTAACCAACTGTGATCATAAGTATCAAACTATCCGGGAACGACATGCTCCGGGTTTTGTTTTGAATGTGGCGCTCTTCGACCCTCCTACCGCAGCTAACATTGCTAACACAACTCGCATTTACAGTTTTTTCGCCTTTAACCCCCTACTTCCAAACATAAGTAGTCCATATAAACATTGCATTTGCGAACAAAACGGTTTGTGTAACTAATTGTGTCTCACCCTACTGCAGAGTGCAGCCTCTTCCTTGGTCTGGGGTTGTAGTCCGCGGGGGATAATCTAATGCGACTACAAAACCCAACGGCATGATGGGAATTCCGACCGCTACATCTGGTGTGTCTTAAGTAGAAGGAGCGCAATCGTGGAGCGCAAAGACCTGGGTTCGATTCCAGCAGACCTTGAAGTGTTATTTGGTGTTGGGCATTGTTCCCTCTGTGTTGTTGCGCAGAAAACACAGAGGGAACAATGCAAACAATTTGGGGAGGTTTTCATGGAAAGTCAAGTCGGTCAAGTCGGCTCCCCTGATTACAGGTGGCAGACACAAATAGGGCAAGGGTGACAGCGTTGTAGTTGTTGAACATGCAGATGTACTGAACTGTTTTCATGATGCTGCTGCTGCATTACTGGCACTTTAAAATGCTTTTAAATGGTTTTTTTGCACAATATAACACCTGAACAAGGGCGTATAGCATATAACAATGTATATTTTATTACATTGATTTATATATACATATTGCTCTTTTCTGTGCCGATATTTTTATTTTTATCTATTTTTATCTTATTTTTATTTTATAACTGCTGTCTGTCGTCGGGTATTGCACGTAAGATTTTCACATCACTGCTTTATACTTGTGTAAACTGTGAAGTGACAATAAACTTGACTTGACTTGACTTGAGGTGACAGTGGGAAAGAAAACCACGATCACTTCAGTCCATCAAAAGTTGAAAAATATGGTGTATGTCTCCCTCGTGTGGCACACAAATGCAACAACATATCTTGACAAGCAGCTGCTGTTGAAACAAAACAGCAATTTATTTAGTTCATTTTATTTAGTTTGTTACTCCGTATTGATCTGCATATGTCAACAATGTAACAATTAGGATCTCTCCTTTGAAAAACAGAAACCTTACAAGGATGAGGTTTAACATGTTAAACATCAGTTACACAAAGAGAGAGAGAGAGAGAGAGAGAGAGAGAGAGAGAGAGAGAGAGAGAGAGAGAGAGAGACACATCATACATTTGGCTTCATTTGGCAGCATTGTTTTGGGATACAATGTCATAAAATAAAGGTACTTGATGGAGGCAGTGTCATCACAGACATGTCATGACTCACACTCACAGCATACTCTACCCACTTCTGCACAGGGAAACACATCTCCCAATGACCTAAAGGAACACCACATGTCAGAGTCGACACTCAATAAATAATACTAGGTCTAGTCGATCAAACCATGCATTTTTAGTTGACAATAACATTTTTCTTCAAACGCTCAAAAGCAGAGATACTGTTTTGGTTGTGGAGAAGAACAGTATGAGGGCAACGGATGCACTTGAATGAGTTAAGCTACGTTTCTTTTGTTATTTAAACGCTGGTCAACCAGACTGCATCTGATTAACCTAATATTATAAAAATATATATCGTTTTGGGTTTTCTTTCTAGGACTAGAAAGTTGTAGGGATAAAGGCTGGGCGACTTCAAGCTACACAGTACAATAGCGATGGTAGGTTACAGACGATAAACAACAACTAACATTTCACGATAGTAGTCTAATGCATTTGTCTTTGATTATTTTCCGATCGCACTTTAGTCATTCGCTCACTTACAGACATACTCATGCCACTTAATTTGTTGATACGCAGGACAATGTGAGAAAATTAATAAAACCAATTCGACAAACGGAAAGAAGACACATTAGAGAACACAATTACACATTGCCTTTGCTGATGACAAAGCTAGTGAAAATATCGCACAAATCGAACTAGTATCAGTTTAACAGACAAGCATTGAAATCTCTGTGACGGACACTTGATGATGAAGTTTCCTTCATTATGCACGATGGAAACCAAGATAGACTATGGCTTTAGCCCTGGTAGAGCAGCTAGGTCCTGCTAGGTTAGTCAAGGAACATCCTAGTTCCAGTTAGCTTAGGCGAGGATCATGCTAGGTCCTGTTAGCTGAGGAAAATACTAGGTCCCGTTAGCCAAGGAACATGCTACGTCTCGTTAGCCGAGGGATATGCTAGGTCCCGCCAACCTAGTCAATGAACATGCTAGGCCCCGTTAGCCTAGCCAATGAACATGCTAGGTCCCGTTAGCCTAGCTGAGGATCAGGCTTTGTCCCATTACCGTTTGCCTCGCCGAGGTACACACTATGTCCAGTTAGCCTAGCTGAGGATCACGCTTTATCCTGTTAGCCTAGCTGGCGAACATGCTAGGTCTTGTTAGCCTAGCTGAGGAACATGCTATGCCCTGTGAAGTTCAGCCAAGGAACATGCTTGTTCCCGTAACCGAGGAACGCGCTGTGTCCAGTTAGTTCATTATGTCACGTTTGTTCTTCAAGACGGGCAACAAGGTCGTAGACAAGACAAGCTTTTGTTCCTGCTGAGCTCATGTATTGTTTTTAGAAAAATATACATCAGGGGACCATTGTTATAAAAATAAACAGTCACCAAATAAAGCTATCTGAAATCTAACTTCCACATGACAATTTCACACATACATACTGACTGATATTGCACAAGAATGTCTCTCTGATAGAAAGCAGAAAACACTAACACAAGTTGAAGAAACAGACACACAGAAGTAAAAAGTTAAAATGGCATGTCCTTTTTGTATATATTTATCTATATATAAATATTTATTTTTTGTTTAACCTCAAGAACGAGAGAGCGACTTGTTTCGATGGTCCCCAAAAGCATCGGGCAGATGTCCTCGATTAGGAAAGTATGAAAAAAGTGTTTGTGTGTGTGTGTGTGTGTGTGTGTGTGCATGTTCCAGAAGGCGACCAAAGATGTGCCCCCCCCCCCCACCTCCCCATAATAAACTAAAAATATAAATAATTAAAAAATAAATGAAAATACATACATAAATACATACATACATACGTACATACATACATGCATACAGTACATTAATAAATACACAAATAAATAAAAACAAAGCGTTGAATATCATCGAGTGGTCGAAGGCACAGGTTTCTGAAGTGGGTTGCAGTTATTGTGGGCGTTTCGAGTAACGGGATCCAGTGAGCGGACCCATCTCTCTCTCCATCTCTCTCTCTCGCTCTCTGGCTGGTCCTGGGAGCTTCTTTTGATGGTCCAGATGGGGGGGAAGGGGTGGAGCTGCTGATGGGGGGTGCACTGTGGCTCAACTCTGTCCCCAAAAAAAGGATGTTGGGACAAGAGGAAGAGGAGGAGAAAAGAGGGAGGAGGAGAGGAGAGAAGAAGAAGTGAGAGGGGGGAGAGAGAGGTGGGTAGATGGTTAGATCAGGCGGGTACCCCATTTGAGATACAATCATCATGAACACAGGCAGTGATGTGTTCATGCTAGTCATGTGACCTGAGTTTAGTCAAACGTTTCCATAGTGCCAGAGGTGATGGGGCTGAAGAAACCGAACCGCCCACAACAACACACTGAAAGAATCGACTCATCCCAAGCCCTCAATGCCCTCCTCCTGTCTGTATATCTTCCAAAGCCCCCATCCCCAGAGACAGGACCCTGCGACTCCTTATAGCGCACGCCATTATACACGGCGTCCCCGCGCCAACCACAGGCTGCAAGCCAGGAGGAGGCTTCATGCAAAACATGCAAAGCTCCGGAAAAACCCTTCCACCCACCCATCTCCCCGGACCCTCTCATCTCTCTCTCTCTCTCTCTCTCTCTCTCTCTCTCTCTCTCTCTCGCTCTCGCTCGCTCTCGCTCTCGCTCTCTCTCGCTCTCTCTCTCGCTCTATCACTGCTGCCAGCCAGGCTACTACTACCACCACCACCACTACCACCACCACCACCGCTAACACCACTACCATCACCATCACCAACCACCATCACCATCACCACCACCAACCACCATCACCAACCACCACCACCAACCACCATCACCATCACCATCACCACCACCAACCACCATCACCATCACCAACCACCATCACCATCACCATCACCAACCACCATCACCACCACCAACCACCATCACCATCACCACCAACCACCATCACCATCACCAACCACCATCACTACCACCAACCACCAACCACCATCACCAACCACCACCACCACCACCAACCACCATCACCATCACCATCACCACCACCACCACCAACCACCATCACCATCACCATCACCACCACTACCACCACCACCACCACTACCACCAACCATCATCACCACCTTTCCCCATTCTCCTCAAAGTTAATCCCCCAGCAGCAGCTTCAGCAGCGGAGCAGGGTGGCAGATGGTGTCTGGGGGAGGGGAGGAGGGGGAGGAGGGGGAGGAGGGGGAGGAGGGGAGGAGGGGAGGAGGGGAGCCCCACGTGGCCGAGGCCTCGGCAGCTCCTGCAGTTATGAATGATTGCATGGTCTTAGGCATTACGGTGGATCAGTGTAATCCAGTGGCAGCATATGCAGCTGCCTGCAGGGTCCAAATCCAACCACACACAGGAGCACGGGGAGTTACTCCTCTCTCCCCCCCTACCCTCCCCCCATCCATCAAACCATCTCAGTACCCACGCCACTCTACTCCACCACCACCACCACCACCACCACACCACTACTGCTCTATGTTCCCCTTGCTCCATCCACCAGGGGCGGGGGGGGGGGGGTGGTGGTAGGATACACAATACACAATATTGATAAAAGGCACGATATTCTTATGAATTCAAAATACAATTGTAAAAAGTCTAAACCGAGGGTCATTATATGCATATGCATAAGTATATGCACATTCATTTAAAGTATGGCATTAGACCGAAAGTAGTCCTCCATTCTCTTTGTTGTTTCAAACCTCATGATAATATTGATATCATATTGTATAATTTTAATAGCATATGTTGTCATCCAAAATAATTTAGACTATAAAACTGGGTATCACGACAAGACCTCTTGAGCTATCTTCATTTCATGATGATACAATACCCTTTCAGTGACGATAATATTGAATTACTTCACAAGTAATTACAAGTTACAAGTGCAGTCTAGTTATAGTGTTCTTAATGGCAGCGCTCTGTATGTATTAGCGAGGCATTTAGCCTGTGACACAGACAGAGACACAGAGACAGACAGACACACAGACAGAGACACACAGACACACAGACAGAGACACACAGACAGAGACACAGAGAGAGAGCAAGATGAAGTCATTGAGTGGCCGTGACCCTGTGGCCACTCAATGTGTGGGGTGATGTTTTTCTTCTTCTTCTCTGTCACGCAAAGAGCCGGAGCTCGGACTGGTTACGTAGCGCATAGCACAGCGGAGCTCGGCCCTGAAGCAGAGACACAATCACTTGTGTCTTTTCAAAAAGTACCACCGACCTCTTTGCAATTTTCACAATACATTGCGAGTGAGCACTGAGCATATAGACTATAGAGAATATAAAGTAGTAGAATACTTGCAGTGGAAGTTCTACATACAGATGTGTCCCAACGAAACAGAATCAGACGACACCCTCAATATCGATCAATTTGAGGGTCGGTGTTGCGTCCCTTTGGTGGTTGTTGTTGTTGTATTGTTTTGTACTGATTTCTATTTGTTCTTTGTATTGATTAAATTGATTAAATTGATTGAATTCTTTTAGAACGACGTGGTGAGGCAATTGTTTCCCATGGAAACACATGGTAACTGTCAGACAGTTAAGCTGAGCTCACACACACACAGTATTCACGACAATTTCCAAATATGCTGAGCATGTATTTGGAAAATTAAGTTAAATGCTACCTCTGCCACCTTGTTTTCTTGCTCCCATTCACATACACAGTGCAAACACACACACACACACACACACACCGACCACACAAAAAAACACACACATAACACACACAGAGAGACAAACAATAATACACACATACTTAGCTATGTCTAATGTTGACTCCATGGGTGTGTTCTCCTCACACAAACCCATAGCAAACACATAGATACACACATAGATATTTGTGTATTCACACACACAAAGATAAGAAAATAAACACATGGATCCACACACACACACACACACACACACGGACACACACACGTCGCTCTTAATCTACACCTGAAACAGAAATGTTGGAGCATCAAAAGCTATTATCCGCTTACTTGGTTTATCCTGTCCGTGGTCACCTTAAGCGGCCCTGTCTGTATGTTTGTGATGCGGTGGGGGTGGAGCGTACTGTGGGATAGAAAGATTCCCTCTGGCGACCTTCTGTGTGTCTACCACCGCCATCGTGCCTGATAATAATCGATTGACCTCAGGTCACACCACTCTCTGGCGGGTCGTCGTTCGTCCATGACCACTGGATCGCTTTACAACTGTCCCAAAAATCAAGACTTCTTCAACCCTTCTTCGAGGCATTTTTATTTATTTATTTTTGTCTCCATGATTGCGATTTGACGTATGAAATGTAAATCATAAGATGCATTTAGGGTATTTGTCCATGCTTAAATCCCTTCTCTCTCCCTCGCTCTTTCTCAATCTCTCTCGCTCTCTCTCTCTCTCTCTCTCTCTCTCTCTCTCTCTCTCTCTCTCTCTCTCTCTCTCTCTCTCTCTCTCTCTCTCTCTCTCTCTCAGTGTCCCTCAATCTCTCTCTTTCACTTACACTCTCTCTCAATCCGTCTCTCTTTCTCTCTCTCTTGCTGTCTGCTCTGTTAAAGGATTTAAATTCAGTTTATAGATTAAGTATTCCAATATGGATTTCAGTAGACTGCTTAATTTTAGCTACCAGTCCTTTGTGCTTAAAGGCTGGCCATTTGGAACATCCTCGCTCAATTCTACAACCAATTCCACAACATATTATTAGAATATGTCGGATAAAATTAAAGCATCGCTATAACCTCTATTTATCTGCGGTCGGGCCACACGAGGATGATATATCTCATTACACCACTAGAGGTCGCTAAAGCGTTTTCCATCGAAATAATTCCACTTCTGTTGTGTGGGAGGTTTTTTCTAAGGCTTTGTTTACCTCTGTTGACATTCCTCTCTGGCAGTTACAACCCAGTTCAAATGATGGTTTCGCACAACAAAGCCTTCGACACTAAAACAGGATTGGCTCGTATGATCTTTTGTATTTCGTAGAAAGCAAACAAATTAAGGTAATAGCCCTATGGTCTCTGGCAGATGTGGGCAGAGAGTGGTGATCAAAATGTATTTATTAATTTATATTTTCATTGAGATAAAAACAACAATGCAGTCTCAACCTCCTATGCTTCCAGACGTCAACCCATCTCATTATCTTTGTCATCTAAGCGTTGACATTCGCTTTCACGTGCCTAACGCAAGCAAGCTGTCGCCTCCCGGGACTATTTTAAGCATGAACATGTCCATTTAATGACGCAAAGCAGATTATGAAAAAAAAAAAAATAACCCACAGCTTTATGGTGTAGAATCCCACGCACGTCTGTGTCAACATGTTCGCATGCATCTTGTCTGTCTGTCTGTCTGTCTGTCTGTCTCGCTCTACAGGGTTTATAGACAATTTAGACATGTAGGAAAAATTACAAAATGATTTACAAAAAAATAAACGTTATTCAATATTTTAACGATTCCAGACACATTAAGTCGTTTTTACTCACAGATAAATCAATATTGCATCATTTATACTTGTTCATGTGGTTCAGTGTTTTTTCACTGGCTGTGTCTCCTAAATCATGACCTACTCCCTATAGTTCAATCATGTTGGAGACTTTATTGTGAGCTCATCGGCTAAATGAAAAAACACTTTCGGACACTACTCGAGTCGCCATAGCTGTCGCATATAATTAAACATGCCAGATCTACGTTGGTTTGACATTCGTATTTATTTATTTCAGCGCAATGCATGATGGTATATATCGTGTGTTTGGGTTTGGGTAGAGGACCGATCGGTTGGAGTTGGACACAACAATTTAGGGAGTGTAGGGAGTGTAGAGTGATTTCGGACACAGCCTTTGTCTTTGAAAGCCTTTTCAATAGCCTCTCTGACCTTGCCTCGAAGTATGACCCTTTGTAATGGGACACCAGAATCTGCTGCACAGTAAAACAAATGGTTGTGGTTTTCTGAACAAAAGGATTGAAGGTGAATAGGAGTAGGCTAAATATAGAAAACAATTATGCAAATTAGGCCATCCCTTGGCCTACTAGTGTTACAAATATACTACTTTGATACCCCCAATTCAATCTCATGACCTGATTAAGATATAGTTGTCACTTATACAACGTTTATATGGAACTGATGGCCACTCGCCATTTGCCAGCTCTAAGGGATGTAGTTGGAACTATTGTTCTCTAGTCATGTAGCACCAGTTCTTTATAGGGCTGTTGTTCCAACTGTTGTTCTCTGGTCATGTAGCACCAGTTCTCTATAGGGCTGTTGTTCCAACTGTTGTTCTCTGGTCATGTAGCACCAGTTCTCTATAGGGCTGTTTTTCCAACTGTTGTTCTATGGTCATGTAGCACTAATTTAAATGTTTGTTGCGCCTTTCTACTGCATAGACAGCCCTGTTTTATAAAAAAAGCCCTACTTCACAGCTGTAGCTGTAGCAGTTTCCATCAATGCCAAGCTACCACACATACAGTTTGATTTACAGAAGTCTTCGGGTAAGGTACTATATCAACATATTTTCATGTTGTTTTTTTGCTCAATGAAAATGTATTTTTCTAGTACGTAGGCCTATTTATTTAAAGGCTCACCATTCATAACATCTCTCACAGTTTCAATCAACGCAGATGTGAAATTAAAAAAGTGGAAGAGATTTTTCCACTCTAATCTATTTCTGGAGGTAACCACACAATCTCCATCTTTCGTTTCCATTGGCTGGGGCTGATTTTTTATTTTATTTTTTTATCTCACTGACTGGTGAAGTAGGCCTACCGCAGTGGCACTCACAATGTGTAAAGTACTTAAAAGAGATATCCACAAAACAGCCTCGAGTGGCACTTAGTGTTCACACAGCGCACGCTATGACGGGGAAGGTGCCTGATGCAGCTGACACACAAACCGTAACCAACAATTTCTGCACAATTTAAAACATGGAAATATCATTCGTCACTATATATATTTTTGTTATATGTTCATTTTTATTGTATATAGTATATATATTTTTTTTTATAGTATTGTTTTAAAAATTCATATTGCGGGAGGGAATGGGGAGTAAGCATTCCATTGTACTTGTTGCAAATGGCCAATAAAACATCTTGTATCTTGTATCTTGTATCTATAATTCTTAACCTAGCTATCTTACAAGTGAGAGTACATCCTCAAAATGTTTGTTATTGTGTCTAACCAAGTCTCCCTCGAGGAGAAGGCTCGCTTTGAAGTCCACATTTTTGGAAAACAGCTAAATACTCAGCCATGACTATGATAATGGTTTAGATAACACACATAAGGTACGCTTTCCGTAGTCCAACACAAACAACAAACAACTCTAGCCGGCACTCCTCTCTCCAACTCTCACTACTCACGTTTCCACCATTCTCTTCCTACAACCACTCAACTCTGGCAAAGGTTCAGAGCGATACTTGGTTAGACACAAAAACAACCAGACTGGATCAAGTAGACGGGGTGCTTTTGTCCCAAAGGGTAACCTTGCAGACATGCAAGGTTACCCTTGCTTAATACTGGACCTATTTAAAAAAATGTTCCATATTAGCCACTTTTTTTTTGATGGGAAAATAGAGTCCAGGTTGAGAAATATAGAAGTTACCCTTTAACTTGAGTTTTTCATAATGGATGGATGAACAGCATTGGGCTACTGTTAATTTGATGGAGATTCTACGATGGAGCCTCCTCCATAACAAATACAGCTGCCAGGCTGTGCCAGGCTGGGCTTCTGCTGCTACCCCCCCCCCCCCCCCCCCACACACACACACACACACACACACACACGCACACACGCACACACGCACACACGCACACACGCACACACACACACACACACACACACACACACGCGCACTCACATAAATACACACAGTTTTAGCCTGAGAGAGTGTGGGCAGAGAGCCACATGTCTTTTCAGCCTAGGCCCTAATCCCCTCCCTGTTAATGTCTCAATAAGACTGTGTTAGCTTCCATGGGTTTTAGCCACTGGGCGACTAATACAGGGCCATCAACCCCCATCCCAGAAACCATGTTACCATGTGGTTGACACAGCGGCCCGTGCTACGTCCGATGAAGCGGTTCCTGTTTTAGATAACAGGTATGAGGATGCAGCAAGGATGCAATCGAGGAACCAGAACCATCCCACAGAGCCAGAGCCAGAAGAACCGTTCGGATTGGGAGTCCAACGCCCACAGCTAGATGAGCCTCCCCCCCCACCCCCCCTGGCCCAGATCACAAGAACATGCTTACATGCTGCACCGCTGAATCATTAGTAGAGCATGGCATTGCACGAGCACCGCCGGGCGCTAGAGGGTTAGATTCCCACTGGGGCCGCTACATGCGAAGACATGCATGCACTCGACACACAGCGATATATCGTGAGACCTTTTGGATAAGCGTCCAGTCCACTAAATGCTATATATTATTGTCTGCTTTTTGTGGTGGAGGGCTGCAGTTGGGTGGGTGTGTATTTATTCTTATGAATAAATACCCCCCCCCCCCCCCCCCCCCTTCGGGCCAGCCTGGTTGTTGCTGTTGTTATTTATCTGTACACATAATCAATAGGAATACACCGTAGTCTACGATGACAGCCATTAGAATTAAATTACAGCCACTGGTAGGTCAGCAAATGCATTTGAACCCACCGCTTTGATTTTCTAGGTCTCTCTCTCTCTCTCTCTCTCTCTCTCTCTCTCTCTCTCTCTCTCTCTCTCTCTCTCTCTCTCTCTCTCTCTCTCTCTCTCTCTCTCTCTCTCTCTCTCTCTCTCTCTCTCTCTCTCTCTCTCTCTCTCTCTCTTTACTTCTCTCTAATAATAATAATAATAATAATAATAATAATAATAATAATACATGTATTTTATAGAGTGCTTTTTTTATGAAAAAGTTTAAAATCGTTTAAAGTATTAAAAGTATTCAAATAATGTGATACATAAATACATTTCAGAGGAAATGAACAGGTGAAAAACATAAAACACAACACGATTTGTGCAGGTCTCTCTCTCTCTCTCTCTCTCTCTCTCTCTCTCTCTCTCTCTCTCTCTCTCTCTCTCTCTCTCTCTCTCTCTCTCTCTCTCTCTCTCTCTCTCTCTCTCTCTCTCTCTCTCCTCATCCATCACAATAAGACAATGTGTGGTGTAGATTTAGACATGAAGTACATCTGGGCTCTGCTCCTCCTATTTGCTGCTCACAACACAAGCATGAGCCTTCACCCTTGCCACACACACACACACACACACACACACACCACACACCACACACACACACACACACACACACCACACCACACACACACACCACACACCACCACCCACACACATTGTGTCTATTTTTATCTTGGTTACACACACACACATACACACACACACACGCAGCGAATATTATAAGTGAGTAATTAAATAAGTGTCGTCATGCGTGGCTGATGTGACACATGGAATCGAACGTGCGAGCCTGACATGGCTTCAGGCGGCCCTCGGTCTGCACATCATGGCACACACACACACACACACACACACACACACACACACGCGCACACACACACAGCGAGCACCACATTCACTTCTCCCCCCTGCTCAACCCAATCGGAAACCAGCGTCCACCCATGTCCACATTCAGGTCTACCAGCTACCATGACGTAGTAGTGCTCTCACTACCCCAACACGAGGCTTACGTCCCAGCTACCATGACGTAGTAGTGCTCTCACTACCCCAACACGAGGCTTACGTCCCAGCTACCATGACGTAGTAGTGCTCTCACTACCCCAACACGAGGCTTACGTCCCAGCTACCATGACGTAGTAGTGCTCTCACTACCCCAACACGAGGCTTACGTCCCAGCTACCATGACGTAGTAGTGCTCTCACTACCCCAACACGAGGCTTACGTCCCAGCTACCATGACGTAGTAGTGCTCTCACTACCCCAACACGAGGCTTACGTCCCAGCTACCATGACGTAGTAGTGCTCTCACTGCCCCAACACGAGGCTTACGTCCCAGCTACCATGACGTAGTAGTGCTCTCACTGCCCCAACACGAGGCTTACGTCCCAGCTACCATGACGTAGTAGTGCTCTCACTACCCCAACACGAGGCTTACGTCCCAGCTACCATGACGTAGTAGTGCTCTCACTACCCCAACACGAGGCTTACGTCCCAGCTACCATGACGTAGTAGTGCTCTCACTACCCCAACACGAGGCTTACGTCCCAGCTACCATGACGTAGTAGTGCTCTCACTGCCCCAACACGAGGCTTACGTCCCAGCTACCATGACGTAGTAGTGCTCTCACTGCCCCAACACGAGGCTTACGTCCCAGCTACCATGACGTAGTAGTGCTCTCACTACCCCAACACGAGGCTTACGTCCCAGCTACCATGACGTAGTAGTGCTCTCACTACCCCAACACGAGGCTTACGTCCCAGCTACCATGACGTAGTAGTGCTCTCACTGCCCCAACACGAGGCTTACGTCCCAGCTACCATGACGTAGTAGTGCTCTCACTGCCCCAACACGAGGCTTACGTCCCAGCTACCATGACGTAGTAGTGCTCTCACTGCCCCAACACGAGGCTTACGTCCCAGCTACCATGACGTAGTAGTGCTCTCACGACCCCAACACGAGGCTTACGTCCCAGCTACCATGACGTAGTAGTGCTCTCACTGCCCCAACACGAGGCTTACGTCCCAGCTACCATGACGTAGTAGTGCTCTCACGACCCCAACACGAGGCTTACGTCCCAGCTACCATGACGTAGTAGCTCTGTTTTTACTGTGCACGATATTTCTGTTTCCACCCCCTTGGTTTGTCTGTCTGTCAACTCAAACTGGTTTGTACGGAATTGGAGAAAACTTGGTTTCGATTACTTATGGGCCGAGGAACAGTTTAATCGATTTTGGCGCAGATCCGGATATGAATCCCGACCCAGGGCCCTTCTTGGTGTGGCGGAGGAATGCGCTTTACTGAGTGCCCTCTGTTTTGTATATATTTTCATTTGTTTTTATATATTTCATATGTTCTCAAGTTTTTCTTCAAGTTTTCAAATAGTAAAAATGTTGTACCTGTATTATGTTATTTGGTGACATCAGTGGTGGGCCGTCAGGGCCAGCAAGGCCTTCTCTGCTGGCCTAAACATCATCAGAATATAAATATCATTTTGATATATTCTTTCCACAAATATGTATTAAATGATTCCCCATAGTCTATTATCTTCATTTCATAGCTTTCCTCTTGGTTGCGCTGCTTCCAGCCTCAGATCGAGATTTGGAGGGCTGGCCTTTATGTTAGAGCTTTTATCCAATCATATCTCAGCCATAATGTGTTGCCAGGGTCCAAGTAATCTGCCATAGGGCCTTCACAATCAACAGTGCGGGCGCCTGGAGCTTAAAGTGAATGGAAACAAAACTGTGGCGTTAACCAATCAGATTTCAAGTTGGCGACACCGGCGCCAGCTAGCAGGCGTACGATAACGTCAGCACGTGCTCGTCTTTTGATTGGATACGCGCTATGTGAGAGGCAGAGCTATGCAGAGCTAGCAAACTGAACTTGAACAAGCTAATTTGTGTAGATTTCTACAAGCTGTTTTTTTGGAACTGAAACGCACAGATAAACTGTACAACAGAGTCATTGAAGTCTTCTTGAGGAAAGAAAGGAGGATGGATTTTGTGTTCAAATAATCAGGTGTTTTGGTGAGTACAAAGCATTTTATTTTCTTTATTTTTTTATTTTTATTTTTTTATTTTATTTCATTAATATTAAATCAATATTAACAAATTAATATATATGTAATTAAAATGACTTAATATATGAATATATAAAAATAATATTTGATGCTTCTGCAAGAGATGTAGAGATATGTGTGGCGCACTGGCTCAGCTGTGCAGTAAAAGTACTCAAGGAGACTTGTTGAATTGTTTTGGTTGAACCTTTATCAAAGTGGACGTTCAAGGCTAGGAATACACTTTCACCACTGTTGCAAATATATCCTCATGAACAAATGCAAATTATTTGTTTGTTTTCTTTTATTTTCAGTGAATAGTTTATGTCTTTATCGTCACGTTTCTTAAATTAAACTGCTTTGGGTGCGACAATGCGCTGTTTAGTGAACAAACTAAGCTCACATACTTTTGGTGGACTTAATACAATTTTGTACACTAATCCCTTCAAAGCGCCTTTTATTTTAAAGTTTTGACAGTATCCAAGCAATCTTAAATCTGGTAGTTTAACACTCTTCATTGTAAATGCGGATTTATTGATTATAAATGCTTCGGAAATATTAATATAACTCTGTTGTACTTGACTATGCTAAGGTGATGCAACGCCCAGTTGTACTGCGTTTCTGTCTAAATGTATAGTTTCTAGAGCCATATGGCGTCATAATGATGGTATTAAGAGGTGGAATAACTCAGGTAAGACTGTGTAGGACATCACTGAAGGCCTAGGTGTGAAATGCACGGCCCGCCACTGGGTGACATGGGTTGCACAAATGCAGTTTTGTTAGAATTGTACGAAGGTGGTATTCCGATTCAAAACTTTTTATTAAGGTGGAAATATTTTGCAATTGTTACATTACAATTAGAAAATGACTATAATTGTAACATTTTCCCTGTCCTTCAAAGCATCCGCTGTTTGAGAAACTCTGTGCTATAGAGGAGCAGGTCTAGCCTAGTTGCTAAGTCGTATACAAACACTGGATAAGCTGCCATGGCTTTAGTGTGTCTTTCAATACCACAGTCCCTTATACGCCAATGTTTATTCTTTTCATGAAAGAAATGTGAGGTTACAGGTGCAATCTTATTCAAGTCAATATCAAGACTGACCGTGGGGGGGAAAGACTATTTCAAAAGAGAAGCACATTGCGTTAGGGTGTAGTCCTCTGGCTGTAGTTCCCAAAGGAAATACTGGCACCATAGAAACACAACAGGAACACTGCAGTTACTGTCAATGATATTCCCTCATATGCTTGTGGTGTAGCACAGTATTCAAAGTAGGAATGACACTGTCACTCTGGGAAACATACATTTAATTAGACATTTTATTACACAGATAGACAGACCGACAGGCAGTCAGATAGATAGACATACAGTATAGATAGATAGATAGATAGATAGATAGATAGATAGATAGATAGATAGATAGATAGATGATAGATAGATAGATAGATAGACAGACAGACAGACAGACAGGCAGACACATAGAGAGACATATACAGACAAACAGACAGGCAGACACGCAGAGAGAGATGGACAGCCAAAAAGACAGCCAGGCCAGAAGGCATACAGAGACAGACAGACAGATACATTGATAGCTATATATAGACAGATGTTAGGCTGGATGTTTGAAGCTCATCAGCAGAGCAACATGCATTCTCTGTGTAACCTATGCTTACAATACAACTACTCACCCTTTTCACCATATACATGGTGTCATCAGCCGGCATGGAATATCTTTCCATTGCTATGCTGATGACACACAGCTCTACATCAGAACAAACCCAACCCCCTCCTCACTTCTGCCATCATCCAACATAACCACATGCCTGGAGGAGATAAAGGTGAGGATGAAGCACAACTTCCTTCAATTAAACAGCTCAAAGACTGAAGCCATTCTAGTTGGCACTCCACATCAGGTCCTTTCATCCTCCATCACCAGCATCACCTTCTCCGGTCAGAACATTTCAATCAACTGTCCCCAATATGGGTGTTAAAATGGATCCTCACCTGACCTTTGAGGCCCACATCAAACAAACATGTAAGACCTCCTTCTACCACCTCAGAAATATCGCTAAACTCCGCCCTACACTCAGTCTGTCAGATGCTGAAAAGCTTGTCCACGCCTTTGTCTCCTCCAGGCTAGACTACTGTAATGCACTTCTCATTGGGATTCCTAGCAAGAACATCCAGAAGCTGCAGTACATCCAGAACAGCGCTGCTAGGATCCTGATGAGAGTGCGGAAGTATGAACACATCACGCCCGTACTCAAATTATTGCACTGGCTCCCGGTCTCACTCAGGATTGACTACAAAATCACCCTCTTCACCTATCAGTGCATTCATGGAAATGCTCCCTCATACATCAAAGAACTGCTCACCCCACAAACCTCCAGGAGGAGCCTACGCTCTGAAAAGGCAAACCTCCTCCTTCCCCCCAGGACCAAACTGAAAACCATGGGAGACCGAGCCTTCTGCTCCGCTGCTCCGAGACTGTGGAATGCCCTCCCAAACCAGCTGAGGACACCACAGACTGTGGATGTTTTAAAAAAAGGCCTAAAAATACATATTTTTAGAATAGCCTTTCACTAGATTTTTTAAAAACCCCACTGGTTGCCATGCCGGCGTAAACGTTGCTGCTTTTATTGTTGTTTTATTTAAACCGTTTTTACTCTGTAGCACTTTGAGTTTTGCCCACGCAAATTAAAAGTGCGCTTATAAATATTATTTATTATTATTATTATTATTATTACTCAGTAGCACTAGGCTGCATGTCATGCACCCCCCCCCCCCTCACTTAGGGGCATGAAACTATCCCCAGGGCCAGCTCTAAGCACGTCTGTTCACACTTGGCATTTACATGCATCTTAGGTGATGCGATCACAAGTGGACACCTCTAAGCATGTCGGTTCAGACCTGGCATTAGAACGCGTCTCCGCGTGTGTCTTGAGTGACCACCGATCGTGGTCACCGATCTCCCTTGTCAAGACCAAATGCCTCATTGTTTTTGTAGAAGAAGAAGAAGAAGGAATCAAAGCAATACCCACTGAATCTATTCCTTAGCGTGTTCCAGGCAAACCAAATCGCCCAAGGTGTTTGACACACTCGTATAATATAGTATAATATAGTATAATATAGTATAATATAGTATAATATAGTATAATATAGTATCATATAGTATCATATAGTATAATATAGTATAATATAGTATAATATAGTATAATATAGTATAATATAGTATCGCTCCATGGGCAAAATAAATTGTCCACGTGGACAAAGCCAGCTGACACGATTTGAACAAAAAGAGAGCTGTGGCTTTCTCCTCTGCTGTGATTAGTAGTGATAGTACTGTGATAGTAGTGATAGTACTGTGATAGTAGTGATACTACTGTGACAGTAGTGATAGTACTGTGATTAGTAGTGATAGTACTGTGATAGGAGTGATAGTACTGTAATAGTGGCCCACAAGTCAATTGCGTAACAAATCCTATTCTTGCTGTATGCCTCTATTGTGATTCAGGAACCCTAAATGGGCTCTTCCATTGTGAGACTGTTTCCACTCTCCCCTTAAACCCTCCAATAAGGAGGCAGGAGGAGAGCCCTAGTGGAATGGTATTGAAGTGTCACACTGCCACACGAGAGTCTGGGAGCCCGTGTAGTGGGGGTCTCAAAGTGGTGGCATGAGACCCAGACAGGGCTCTGGTTCTGGTCCGCAGGTCCTCAGGCGGAAGCAATGCAAAGTGGCAGAATGCTCACGCACCGTGTCTGCTTAGATAACAGCCAATGAGTTTGCTTGTCTCATCGGCCATTGTTCTGCACTGAGGACATTTATAAGAAACATTTCATAGATATGATAAGAGCCAATCAGAGACCTTGTCTCATCTGTCTGATTTATACTGCCGACCTTTTTAAGGAACGGTTTATAGATATGATAACAGCCAATCAGATCTGTTTTGTCTCATCTGTCATTGTTCTGTGCAGGGAATGGGTCATACATGTGAACGCTATCTATCTCCTTCATGCTAATGCTCTTTGGTGAGACGACAGCTCGATATAGCTGCACAGATGTCTCGAGGTATTGTGACAATGTGTTTATGGAGCGTGTTTCAGATCATCTGATCTGATCTGTCTGCTGTGTGTGTGTGTGTGTGTGTGTGTGTGTGTGTGTGTGTGTGTGTGTGTGTGTGTGTGTGTGTGTGTGTGTGTGTGTGTGTGTGTGTGTGTGTGTGTGTGTGTGTGTGTGTGTTCAGGGGGAGGTCCAGGGGGAGGTCCTGAGAGCTCGGCGGCAGGAGATGAATGCAGATAAAACACATATCATTACGTTCCATATCCGCACATCATCAGATGCAGACGTTGCTTTTGCACTCAATCCAATATGAATTATGAATATGAATTATGAATACCCCTCCCAAAAAGTTTAAAGCAAGTAATAATAACTTTTGATGAGAAATGTGCATTTATCCACAGATGTCTTTTAACCGATGACCAATATCAATTCTAACAATAATGTTGTCAATAACGTAGCCATACGCTCGGTCTCTCCGCAGCATCGCATGAGGAGGGCACGATAGTCCAGGAGGAGCGTGATTGGTTCGTGAATCTGAAACCTTCTGGGTTCAAAACCCCAATTCCTTCAGCCTATCTGTCGGCATCCTTGAGCGAGATGCCTTTACCCTAATCCAGTGCTTCCTAAACTGGGGAACCCTAGGGGAGGCCCGGAGTTATGACAGGGAAGGGGGAGACAATGTTTAGATAAATGATATAGGAGTCTGCAAGCAAAGGATGTGTCTGAGAAGCGTGTTTATGTGGGTGCATGTAGGGGGGGAGGCCTTTTATTTTATACAAAACTGCCTTAACCGAACCCCAACCAATGAAAGACCTGTGGTCGCCTATCAACAAACAAATCGTGAGGATTGAATCCTCTTTATTGGTCACATGTAAACATACAGTGAAATGTGTTCTCTGCATTTAACCCATCCTAGTATTAGGAGCAGTGGGCAGCTATTTATACAGAGGGGAGCAGTTAGGGTTAGGGTGTCTTCCTCAAGGACACCTCGACAGTTTTTGCTAGGAGGAGCCGGGGGATCGAACCAGCAACCTTCCGGTTGTGAGGTGACCGCTCTACCTCCTGAGCTATACTGCCGGGAGTCTTGACATAATAGTGAACAGGAAAGCCGGCACGTCCTTTAAAAACGGTGCATGTCCAGTCACTCCATAGCTCCAAAGTGAAGCCTCTTAACTGACGGAATGTAACGTTACAGACGACGGAACGTGGGCACGGCAGACATCGAAAGGTGAGTGAGTGAGTGAGTGGTGAGTGGGTGAGTGAGTGGGTGAGTGGGTGAGTGAGTGAGTGGGTGAGTGAGTGAGTGAGTGAGTGAGTGAGTGAGTGAGTGAGTGGGTGAGTGGGTGAGTGAGTGGGTGAGTGAGTGAGTGGGTGAGTGGGTGAGTGAGTGAGTGAGTGAGTGAGTGAGAGAGTGAGTGAGTGAGAGAGTGAGTGAGTGAGTGAGTGAGTGGGTGAGTGGGTGAGTGAGTGAGTGAGTGAGTGAGTGGGTGAGTGAGTGAGTGGTGAGTGAGTGAGTGAGTGAGTGAGTGAGTGAGTGGGGTGAGTGAGTGAGTGAGTGAGTTGCCTCTTAACTGAATGACGGAATGTAACGTTACAGATGACAGAACGTGGGCGCGGTAGACATTGAAAGGTTCCGTCACCGCGTGTGTGCCGTTCGTATCCCGGTGCATTCCGCCAGGAGACTTTTGTGAATGGAGGTGAAAAACAGTAAGCGCTGGATGTGGTTACCAACCGAAGAGAAGGGGGAGGGAGAGAGAGAGAGAGAGAGGAGCGATAGTGAAAATAGAGCAATGTGTGGCTGGCACATGGTCGCACATTCATTAAAGCACACGGGGTATAACTCTCACTCATTCACTTCTTCAGCTCATACACACACACACCACACCACACACACACCACACACACACACCCACCACCACACACACACACACACACACACACACACCACACACACACACACACACACCACACACACACACACACAGCCTAAAAATAAACAAATGACCAATGGTGAATGACTGTAACCGCGTACAGCCCTGGTGGTGAATACCTCAGACCAGGGGTTCCCAACCGCCGGGCCGCGGACCGGTACCGGGCCGTGGAGGTGTTACTGCCGGGCCGCGAAACAGTGTTTATCATCATATTTGACTCAAATAATTTGAGTATAGGTGAACGGCAGGCGGTATAATCTATATATAGAGATTATATATATAGTATTATCTATATATATAGATTAAAAACGGCGGCATAACGAGAGACTTTCAGTTGCACGCGCTACTAAAGAGACTACGCGCTAGTGACGTGTCGGTCGCAAACTTTTAAGTGAACGACGGGAGCCGGTTCGCATCCGCAAACCGGACGTTTTTTTTTTCACGGTGCTCCGCGTACATGCGCGTTTATACTGAAATCGAGCCCTGCCGTTTTGTTAGGGGTGTGTGTTGACACACACTTTGACAACCGGTCCGTGAAAATTGACAACCGGTCCGCAAGATTTTTTTCATGTATCTGCCGGTCCGTGCGGGTTGGGAACCCCTGCCTCAGAAGACAATGTATCTGTAGTGCATCGCTATCGTCATATGAGCCTCGATATTTGATTGACTCCGATTTTTGGATAGCGTAAAATCGTTTTTTCCCTGGTTTTAAAAGCTGCATTAAAGAAAAGTAAACTCATTGTGGAAATATTTTGTGAAAGCACCAATAGTCCCCCCTACAATATTGTCTCAATGTCAATATCGAGGTTTTTGGTCAAAGATATTGATATTTGACTTTGTCCACATCGCCCAGCCCTTATTGCGGCTGTAATTGAAACTGTTTTATGTTTACCTTATATATATATTAATATAATTGTTTTTACATTTTCATATCGTAGGCTAGGCCTATATGTATATATATATATATATATATATATATATATATATATTATATATATATATATTTATTCTCTAGTTTCACTTGAAACTGTAATGTTCATTTGGCACTAACGCTCTTAAAAACATGGCAAACATTTAATTCAGATTCTGTTTTATATAGGCTTTACTATGTGGTTATTTAAAATATATTATTTATTAATGTGTTCATTGAATTGCCAGAAAAACAAGCTATAGCCAAAAACACCAAATTCCTCATCAACTCCAGCTGCAGCTGCAGAAACCCACATGTAATGTGATAGACATTAACCCATAATCGTATTCTGATAGACCGGATGCACCACGATTCCCGTATTGTGCTAATCCCGTTAGCGTCACAATTCCCTGTAGGATTGTACTGGAAGACCAGTACAATCCTAATGGGAATAGTGACTAACTGGGTTAGCACAATACAGGGTTCCATATAGAGACCACTAGCCTTAGCTTCTGTGCGGTAAAGGAAGATAGAGCAGCTCATACAGCGCTTCTTCATAAGTCAGTGGTTTAAAGAAAACATTGCTTTTGCATTTTTACTCTGCAAATAAAACGACATGAGCGAAAGCAATGAAAGGCACGTGTTGTCTTCACGGAAGCTACATTCAGATAATCGGTGGTCGAAGCGTTCGTTTCTTCCTATTTCTTCACTACAGAGTAGCTCCATCTAACCGCATTAGTGGGGCGACTGATTGGGATTCGCCAACCTGAGGCACGCAGTGTTACATGATGCTGGAGCCAGTAGATCCCTAACATGGTGTATATAAGACAAAGGTCTTACATACACACCATGTGTGTTGTGTTCAAAAATAATAGGGAGGCGTCCTTCCCAGGAGATAGAGGTTCAAACCACAGACTGTAAGACATTGGATTGATTCCTAAATTTACTGACTACAAGCCAGAAGGGGAAAAAACACACACACACACACACACACACACACACACACACACACACACACACACAAACAAGGAGGCGAGGTACAGGATCAGGTACAGGTCTGTACCTGATCCACAGACTGTATGACATTAGATTGTAAATAAAGACTTCAATAAAGACACGGTAAAGCCAGAAGAAGGGGGACAAGTCACACACCCACACACACACCCACAAAAGGAGGAGAATGTCTGTACCTTTTCCACAGACTGTATGACATTCAATTGTAACTATAGACTACAGTAAAGCCATAGTAAAGCCATCAAAAGGGGGGGAAAACACACACACGCACACACACACACAAACACAAACACACACGGAGGAGAAGGTCGAGGGAGAGATTCAATTGGCCAACCACGCCTCGAGGAGCTGGTGGTGCTTCATCTCGATCATCAACATCCGTCACAGACTGCGTTGCCACCGCCGCGCCCCCTGAGGTATGAACAGCATGTCTCACCATTGGCACCATCGAGTACAACCCCACGTACAAACCACGCTGGGTTGTGTCCATGTGTTGTGACACTGGTTACGTGTATATATATCGTGTATATATTATTGTTTGGGAGTATTGTATGGGTTATGTTGTGTGTTATGACTTTCCTCCTCACAAAATATCACCATGACCCTGGTACTGGTTTTTTTTTCTTTTTCTTTCCCCCCCCCCCCACAGAAACACAAAGCGCTAACTAGCTCAAAGCAACTGTTGCTTGGGGGGGCACAGCTGTTTCCCGCTTGCATTTAGCTACATGCTAACTTGTTGCGTGCTACGGGTCGGTCACGACGGTGACCGAACCACAAAACTGCCGCCTTTTAGTTGTAATTTGAATGCCCTCTCTCTGGTGAAGTGGCCTGTGCCTTCCTTCTCATCTGATATTAAAAATGTCCTCTATGGGACACCGTCCAGCCTGGAGGCCTTTGGCCAAATAGCACATCAGAGCACGTCGGGAGCACCCCTCTGTAAACTGATCTGATATGGCAACCAAAACACATTTCATTCATTAGGACGACCCGCGTCGGGTCTTGCCATACTAGCTAAGCTTCTCACGTCAGCTGTTATGTTGAAAAAGATAACAAATTATCGTGGTCATAAAACATTCATGAGGCGCGCATACATAATAATAATATATAAATACTAATTCATTAATTGCGTCATGGCCTGCGCTCTGTGTCACACCCGGGGATCTAAGTCATTTCAATAAGCTGCAAAACGACTACCATATTTCGTCTTTTAAAAAAACAACAACTTAAAACAATAGGATGTTTTGCCAGCAGAAATGGTCCTCGGAAGCCAAACAACGGCTGAAACGCCAAATAAACGATTGACCTTAGAGCGAGATAAAAAGGCGATATAATTATAGCAATGTCATGTCCCATGTTGACAGGCAGAATGAGGTCGCAGCTTTTCTCTCTCTCTCTCTCTCTCTCTCTCTCTCTCTCTCTCTCTCTCTCTCTCTCTCTCTCTCTCTCTCTCTCTCTCTCTCTCTCTCTCTCTCTCTCTCTCTCGCTCTCTCTCTGTCTCTCTCTCGCTCTCTCTCTCTCTCTCTCTCTCTCTCTCTCTCTCTCTCTGTCTGTCTCTCTATCTGTCTCTCTCTCTCTCTCTCTCTCTCTCGGCGGCTTTAACCTTTCTATTTTCGCGGGGCGAAAGTGGCGGTCGCAGCTGTAGAGGCTTACGTAATCTCCTCCTCACCCCTTTTCATATCCCATTTTCTAGCACATTCTCTCCTTCACCTTCCCCCGTGTGGGGTCGAGTGGAGGATGGAGCTTAGGCTTGGGCGTCTCTAGGGATAGAGCACACACACACACACACACACACACACACACACACACACACACACACACCGAGAGAGACGTGTTCTCAATCAGAAATCCTCCATTGACATTTCTCTAAAACACAGACTGAAAAACATAGCTCTCGATTTCGTTTTTTTTTTATATATAACTCCCATTGGTTTTCATTAAAGGCAAACTTGTTACCGTTATTATTATTATAAGTATAGTATATATCGTGTAGTTTGTATTTTGTCAATCATTAAGTCTGCATGTAAAGGCTTTTGCAATGCTTCTAGGGGGATTTTGTATTGTTTTAATAAAGTCACGCAAAATTAAGTAATTTCTTTCACATTTTCTATTGTGCCTTGTTTAACCTCTTCTAAGTTGAGTTCCTTTTCAGTTATAAAGGTCCAGGTGCTCACACCTGGTCATCTTACATCTGTCATTTCTCTCCGTCAAGTTACCACTGTAACATACGGTGTAAATAAGCGACACATATAGCCTACTGGACTGAAGTTGGGCATATGAGAACATACTGCCTAGAAGTACACTATGAATGTAGTGTATGTTTGTCTGATGACACAGTCACACACACACATACTCAGATATACACACACACACACACACTGTGACTTACACACACACACACACACACACACACACACACACACACACACACACACACACACTTAGATACACACACACACACACACAGATACACACTTCCACGCATACAATGCACATTTTTCACTATTAAAATAACATATTGATAGACTAAAAGGGGCCCCTAGTATATCAACAGGCATGAGTGTGATGACCCAGGGGAATGAACCAACTGGTGGACTGATCTATCCGTCATAGATCTGGGTGGACGGTTCATAGATATGCTATGATGACAGCTAATCAGATCTGTTTAGTCTCATCTGTCATTGTTCTGTGCAGGGAATGGGAATTCATACATGTGAACGCTCTGTATCTCCTTCATGCTAATGCTCTTTGGTGAGACGACAGCTCAATATAGCTGCACAGATGTCTCGAGATATTGTGACAATGTGTTTATGAATGTGTGTTTCAGATCATCTGATTCCCCCCATACTCCCACCACCGTGTGATGTCACACTGTGAAGTAACAGAACACGTTTTAGTCACATGACCATTTTGGAACCTTGTACTGTAATGGCTATTCTCACCCACATGCTATAGGGGCCCTTGATAGACTACAATGTATCTTCAATTGGAATAGGTGGGACAATTTTCTAATCAATATGTGATATATATTTGAACGTGTGAACAATTTGGTTTGTTGGCTATACCAACAAACAACTTCTCAGTCTCTCTGATGTTTGTCGTCAACATTCAGGCAGAACGTTCTGCCTGAATGTTGACGACAATCATCGTCAACATTTTCTCACAACAAAGAGGCGAGAAGTAACAAAAGACGTTGCCAAATCACAACTCACGGCTCCCTTTGTAAACACTACAGTAACAATATGATTATGCCAAACAACAAAGGATGGGAACAGTCTTTCTCTTTCCGAAGAAAACATTATTCACTTCCACTCCATCATATTCCCGCAATTGCCAATTGCCGATTTTTAATCACTATTACTGTAGAACCGAAGCGCATTATAAGAACCACAAATACACAAGCCAAAGATGGCTTCACCGTTACTCGCTAAACGAAGACCAAGTGCAGACGCTGAAGCCTCCCTGTAGCTTACAGAATTGCGTCTGCCGAAGGCCGCTGTGTTGATTCTGTCTGTCAATAAGCAAACTATCTCAAGCTAAACAAAGAAAAATTGATTAGCTTCCTTGGCCGAGGCGCGGAGACGGCGTCAGAAGCATTCACCATTCATTGTAGAGCGTTTCAAGGTTAAAGGATCATTTTTTTCAACCTCATCGCTTATCTATCTATCTGCATCGGGGATACGGTGTTAAATAACGCTTGCAGCTGCAGCCTCCGACACTTTCTGTGTCTTTGAGGAGCAGATGCAAAACCCTACCCCAACCCAATGTTGAGGATGGAGTCGGGGCAGGAAGATCCGGGTGCGGTTCAACATGGCGGGAAAGGTAAACATTGTTCATTTGCATAAAATTCCCCCATTGAAAGAATACTTGAGCCGGTTGGAAATCGGCCAGCTTCCCCTTTTAAAGTATTCCAGGGCTTTATGTACAAAAATGTACACATCGCATCCATATGCAAGGGAACACATTTTAAAGTGTTTATTCAAAAATCGAGGAACTGAGGTGTCAGAACGTGTTTAGCGAATTTGAGTATGAATTTGAGTATGAAATACTCACCTTAAATACTAATAGAATGGCGCACCCACTTCTTCGGAGCGCCATTCTTATTAGCCTACTGGAACCGCTAATAACTTCTCACCAGGCTTCTGATTGGCCAACAGTTAGGGGTTATATCGCCGCCTGTTGTTACGACATGCTCTTGACAGTGCTTTGCGCTATTTTTTTAATAGTGCTTCTGTGGACGGGATATGTTTTTACGAACTAAGGAGGAAAAAGCCCAGTATGCGTGTGGACTATAGGCCTAAAACATCCGCTACCAATATAATTATTGTAAAGGAAGTTGCTTTGCCAATTCTGTTCTGTTGAACAGCATTCAGCGTAAAGGTGGCCTTCGTAGCGAGGGCGCCTTCGTAGCGAGGGCGCCTTCGTAGCGAGGGCGCCTTCGTAGCGAGGGCGCCTTCGTAGCGAGGGCGCCTTCGTAGCGAGGGCGCCTTCGCGCTAAATGCTGTTACAATAGAAATCGGACCGGGGTGGCGGGGGGGTGAACAATAGCAGTTTGTTTGCTAATGATTACGTGTGTGCTAAAGGCTAACTGCCCTTCAACAGAATCAGCAAGAGCACAGGCCATTATGTAAGAACATCGGCTGCCTGGAGACATCTCGGACAAGGCAAACAAAACAGTTAGAAGATGTTGGATCTCCTCCTGACCCCTGCTGACCCCCAGGCTGCAGCTCCAAAGCCTGACAATAGCAAACATATTGGCAATTTGACATTAATATTAGCAATTTGATATTAGCAATTTTATATCAAACAACCACCCTACCATCCTTCAAAAAAAACCCCTACCATCCTTCAAGCAACCACCCTACCATCCTTCAGACAACCACCCTACCATCCTTCAAACAACACACCCTACCATCCTTTAAACAACCACCCTACCATCCTACAAACAACCACCCTACCATCCTTCAAACAACCACCCTACCATCCTTCAAACAACCACCCTACCATCCTTCAAACAACCACCCTACCATCCTTTAAATAGGCTTTCAAGACCCCACCTCTTCAAACTGGCTTTCCCCTACTAACCCCCCCCCCCCTTCCATCCTATGACTTTACATTTTTTAATTATTATATATTAATTTATTATTTGTATTATTTATTTATTTTTAATCTATTTGATCTGTCTTATTTTAATCAGTATGAGTATTAAATGATTTTACTGTTACCAAATAAACTGAAAATAGAAAATAATCATCAGAGGTCCATATATGCATTTTGGGTCAAATCCACACGTCATCATAAGTAATAACAACTTCTGATTGGCTAAAGGGTGCCACATGACTGACTCTATAAAGCACGGTCCATGAGATCTGATGACACAAATTCCAACCGATCAACAACCAGCCGAATTGGACGACCCTCAGGTTGTTGGCTGTGTCACTGAGGTTTAATTCCAGGCTACATCAGGTGATACAGAGAACTGGGAACAACTAGTTTGCAGTTAGCACAGCCTGAGACACGGTAAAGCTGTAATTACCATCTACATGTATAAATAAATGTCAAATAACTCAAATAGCCCCGTTAATTGGTCGTTGGAAGAATGGGTCCAGATGTTGCCAGTGATTGTTCAGAAGCGTATGAGGAGGAACAGAAGGAGTACTTCCCCCATCTCTCTCTCTCTCTCTCTCTCTCTCTCTCTCTCTCCTCTCTCTCTCTCTCTCTCTCTCTCTCTCTCTCTCTCTCTCTCTCTCTCTCTCTCTCTCTCTCTCTCTCTCTCTCTCTCTCTCTCTCTCTCTCTCTCTCTCTCTCTCTCTCTCTCTCTCTCTCATGAGAGAGGATGTTTAATTACTCCTATGTTTATCCAGGTGAAGGCATCTGTTGTCACGCTTGAGAAGTAAGAATAGAATAAGAACATATTCATTTTCATTCAGATCATCCACGAGATTCGAGACGGTTGAAAAGATGATGGCTAGCTTTTAAGATATGGTTTCTATCGACGGCAGCCAAGGTTAGACGTACATGTATGCTTTTGTCTCGACAGACCTCACGCACCGAGCAACCAACCACTTCAAATCAAACCACAGAGAGCCGCATCTGATTTTCTCAAATTAGTGCCCGATCCTGTCACACTATAGTTTATGTGTGTTAATGCGCTGTAAGCGGTCTTTATTTGTTAAAATACGTGTAAAGTAGCTCTACATTGCGACAGCCATCACTGACATCGAGTGTTTGGTCACGTAACATGGATCTCCCAATCCCCTCCACTCTGCAGTAAACTGAAAAAAAACATTGTTTTGGTATCCCGTTCTCACTTTATCCAATCAGGGGAGAGGACGCCACAAAGAGTAGTATACAGCATAGCATTTCAGTGTAGACTGACTGAATGGCGGAACAGGCGAAGCCACTGACATATTTACACATACTGTCATTTGGCAGCTGCACATATTTATCTCCCGCTTTACCGTGCAAGGACCACCTTTTCCTCCCTCTCTTAGTCAAATAACCACTATGCATGTGCCTGCAAATTTCCAATTCTGACCGGGAGAGAGAGAGAGAGAGAGAGAGAGAGAGAGAGAGAGAGACGAGAAACCCCCATTTGTCCCATTAAACTCGACCCCTCATCTCTTGCTCTTCTTCTGCCTTTGTCTCACACTTGTTTTTTCTGTCGTTCCTGTTATACCCGCCACCTGCTAACACTCACAGTCTCTGGGAAAAGGGCACGTCTGGGGGGTAATAACGGACGAGGAACACTCTGTCAAACACCTCAAAGCCGAGGGGAACACAGTCCAAGTGTGACATCCAGGAGGGGCATGTGGATGATTGCAGACCGGGGCTGACACATTTAATGTTTAGCGAGGCGGGGCAGGTAGAAACCCCCCTGTGGGCTATTAACCTGTTTTCACAAATCCCAAAACGTTTACTATGGAGATAGAAGAAGAAGGAGGAGGAGGAGGAGGAGGAGGAGGAGGAGGAGGGAGGAGGAGGAGGAGGAGGAGGAGGAGGAGGAGGAGGAGGAGGAGGAGGGGAGGAGGAGGAGGAGGAGAAGCAGAAGAACAAGAAGAACAAGAACAAGAACAATAAATGGACACTGATAGGTCTCTTTAAAAATGTGTTCAGCTTTTGTCCTGCGAGTTTGATTTGAAAACAAATCCATGAGTCCAGGAATGAAGGTCATGTAGGCTTAAATTGTGTGCCGCTTTCAGCCACTTTTCAGCCTTGTGGTGCAAAAGGTTTTGTTATTTTCACATGATCCCTTGTCTGTGTGCTATTATTGGAATACAGAGACCCCCTTTAAGACCCCTATTTTGTGGGGGGGGGGGGGGGGGTTTGATTATTTAGTTTTCAGCTAAACCTTCACCCCCGCATCCTTCTAACCATGTTATCATGTTTCACATGTGTGTGATTGTACTCACTGCGGAGGAGGAGGACTTCCTCCAAGATGTCATCTTCGTTGGTCGTTGGACTCCTAGTCCCAGCGGTTTCTTTTTTCTTCCAGTGATACTTCCAAACTGTGCACTTTAGTAAAGATCTCCTCCTTCTTCTCAGCTCTGCTCTATTCAAATGATCATAAAACCAAAAAAAGAAATCCTCCACCAGTCCACGTTGGGCATTTGTTTTGGGGGGGGGGGGGGGGGGCGAAATCAGCGAAATCAATCATTCCATTAAAAAATAAAAACAAATCAAAAATATAAACTCTACAACTCACGTCTTCTTCATAACCTGAGTGAATCAAACAGGGCAGCGTGAGTAGCATTGTCTTAAAAACAAATCCTGTATCAAATTGTGTTCTTGTATTAGTTGGTTCAGATTATTCGATAACACAAACAATAACAAACCCAATTACAAACAACATGGCGTAGGCCTACGGGGGAATACGCAGGTCCTATACATATTTGCTCAGTGTATTCCATTCAGTAAACATACGACTTAAAAACACAAAATAAAACACGTCAAATACTAATTTAAGCCGTTGGGGGGGCCACTATAACTTCACTCAGGAATAACCTGGTTTTGTTATATGAGCCATTTAATTCATAATGGGTGGACTTTTTCGGATAGAGAGGAAGGTGTCGACTATGCATGCTATGGTGTTTATATTTATGTTATTACTATTATAATAAAGGCCCTATGGATTTGTTTTTAATTTTAACGTAGAAACGTGGGGGTCTATGGAGGTGCATTGCTCACTGGAGGAGGGGATTTCAATTTGCTTTTCTTTTTTTTCTTTCATTTTTACCAATCAATCAATCAATCAATCGCGTTACGTTTTAAACTGTTCAGGGTCGCAACGTGTTGATCCTTCGCTTGTGCAAACGTGTAAACCGGTGAATATGGCGTTCTACCTATCAAACGGACTCAGACCCCCCCCTTACATCAGGCCTTTTAAGATTTAAGAGCGTCCCGGTCCAAAACAACGCATGGGTCTATTACTCTATTGCTATTGCCGGCACTACAGGTCGATGTCCCTCGTGTTCAAGCAGAACTTGTAAAGGGACCGTTTGATATCCATCCCGCTGTTCGCCTTCTCCTCGGACGGGTTCCCGTCGTGCATGTTCTCCACGTCGTCTGACTTGGCGGAGGACTTGCTCCCTCTGCGCTTGGGCTCCGGGCTGTCCCGGCCGCTGTTGGGCTCGTCCTTCAGGGACGACTGGTCCTGGTCCGTCTCCCGGTGGTAGAAGTAGTTGAAGTTGGACACGATGACGGGCACCGGCAGCGCGATGGTCAGCACGCCGGCGATGGCGCACAGCGAGCCCACGATCTTTCCCCCCACGGTCACCGGCCGCATGTCCCCGTAGCCCACCGTCGTCATGGTGACCACGGCCCACCAGAAGGCGTCCGGGATGCTGGAGAAATGGGACTCGGGCTCGTCCGCCTCGGCGAAGAACACGGCGCTGGAGAACAGGATGACGCCGATGAACAGGAAGAAGATCAGGAGGCCCAGCTCTCGCATGCTGGCCTTCAGCGTCTGCCCCAGGATCTGGAGACCCTTGGAGTGGCGGGACAGCTTGAAGATCCTGAAGACCCGCACCAGGCGGATGACCCGGAGGATGGCCAGCGACATGGCCTGCTGGCCGTTCTGGTGCTCCTGGCCCTGCTGCTCGGCGAGCTCCGTGCCCACCGTGATGAAGTAAGGCATGATGGACATGATGTCGATGATGTTCATCACCGTCTTGGAGAACTCCGACTTGCTGGGGCACGCGAAGAAGCGCACGATCAGCTCGAAGGTGAACCAGATCACGCAGGTGGTCTCGATGATGAAGAAGGGATCGGTGAAGGTGAGCGAGGGCCGCGGCGCGGTGCTGTTGTCCGCGCGGCTCGTCGCCTGCAGCAGCTCCCGCTCGTCCCGGAACTCGGGCAGCGTCTCCAAGCAGAAGGTGATGATGGATATGGTGATGACCAGCACGGACACGATGGCGATGCCTCGCGCGGGGCTGGAGCTCTCCGGGTACTCGAAGATGAGCCACACCTGCTTCTGGAACTCGTTCTGGGGCAGCGGCTTCTCCTCCTCCTTGATGAAGCCCTCGTCCTCGCGAAACCTCTCCATCGCCTCCTCGCCCAGTTGATAGAACCGGATCTCGTCCGCGAACACGTCGATGGACACGTTGACGGGTCTGCGGATCTTCCCCCCGGACTGATAGAAGTACAGTATCCCGTCGAAACTCGGCCGGTTGCGGTCGAAAAAGTACTCGTTCCGGAGCGGGTCGAAGTACTTGATCCGTTTGGCGGGGTCCCCCAGCAGGGTGTCCGGGAACTGGTTCAAAGTGCCCAGCTGGGTCTCGTACCGGAGCCCCGCGACGTTGACGAGCACCCGCTCGTTGCTCTCCGTGTCCCCGGTGTCCACGTCCAGCAGGTCCTCGTCGTACAGATGGGGACTGTGATCCGCGCGTAAAAGCGCATCCATGGCGTTCTCGCCGCAGCCGAACGTGTTGTTCATGTCGTTGATTCTCCACGACGAGCCTCGCCGGCCAGATGGAGGTGGATGAGGAGGACCACCACCACCACCACCACCACGGCTGAGGGTGTTCAGCTCTTTGCCGTAGTCCTCGCCGAGTCCCGTCTGCACGAAGGGCGGTTGGAGGTGTTGATCCAGCGCGTTGTTCCGGCAGGTCTCGTCGGCTTCATTGCCACCGACGGCGCTCCGCTTCGCGCCGCCGTTCTCGAAGCTCACCAAGGCTATCTCCATCGTCGCGCCGAAGCCATTAAAAATGCATCTCAACTTAACCACTTGTTAAGTTGAGAAAGAAGAAGAACAACAACAACAACACGCTACCAATCCATAGGAACGAGTATTGTTATTAAAAAAAAAAAATCCAAGGCGGTGGGGGGGGGGATAGGTCCAGGCAGGGGTCGACGACGCACGGGTAATGGTTAGTCCGTTAAAGACGCTGGAGACACGGAGGGAGCTTGTTTCTCCCGTCTGGACAAAGTAAATATAACCACGAGAGGCACGAAGACCCGGATGGGAAAGTATAGTCCTAACCGTTCATGTGTGTGTGCAGTTCAACCACCGCAGCCCTTTGAAATGATCTCCGAATGTCAAGCTGTCATCCTAGAGAGAGAGAGCGAGAGAGCGAGCGAGAGAGAGAGAGAGAGAGAGAGAGAGTGAGAGGGAGAGTCACTTAAGTAAGATAATGGGAGAGAAAGAGAGAGTCAGAGAGAGAGAATAACTTATCTATATTATTAGTATATATAAAATATATGAATATTGTGAACATTATTATTATTATTATTATTACATGCGCATATACATGCGACATCCATATATGGTAAATCGTCTAAACCTATATGTAGTGATAAGCAAGAGGCACATCAGAGACAGACACACACACACACACACACACACACACACACACACACACTCACACTCACACACGCACACACACACACAGGGTCAAAGCAGGGTCAATTGATTTTCACTTTACATGTCACGGTGGCAAGGTGACATCACCGTCTTAGCTTGTTACTCACCTTTTGGTCTTCATTACGACATTCAAGGACTTCCTCCACTCTAAACAGATTTATTTTGGTCACTTGATGACTCATATGAATTAAAATTAATGAGCCACTCCCTGGCTCTTGCCAGTCATTGAACATAATTGGTTATTTTGTAATGAAAAGAGGTACGGAGCCCCTAAAGTCCCAAAAGGTAATATATTTTTATCTTGTGCGCACAATAACTTGTGTGCACAAGATACTAACTTGTGTGCACAAGATAATATCTTGTGTGCACAAGTTAATATCTTGTTCTACAGCACTGTGGCACTTTAAAATGCTTTTTAATGTTTTTTGCACAATTCAACACATATATATATATATGATATATTCATATCATCCATCAGTCACTTTATTGTGCTTTCTATTGTTTATTTTAGTGTGTACAGTATTTTTTTTATTGTTTTAGAAATTAGAAATGTATACTGTGGGAGGGAATGGGGAGTAAGCATTCCACAGTGGCATATGGCAAATATTAATCTTGAATCTTGAATTCTAGCCTACCATCAAACTCCCGAGGCCCCAGTTGAACCAATCATCAACCAGAAAGATAACGCAAAAAAACATTTAAAGATGCCTTCAGACCGAATCTCCGTGGCTCTGTCACTTCATTTGTAGTTTCTACCTCATCAGAAACCACAATTAACACACATCTTTGCAAATTGACGTGGGCACCTTTGCTTGATATACCAAGTTTAATTTGGAACAAAAACACAAAATACTTGTTAAAGTCTGTGTGCCCTTTAAGACTTTCACATAAACAATTTCCATCCAAAGCCAAATATTATACAAAAGTATATTCTTTGTCAACATAAAAAAAACAAAAAACATGAACCATTAAATACAACAACCCACAAAGAACACACTTCTTAATCACCAAGCAAAAAACGCAGCTGTTGTCTTCACATTTAAGGACCACAATCTTTTCACACAACTTTCCCGGCACAGATATGAGGATGAATCACCCACTCCCACCCCCTGGTCCCCCCCCCCTCAACCCCACAGTGACAAAGATAGGGGCCACTGTGTTCTCCTCAAGAAATCCCAAGACCATTCTCTCTCTCTCTCTCTTCTCTCTCTCTCTCTCTCTCTCTCTCTCTCTCTCTCTCTCTCTGTCTCTGTCTCTGTGTGTGTGTGTGTGTGTGTGTGTCTCTCTCTCTCTCTCTCTCTCTCTCTCTCTCTCTCTCTCTCTCTCTCTCTCTCTCTCTCTCTCTCTCTCTCTCTCTCTCTCTCTCTCTCTCTCTCTCTCTCTCTCTCTCTCTCTCTCTCTCTAAAGAATAGGCTAATCGTCGTGTGCAAATGGAGCAGAATAAAAGAACCGCTCCTTCTATAGGCCGGGTTTAGCCCTCTTTTGTGCAACCCCCTCGTTACATAAACCACCGTACGAAACCACCGGAGGAAAGGAAAGATTTTGACTATGTCACGTTTAATTTTTTTTGTTGGGTTGGACAGGTGTGTGTGTTCGTCATGCTCTTTAACTGCATCACACCCCACCGAAATAACCCCCCCCTCTCCCTCCTCTCGCCCCCTCCACCTCCCCCCCCCCCCTTCTCCCAAGTAGGGCTAAAACCACACTTGGCACGTCATTTAAACAAAAAATAAAAAGGGGAATGTGCGTGACATCTGGTGCCCGAGGTGAGTGTGTAAATAGCTCGACCTTAGAAGAAAAAGACAAGAGGGACCAAAAGAGAGAAAGAGAGAGAAAGAGAGAGAGAGAGAGAGAGAGAGAGAGAGAGAGAGAGAGAGAGAGAGAGAGAGAGAGAGAGAGAGAGGAAAATATGTTGGAGGAGAGATGGAGGGGGGGGGAGAGGGAGAAAAAGAGAAAGAGGAATCAGGAGAGGAAAAAAGATAAACGTACTGTATATATAATAATATATACAACCCTAACCCTATATATTGAGTATATATATATATATATAGCTCTTAAAATATATAGAGAGAGTATATAGAGAATATATCAAGGAGGGAAAATCCCACCATTGCCTTATTCTATTCATGACTTCAGCAGCAGCAGCTGTGTTCTGGCACACGCTTGACAAGCCGCACACGCAACACAGCGCTAACACAAAACGCTGGTAGCCGTATCCCCTTCCCAACACAACACAACACAATGCTAACATGTAGTGCTGGCTGGGGTATCCCCTTTCCAACACAACACAATGCTAACACATAGCGCCGGTAGCCATATCCCCTTCCCAACACAACACAACACAACACAACTCTAACATATAGCGCTGTTGCCGTATCCCCTACCCAACACAACACAACACAACGCTAACACGTAGCGCCGGTAGCCATATCCCCTTCCCAACACAACACAACACAACAAACCTCTAAAACATAGTGCTGGTAGCGGTATCCCCTACCCAACACAACACAACACAATGCTAACACGTAGCGCCGGTAGCCATATCCCCTTCCCAACACAACACAACACAACACAACACAACACATTTACATTTACATTTAGGGCATTTGGCAGACGCTTTTATCCAAAGCGACTAACACAACGCTAACACGTAGCGCCGGTAGCCATATCCCCTTCCCAACACAACACAACACAATGCTGGTCAGCGTATCCCCTTCCCAATACAACACAACACAACACAACACAACGCTAACACGTAGCGCTGGTAGCCGTATCCCCTTCCCAACACAACACAACGCTAACACGTAGCGCTGGTAGCCGTATCCCCTTCCCAACACAACACAACACAACACAACGCTAACACATAGCGCTGGTAGCCGTATCCCCTTCCCAACACAACACAACACAACACAATGCTGGTCAGCGTATCCCCTTCCCAATACAACACAACACAACACAACACAACGCTAACACGTAGCGCCGGTAGCCGTATCCCCTTCCCAACACAACACAACACAACACAACACAACGCTACGAGCCTTCCGCCGGACACCATAGAGTTATATAAACACAGCATTCCCTTATGGACTGTGCCCACGGCCCGGGTTTCCACATGAGAGGCTTCCACCACACACAGGGATACTTTGGAAGGGTCTTTTTGTGTCGTGGTTGGGATGGGGACCTGCTGGGGGCCACACCGGTGCTTAGTGGCGCTTCGGATCTGGCCTTTTTTTTTTATTAAGATGAGTGACTTTAGGTCAGGAACATAGAGAGAGAGAGAGAGAGAGAGAGAGAGAGAGAGAGAGAGAGAGAGAGAGAGAGAGAGAGAGAGAGAGAGAGAGAGAGAGAGAGAGAGCGTACACTGCGTGGACGTGTACAGTACACATTGCGCAGCTGTGCACAGGTGTGCGATGAACACACACCGTGTGGGCCGTGTGGTGTAAACCTTACGGACATGCACAACTCACACACACGCGCGCGCGCGCGCGCACACACACCAACATGCCAACACACAGCTCTATACTCATATACACATTAAGCACACAAGCCACATATGTATGCCTCCAGACAAAAAATGTCTTACACAAAACGTTACACACACAAAGCATGCTTGCATGCACTCACACTCACACACACGCACACACGCACACGCACACACACACACACACACACACACGACCAGAGAGAGAGAGAGAGAGAGAGAGAGAGAGAGAGAGAGAGAGAGAGAGAGAGAGAGAGAGAGAGAGAGAGAGAGAGAGAGAGAGAGAGAGAGAGAGAGAGAGAGACGGAGAGTGCAATCACAAAAGGAAAAGGTGACCTATTTAGAGAAAGGTTGCTTGTTTGGCCCCTCTGGGAGGATTAGCGTATCAAAAGCAAGGCTCCTATAGTTATCTCCATCCTTATCCAATGGACCAGGGCCCTTTCATCGCGATAAGCACCGTGTCCATCTCTCCGCCCTCTGGACTACACACCGCACTCCGTCCTCACACTGGGGATTCGGCGTACAATAAAATAAGCCCCAGCCAGGGTAATTGGCCACAGGCGGATTTACTTACGCGATTTCACACACCAGGATAAGGCCATTAGGACGGCTTTTTTGTCGTGTTTGGTTTTGTCCGGGATGTCTGAAATAGCTCCATGCATGTAAAAGTGCCGGGAGGTTGGCTTTAATAAAAAAAATTCAAATCAAATAAAAAAAGTGCAGCCTGCAGTTTATTGCAATTCATCACAGAGATGCTTTCCTCTCTTAGTTTGGGAGGAAGTGTCCACATAATGTGGCGACAGTAGCAGATAGTAGGTAGTAGGTAGTAGTGGTACTAGGACAAAAAAAAGGTGCCAGTTTGCCTCCTGGGCACTGCCGTGGTGCCCTTGAGCAACAAGGCACCAGACCCCTCTTCACTGCTCCCCGGGCAGCTGTATATACAATAGCTGCCCACTGCTCCTAATACTAGGATGGGTTAAATGCAGAGAAACACATTTCACTGTGTGTGTGTGTGTGTGTACATGTATGTGACCCACAAAGAGGACGGATTTAAGGATGGAATCTAAAACAATTTAACACTATAACACTAACACTAACACTAACACTATAATAATGTAATGCTTGTATAATAATGTATGCTTCATTCGATAAACTGTATATCGGGTGGACGTGTTACGTGTACAGAGGACAAACGGAAAGCACATGAAGAGAAAAATGTGAGTGAAAAAGAGTGGAGGTGAATAGCCGACAGGTATTGTATTATGGTACTAGCTGGGCGGACGAAGGTTAGGGTGAGCATTGTGTTGTGGTCAGGGCGACTGACTGATTCACACCAGCCTGGGTGTGAATGTGTGCAGGGATTGTCTCTGTGTGTGTGTGTGTGTGTGTGTGTGTGTGTGTGTGTGTGTGTGTGTGTGTGTCTATGTGTTGAGTGTGTGTCTGCTGAAAGACAGGGTAGATATCGACCGCAAACACACATTCAAATGTGTCCAATACGTGATGAACATCCAGCCCAGGCTGTCCCCTTTGTAACGTGTGTGTGTGTGTGTGTGTGTGTGTGTGTGTGTGTGTGTGTGTGTGTGTGTGTGTGTGTGTGGTGTGTGTGTGTGTGTGTGTGTGTGTGTGTGTGTGTGTGTGTGTGTGCGTGCGTGCGAGCGTGCGTGCGAGCGTGCGTGCGTGCGTGCGTGTTGTCTTTCCATGTTGGTTCTCCGGGTCCTTGTAGCCCGGGTTCCAAGGGGGGGAAACAGTAACCATAACAACAGGTAACCACTAACAACCAGCCATCATTATGACTGCAGCCCGTAAAGTACCTCCATTAATTACGTCTTACGGCGTGTGTGTCTCTGTATCGCCGGCACAAAGGAGTCACATGTTCACCTTATTTAACATTCAAGATGTATGTATTTGCCATGTGCAACAAGTACAAAGGAATGCTTACTCCCCATTCCCTCCCGCACTATGAATTTTCTACAATTGAACACTATATGCTATAACAGATGAATGTATCAATACTATATTATGAATACTTAATCAGAATCATCCATTGATCAAAAATAAATAAAAATAAAACATCATGTAAACGTGACGTGTCGTGAACTGTTGTAGAACGCATTTGAATAATAATAATAATAATAAATAATGCATTTTATTTATATTGCACTGATGTGATTATTAATGCTACGCTTTTGGCAATGATAGTCATAGTAGTACAGTGTGCTCTCAATGAAGCTTCGCTAAGTTTTAGTTACAGATATATTTTGGGACCTAAAAAATGCAACACTTTACATTACTTTGACGTTTCTCCTTATGTCCCGCCTTCGCGCATGTCACCATTGGCCGGTCATGTCGGCTCCAACTTCAGGCTTTCACGCACACATTGGTCAAATTGCATGTCAATCATTACCCTCACCTTGCGAAACGAACAACAACAACAACAACAACAACAACAACAACAACAACAGTTGATGTAATGAAAAGCAGCAACACAGAAAAAATACAATTCCCAATTGTGTCACAATTTTGATTACTTCTAAACAATGTTCGGAAAGAAACACGCGTGGGTGGGTGGGTGTACGATATCGGACTCGGATGTGTTTCGCGACCGTTCACCTCGGCATGCGGGGGGGGGGGGGGGGTGGGGGGTGGGGGGGTGACGGTGACGTACGGTTGAACGTTAGCGCCATCAGGGCCCTGAGTCACCGGAGAGCGAGCCGCGCGTAACGCACATACCCGAGAGGGTCATGCTGTTTTCACACACACATGTCTGCGCCTTTCTGCATGGATTTTCACGGCCATTAAAACACCAACCCCCCGCCCCCCCTTCACCCTCCTGCTCGGAAACGAACGTGCCCGTGGGAAGAACAAAAAAAAAACCTGGACGTAAAGACGTGTGTTTTGCTAATTTTTCTTGCTTTTTTTACTTCTCTGCATTCTCTGTTGTGTGCTTTTTTTCATTTCTTATTCTTCTTATTTTCTCTCTCTCTCCACTCGCTCTTGAATTAGAGGGGGCTCAAGGCAAGCACATGGTAAATGACATGCAGATGGAGAGAAATGGAAGAGAGAGATATGAAGAAAGAGAGAGAGAGAGAGAGAGAGAGAGAGACAGAGAGAGAGAGAGAGAGAGAGAGAGAGAGAGAGAGAGAGGGGGGGGGAGGAATGACAGGATGAGTATGAGGCGTCTTGACAGCAGAAGCCTGCATAATAACGTACAGCGAGGGTATGTGCAAGCAAGAGGAAAAAAAACAAATAGCCAAGGACACCCTGTCATGCGTGCCAGTCATTTAAAGTAAACAGTCTCATCTCTCGAGAGAGACATGCTGTATTTTGCTTACAACAAAACATAACAAGACACTATGTGCTGTGAAATAGGGCCCTCTATGGGGAAGCCAGAGACATGAACTTCAAACCAGAGATATATATTCACCTCAACCAGAGATAGGATATGAGTCTGTAAAGCAGAGAGAGAGTATGCATCTAACCCTAGAGAAGGGGGTGGTAGTGAGTCTGTATGCACACAACCAACTCTGTCTGTATTTGAATCATAGGCCTACGCTTTGAGAAGACTCGTTGGGCTTTTCGTCACCCTGCTAACCTGCTATCCTGCTTTTCATAATTGCATACCCCTGATCACTACCTGTTAAATACTGTGTATATATATATATATATATATATATATATATATATATATATATATATATATATATATATATACCGGTATATATACATATATATATATATACAGTATATATATGTATATATTATTATGCTCATATCCCACACATACTCTATAAGTAATCTTATACTGTTTTTATACATAGTAGACTGTCATAGCAACTGTAAACTGTAAATTACATATTACCATGCACTTTACTGCAACATTTGCACTCTGGTTAGATGCTAAATTATTTTCGCTGTACTGTGCTTGTGCTGTGCAATGACAATACATTTAAATCTAATCTAATCTCACTGGTCTCATCGCAGAGACACTAGAATGACTCCAAATGGCAAAAATATGCCACAATAATGTAAATTGTCATAGTTTAAGTACCATGGCGATAGCATCAGACATCTCCGGCATATGGTGTTGAATAATAATCGTGTTGGATTGGGTGTTTTTCTCTTAGATATGAAATAATGGGTCCTTCTCTGTCCCAGGCTATACGCTGTGATGTACATCTGACACGCCACTGACAAGATGACAGCTGTGTGAAGATAGCCTCAGTCGTCAGCCCCATCCACACCACATGTACTGTATATGTGTGTGTGTGTGTGTGTGTGTGTTTTGATTGTATGTGTGTGCGTGCAATTGTGTGTATGAGTTTGTATGTGCGTGTGTGATTGTGCATGAGTGCGGTCGTATGTGTATGTGTGTGTGTGTGTGTATTAGTGCATGTCATTTTGTGTGTGTGTGTGTGTGTCTGCGTATGTGTGATTGTGCATGTGTGATAATGTGTATGTATATGTTTGTTTGTGTGTGTGTGTGTGTGTGATTGTATGTAAATGTATGTGTGTGTGTGTGTTGGGGGGGGGGGGTGCTTAGTGAACCGAACTGAACTGGAAAGACGACAGGAATAGAGGAGGGAAATGTGGGCCAATCCGTGGTCTCCGTCTCCACTGGTCACCCGTCCCACCTCCAGCAGTGCCACAGACTGTGTGTGTACGTGTGTCTGTCTGTCTGTCTGTCTGCCTGCGTGCGTGCCTGCCTGCGTGCGTGCGTGCGTGCGTGTGCGCGCTTGGGGAGAAAGGCTTGAGAGGGGATTAAATGCGTCCGGGACATAATAATAACAACGGCAGCCATGGCGCCATGGCTCTTATGCACCCTAGCCTACATATATATGCATGGCAAGCCATGCGAACGCCATGCTAATGCCATGCTAACATTATGCTAAGGCGAGTAGGTGGCGAGTAGGCGGGGGGCTGGGGCTTGTTGGTAGTTGTGTGCGGGAGACAGAGGAGGTTGTTGTTGGTGGGGGGGGGGGGGGGGGGGTGGGGGGTGGGGGGTGGGGGGCGGTGTTAGAGGGAGATGGGGGAGGGGGATGGAAGCGTTGGTGGCGACTGTGTGATTGCTTAGAGGGATTCTAATTGACAGCTGTCTAAATCCCCCAGACAAATTCTGACCTCTCGCTCTCTCGTGTTCTACATTGAACTACTATATTCAAGATACAAGATTCAAGATGCTTTTATTTGCCAAGGACAATGGAATGCCTACTCCCCATTTCCTCCCGCAATATGAATGAACACAACTATACTATGCTATGCAAAACTATGCAATACTATGCTTTATAATACTATACTATAAACAACACTAAATACTACCTGCTATATACTCTACTGTACACTATAAACAACACTATATACTACATATTATATGCTATACTATATACAAAACTATACTATAACAATGCTATTCACAATAAAGAAAAATTAAGTGACAGATGATACAGTATATGCATATGACGAATGGTGCAAAAAGCATTTTAAAGTGGCAGTAGTGCAGCAACATCATAAATACAGTGCAGTACAGTGCAGTAACTGTAATGAATCCATTTAGTCCAGTAAAAAATGTAAAAAAGCCCAATTATGATAGTGGCAGCACTCCTTACAGTTCAGTAGGCCTGTGGATAAAAACTGTCCATTAACCTGCTAGTCCTAGTACTTGAGAGGGGGTCGAGTAAGGAATGAGGCAAGGATTTGGGACACAGCCTACAGTATGTCTTTTGGGTCTATTAATAAGAAACATTTCATTCATTTTTGGAGATATAACATATATTGTTGTATTCCTCCATTTCTCCTAGATGTGCGGCAGTATCTTCTTTTAAAATATGGAACGGTTTTAAAAACAGTTGATGAACCACAGGGATTAAACTGGGACATGTTCCGCGTTGCCTCGGACAATAACATCAACGAGTACGCGTCCTCGGTCACCGGGTTCATCAAGAAGTACATAGATGACGTTGTTCCGACCAAATCGGTTCGGCTATATCCCAACCAGAAACCGTGGATTAACGGCGATGTTCGCGCTGCCCTACACACGCGTAACACCGCCTTTGGCTCCGGGAATATGGAGGAATATACGAGAGCCCGTGTACGAGAGTACAAGGACAGAGTGGAGGAGAAATTCAAGAGCCACGACGCGAGGGGTATGTGGCAGGGGCTACAGATGATAACAAACTTCAGAGGGAGAACCAGTTGTGTAGAAAACTCCTCTACCTCCCTCCCAGGAGAGCTAAATACTTTTTTAGCTCGGTTTGACGTGAACGGCAGCCCGCAGAAGCCAGCGCCGCCTGAGGAGACCAGCCTGCTGAACATCTCGGAGGCGGATGTGCGCCACACCTTCAAGCCGTTGAACATCCGTAAGGCGGCAGGCCCCGACGACATCCCGGGCCGCATCCTCAGAGCATGCGCAGACCAGTTGGCAGGAGTCTTTGCAGACATCTTCAACCTCTCCCTGTCCCAGGCTGTTGTTCCCACGGTCTTCAAGATGTCCACCATCGTGCCTATCCCTAAACAACCCAAGGTAACATGCCTGAATGACTATAGACCTGTAGCCCTCACCTCGATTGTCAGCAAATGCTTCGAGAGGTTGGTCAAGGACTGTATTTGCTCCGTGTTACCTGCCACGCTGGACCCATGGGAATTTGCATATCGTCAAAACAGATCCACGGATGACGCAATTGCCATGGCCCTCTACACTGCCCTTTCCCACCTGGAGGGAAAGAACTGTTATGTGCGAATGCTGTTTGTGGACTACAGCTCAGTTCAACACGATAGTTCCTGCCAAGCTCGACACCAAGCTTAGAGGTCTAGGCGTGCCCCCATCCACATTCAGCTGGATACTGGACCTCCTGTCGGACCGCCGCCAGGTGGTGAGGATGGGCAGCACCACCTCAGAGCCACTGACCCTCAACACGGGAGCCCCCCAAGGATGCGTGCTGAGCCCTCTCCTCTACTCCCTCTACACCCACGACTGTATGGCTATGCACAGCTCCAACGTCACCATCAAGTTTGCTGACGACACGACAGTGATGGGCCTGATCGCCGGCGACAACGAGACAGCCTACAGGGAGGAGGTTGGATCGCTGGAGCAGGGGTGCCAGGAGAACAGCCTCGCCCTCAACGCCAAGAAGACCAAGGAGCTGATCGTGGACTACAGGAAGCAGAGAGGAGAGCACGGCCCTATCTCCATGGACGGTGTTGTAGTAGAGTGGGTCAGCAGCTTCAAGTTCCTCGGCGTGCACATCTCCGAGGACCTCACATGGTCCACGCACACCACACACGTGGTGAAAAGGGCCCAACAACGCCTGTATTTCCTCAGGCGTCTGAGGAAATTCAGCATGGGCCCCCGCATCCTGAGAACATTCTTTACCGGCACCATCGAGAGTGTTCTTACAGGGTGTATCACCGCCTGGTACGGGAACTGCTTCAAAGGGTGGTGTGGACGGCCCAGTATATCATTGGAGGTGAGCTCCCCTCCCTCCTGTATATATACAACCAGCGGTGCGTGGCCAAGGCCAAACGCATCATAAAAGACAATGCCCACCCCAGCCACGAACTGTATTCACTTTTACCGTCAGGCAGGCGATACCGCAGTATCAAGTGCCGTACAAATAGACTCAGAGATAGCTTTCACAGTCAGGCCATCAGGCTGCTGAACAAGGGCGTATAGCATATAACAATGTATATTTGATTACATTGATTTATACATACATATTGCTCTTTTTCTTATTTTTATAACTGCTGTCTGTCATCTGCTATTTCACATAAGATTTTCACTCACTGCTTTATACTTGTGTAAACTGTAAAGTGACAATAAACTTGCCTTGACTTGGAGTGGAATGGGTGCCATAATTGTTTGTCTCTGTGCCTCTGAGCAGGGGCTGGTTCTCTGGAGTCTGGGAGAGACCGCCTCACTTTAGCCAGGGCAGCGTCTGGAGTGGTTGAGGCGGGACTCGTGGGGTATTTCCGACGTCCGATCAGCTGCAGCTGAACCCAACCCGGATGACTTCCGGCCTGGATGAGCCGGAGGGGCGTCTAATCCCACCGTAAAGGGGAAGGAGGCGGCTGGCTTCCTGCCGTGCCAGTGTCCGAGCTAAGGAACCTTTGGTTACCATCACAGACAGAGACTTGCATCTTGTGTTTTCACCCCCCACCCAGGTGAAAAACACGGCAAACCCTGTAGTTTGCTCCAAGTGTGGACACTTACCTACCTCTGTTGTGCCCCCCCCACGCTCTAATCGATCCCAGGTGTTGCCCCTCATAATCAGGCCTGCTGAGGCTAATGATGATCTACCCTTGGGATCTACCCTTAATGGGATCTACCCTTCTTTAGGCTGCCGAAGGCCGACGTCGGGCGCTTGGTTATTGAGAACCACAATTACGAGAGACTGCGTTTTCCAGTGTGCCACGTAACCAGTCCAACCCTGCCTAGTTGGTGTTTGTGTTTGAGGATATATTTTTAGTGAAGACATTTTTCCATTGTTTTGAGTGTCCATGTCTCTCTACTTCTGGGTTCTTTGGCATATTTGGCTCGCCAGTCTCGTTGGGGTTTAACAGAATAACCAAGCCTAAAATTAGCCAAGCCGGGAACCCAGAAGCGGGGCGCGGGACACCGTCCGAGTAACACAAGATAGTAACGGAACAAGCCATCGAACTTACCCAACTGCAGGCCGAACTGGGAAAGGCTTTTCCTTCGGTTCCGGTCAGGGAACCAGTTTGTCCTACATCCCAACTGGCCCCGATGTCCCCGCAGGGTCACTCTTTTGCGCCGAGCCCAGCTTGGTTAGCCCCAGATCGTTCGGAGGCGATTTGAACCAGTGCCGTGGGTTCCTAGCTCAGTGTGAGTTACTGTTCACAATCCTGGCCGGCCAGGATTGGCCGGGATGTCCCTCCTTGCCGACAGAGCTCTTAGCTGGGCGATAGCCTTGGTGAACAGCGACGGGGGTTATGCCACCGATTACCCCCTGTTCAAGCGAGAGTTTTGCACGGTCTTTGACCATCCGTTGGACAGGCAGGATTCTGCAAGCCGGCTGCTAGTTTGCCATCAGGGGTCTCGCTCGGTGGCCGATTTCACGGTGGAGTTCCGGATCCTAGCCATAGAGAGTGGCTGGGACGATAGAGCTCTTCTCTGTCTCTATTGCAAGGGTTTGAGCGACGCCGTCAAGGACCTCATCGTTCGAGACAGCCTGGAGACGCTGAGGGATTTAATCACCCTGGCGCTCCGAAAGGACTCACGGCTGCGTGAACGCCGTTTGGACCGAGCCCAGCGTTCGTTCCTTCGCCCGGCTCCCGGTCGCTCTGCCTCGGAGACTGCCACCCAGTCCGCGGCCCATTGACGGGCATTCATTGGGTACTATTACGCACGCTACTGACCATCTCACACTCACTCTTTCGGGAAAGTCCATTTGTTTCTTTGTTTTGCATGCCCCCACGTCGCCTCTAGTGTTGGGTAGACCCTGGCTGGAGAGGCACGACCCTCACATCTCCTGGGCGTCTGGGCGGGTCTTGGGGTGGAGTACAGCTTGTCACGCTACCTGTCTGCGTTCTGCCCTGTCTCCATCCAGCGGTGTCCTCTGTCTCCGTCCAGCGGTGTCCTCTCCGCCAGATATCACTGGGGTGCCTCACATTTATCACAACCTCTCTCTGGCGTTTAGTAAGGACAGAGCCCTCTCACTCCCCCCTCACCGGCCTTATGATTGTCCCACCGTACCCTAGGTTAAAGGGGGTATGCCACCCATGTACGTTTTGATAGAGTAGTGTGTTTGGTCAACCACTTCTTGCCACCGCTGCTATATGGAATTTGGGAAAGGGAACTTAGTGTTCCTTTTTCCCCTAGCGTTCTTTTTGATTTGGCATACTTCCACCAGGTCCCTAGGCCTGGTTCCTGAGTATTTGTTATTTGAGTGTATCCTGTGTCTGTGTCCTTTGTTGTTATCACCAATACACTTATTGCACTTTGACCCCTGTGTTGACTCCGTTCTTGCTTCGGCGCACATGGGATCCCCCTTTCCCCGATGGTCGAACACGCTTGGACATCTCAGGCTGTATCAATTGGGGGCTCATCCGGGATCCTGTGTGTCTTGGAGTGAGCGCGGGAGTGCTGCACAGGTGAGTGTGATTGGTGTCTGTGGTAAAATAACTGGCAAGTGACAAACAAAAGAGCATTTAAGCAAGTCAGAAAATTGAGGCGGCTGCTTTTGACCTGGAGGGCTTTGTTGATAGTCCTTCAGATGCCGGCCTGCACGTTGGGGTCCTTGGCAATGCCACCCTTCTCTCCTGGGGCTGAGTCCACCTGCTCTACCGCTTCTGGGTCGTTGTCCGCAGCCAGGCTAAGGCTGCGTTTGGCACGCCTACAGATGGAAAGAGAGGCAAGTGAGAGGAAGGATTCTCTAGAGCAGAAGCGCCTTGGAGAATGAGGCACAACAGATGAATCTGGAGCAGAAGCGCATGGAGAATGAGTCACAGCAGATGACTATGGAGCTGAAACGCATGGAGTATGAGCACCAGATAAAGCTTAGGGAGCTTGACTTATGGAAGTTGGAGCTGCGCCTTCCCCAGTGCCTCACCCACTTACGCTAGTCCGTGCACTGGTTCACCTCTGGGGGAGTGCTACGACGTCAGCAGGCTGGTGACTCTTCCTCCCTTCAAGGAAACAGAGGTAGATGCGTTTTTTAGCACATTTGAACGCCTGGCCGTGCTAAAAGTGCGAGTATGTCCTCACACACAAGCCATCACCGGCGGATGATGTGGCTCAGAGTGCGCAGTCAGCTAACCGTCCCCGAGGGTATGCTTCTTACAGTAGGGCTGAGGCTAACGTTAGCTCTCGACCAAAGGAGGAGAGAGAGTGTAATTATTGTAAGCAAAAAGGCCACATTGCATCCAATTGTTATGCTCTTGACCGAAAGAGGGAGGCAGCTACGACATTAGGCATCCGCATTCATAACCACGGTGTCCTTGCCTACGGAATCTCCTGGTGGGCGTGGTGGTAAACAGCCCAGCGGCTACAAGCCGTTTGTTTACAGTGGTGTAGTATCTACGACCGGGAAGTCAGCGGTACGGTCCCCGGTTCGCGTGCTGCGCGATACGGGGCCTCACAGTCTTTTCTAAGAGCTGGAGTGTTGCCTTTGTCTGAAGCGACCTCTTGTGGCACGGAGGTAATAGTGCAGGGTATTGAAATGGCTTTACTGAAGGCTCCGTTGCAAAAGATACATCTACGCACGGTAACTGGCGATTGTAGGATTGCCGTTTATGATGCTCTCCCAATGCCCGATATAGACATTGATATTGGGGAATGATATTGCCGGTGGCCGGGTTTATCCAGTGCTGGAAGTCTCAAACCTGCCTGAGACGCCTGACGCTGATCAGTCCCGCTCTCCGATTTATCTTGCCTGTATGTTAACTCGCGCACAAGCACGCAAGTGGGGCGAGCAGGGATATGTTGGATATATAGGAGGTTCATTTCTGGCTAAACCCCTTTCGGCTGATACTCCCGTTGCCACACCAGAGAGGACCGGAAAGGTCCAGAGAGGACCCCAGAGGTCCAGAGAGGTCCAGAAAGAGGACCAGAGAGGTCCAGAGCGGACGCTTTGTCTCGTGCCCTTTGATTTAATGAGCTGTTGAATTGTAAATTTTACTTTTCCTGGAAGCCCATGTATGTTAAGTGTTGTTGAATGTTTTTGTTTGACTCAAGCAAACGTGCCCCACACGTTTGCTCTTTTTGATGGGCGTGTTACCGGCATGTGGTGCCTTCGGGTGGCACTGTGGGCCTTGTTCCCTGCTACAGGACGGTGGCCTGAGGCCCTGTATAGACTATCGGGCACTAAACGACATCACAGTGAAGAATAGGTACCCCCTGCCACTTTTTAGTTCCACTTTCGAGCCACTCACACACGCCCGGGTGTTCACCAAGTTGGACCTTCGTAACGCGTACCACTTGGTCAGCATCAGGGAGGGTGACGAGTGGAAGTGGAAGACCTTCAACACTCATCTCGGCCACTATGAGTACCACGTCATGCCGTTCGGTCTGTCCAATGCCCCCGGAGTTTTCCAAGGCCTGGTGAATGACGTGCTGAGGAACATGCTAAACGTCTTTGTGGTGGTGTACGACATCCTGATTTTCTCTAGGACCATGGAGGAACACCACCAGCACCAGTCCGCCTGGTGCTACAACGGCTGTTGGAAAACAGGCTCTACGTTAAGGCTGAGAAGTGTGTCTTCCACACCAACTCGTATCTCGGGAACGTGGTGGAGGATGGACAGATGCGGGCAGACCCCGCCAAGATCAAGGCGGTGGAGGAATGGCCACGCCCTACTGACCGCACGCAGCTCAGGCGCTTCCTGGGTTTTGCAGGCTTTGTGTGGCGGTTCATCAAGGGGTTCAGCCAGGTGGCTGCCCCCCTTAACGCCCTCACCTCCCCCTCTCGACCGTTCGTGTGGACACCTGAGGCAGAGTCGGCCTTCCTCCGACTCAAGAGCTTGTTCCCCACAGCCCCGGTTCTCGTCCACCCCGACCCGGCGAGGCAGTACATAGTAGCCTAGTGGATTGGGAGGGCTTCTGTCACGAGTGGATTGTTCGGTGGGACCCAGAACGCAGACCAAGACAGTGGAGCTATAACATAAAGCTTTATTTCAAGCACAACAACACAACTCAAACACAACCGGAGGGTGCCCTCTGCCTATCTCGCGGACCCCTCCCTGCTGGACGACTTCTATTGGGAGAACCCGGGGGCTCTCGGGCGGTCGTCTGGTGCCTCCCCTCAGGGGGGGGGATACTGTTGTGCCCCCCCCACGCTCTAATCGATCCCAGGTGTTGCCCATCATAATCAGGCCTGCTGAGGCTAATGAACACCTGGGATCTACCCTTCATTAGGCTGCCGAAGACTGACGTTGGGCGCTTGGTTATTGAGAACCACAATCACGAGAGACTGCGTTTTTTTCTCAAACACAAACACCAACTAGGCAGGGTTGGACTGCAGGAACATCTGGGAAGTTCCAGGTGGGACCACCTCCCACCCGGTGTCGACGTCGGATCAGCTGCAGCCCCCCCCTCTCCCTCATCACCACACCCATTACTCCTCCCTTTTAGGGGAGAAACAGCAGGTGAAGAAGCGGCAGATCCTCTGCATGGCTCTCCATCTTCCCTTCTTCTTCTTCTTAGAGGGAGGGGTATCCATAGCCAACAGATCACCCTCACCTGCAAGGGAAAAACAAATAAAAGTTGTAGTCGTAGTCAGCAAGCGATCCTGATTTTGAAGTGTCTGAACCATGGACCTGCATGAATGGCGATGCCTTGTTGTATATTCAGTGTACTGTATGTAACCATAGTTTTATGTATGTTGCACAGGAATGTACCCATGAGGGTTGAGTTCCTTGTGCCCTCTGGTGCTATAATGCTATATACAAGTAATGAATCTTAAACATCTGTACACTTAGGATAGAATATGAATCCATCCACAGATCCACCGTACTGAATACTCACCCTCTGGTGATGTGGCTGGGATCTCTGAGAAGATCTCCTGGAGGGAAGTCCTGTCCTGCCCGGTCAGGACAGGGCTGTCCACCTCATTTTCCTGTCCTAGCAGGGAAATGAGGAGATGGGAAAAAAGTTACAAAATAATAGTCCCACACCTTTCCTTATAATGCAGTGAACAGTATTAACAGTATCCATCCACTTTGTATGCACTATCCCTCACAACACGACTCACCATATGTGGTTGTTACGGCCACTTTTGGAACAGATCCGACCTGCTCCTCCATATCTGGGAGGACATCCTGCAGCAGATCGAGTGTGACGAGACCCTGGTCATCTGCCTCCGCTGACTTCTGAAAATTAGACAATTCAAGAATGTCAATGTCTTACTGGAGTCAATAGCTGCAGTATAAAAGTGAAATGGCGCAGATTTAATTCATTTGAATTTGTTTTCCTCCGGGCTGATCAATAAAGTGAATAATCATCTTACTGAGGGACTTATGGCCATGCATGTAGCCAGCTGGATCAACAGCGCCCTCTGCTGGTCGGTCTTCACCATCGCCACCATCTTCTCAGGGAACCTGAACAGGTAACGATAAAAACAACACAATTTCAGTCTGCAAACAAGTTCAGGAAAAAGTGTGGATAGCTGAATTTATAGTCTTCAGAAAAGACGCATTTCAAGTTCTGTTAATTAAAGCTACATTTGTGTAGGTCATCTGTTAGATGGTATAGTCATTATACTTTGTTGGAATTACAAGTGTGTTAAAGTCGACATGGTATAGCCACATATTTAAAAAAAACCTTTAAAACTTATGTTTTACCATGAAAGAGACTTTACTTAGACTTTAACTTTTAAAATCAGCATGGAAATGTTGATTTAATGTCAACTTCACTTCTAAAAGACATTTGGCCCAATAAGCCCAACTACTTTTGCAGCAGTGAAGTGTGGTCTGTCATCATGAAATGTAAAAAAACAAATAATGATTAAAAACAAATAAATAAATATTTGTCCACTGATCTGTGGTAGAAATGTAATTTTTGTATGATTCCAATCATTCCAATCATTTTTATAGTCAACATCGCTGAATTTGTGTATTTTCCTGTTCAAATCCGGGGGAAAGACGCGAAGGGAGGCAGCGACGAGCTGAGCCTTCTCTGGGATCAATCAATCCCTCCCAAACTGGGCTGAGTGCATCGATCTCTCTGGATGTCACCAATGGAATGGCTGTACACACTTTGATTATATGTCCTCACGTTCCATAGTCTAGGTCATGTATTTCACCTGTGTGTATAACATATTAGTCTTGCTGATCTGACATAACGCAGCAGTGAACAAGCAGGAAGGAGGCAGCCGGTACCTCTGCCTCCCTGGGGGGCGTGTTACAGACAGAGGGCATTGTGTGTAATATGCTAGCTAAGAAAGTCAAGTAGAGAAAGTCAAGTGCACCGCATCAGTCCGGTTATATCTGACTGGAAAAATGGAAGATAATATATAAAAGCTAAAACATTTCTCAAAACTTGACTTTCAGTCAAAACTGGAAGTGATAAATGATGGAAGACGATGCCAGTCTTCCATTATTTTTCTTATCTTGTCCATTATTTTTATATCTTGTACATAAAATAAGATAAGAAAACAATTAAAAGTTATTACATTTTTTTTTAACTTAATTTGTCTTTTTGTTGCGGACTGTATATACTTTAATTAGTATTGAATGTGTATGAATTGTGATGCACATTAAGAACACACGGAGGGTGCCGAGCGCTCTCTCTGAGCCGCTATGAATGTAACGTTCTTCTTTGGCCAAATATGTACCTTAACTTCTGTATGTGTGTGTGTTGATGTTGAAGAATGCTGATGTGGGATATGAAACATAACCAGTAGTCAATGTGTAAGCAGCCAGTTGAATGGTGAATTGATGCTACTCTGTTGAATTCATATATTTGTAAATCGGACTAAGAAAGAGTCAGTGCCTCCCCAGCCACGAACCGCACGTCACTGTTTTGCAGTGTATCTGTTTATGTATTGAAACCTCCCCCCCACACGTCTGGGAGGTTATGACAGGTGAGGTACCTCTGGTGGAAGTTGCTAGTGGTGAAGAACCTATGAGCCAGCAGTTGTGAGCAGGTGGGTCGGCGGTCTGGGTCCATCTGGAGACATGCCTGAAACAGAAGGAGAAGAGTACATCTTTCACACATCCCTCATCGGATTTGAAACAGCGGCCGTACACACCGGTAACGCTGTGATTCACCCATTCAATATGTCTCCCTGGGTACTGTACCTCTATCAGCTCAGCAAGCATGTTGTCAGAGACGGAGTACTTCCGTCTGAGGTTCGGAAACTGACCCCGGGATGCAGGCACCGGGGTCTTAGGAAAGTGGTTGCGGAATCCTACCTCCTGCTGAGCGGTCAGGGGCCCTGATTCATCGAAGAAAAGGATTTTAGAATTCAATAGTTCCCCCTAATAAAATCACTTTGACAAGCCATCGCTATGGCAAAAGCAATATAATAACATCATCATAACAATAGTAATAAATCTGCTTTAAAAAAAAGGGGGGCTACTTACCCACTCTGTGCACCATCCTTAAAATGTTGTGGAAAAGGCTCTCGCCTTCAACTAAGTGTTCCGCCGTGGCCATGTTGAAGATTGTTACGCCAATGGCCCACACATCAGAAACCCTAGAAGAAAAATAAGCGGTATTTAGGTATGGCATGAAAACACAACAACAATACACACGCTTTGATTTCTGTATGTGTAGCAGTGCCTTCCGTTGAGGACACTCACTTGGAGCAGGTGAGGTCTCCGACCATAACCTCCGGGGAAAGGTAGCATTCACTACCCACAGGGTAAGGGGCCTCCTGGAGGTGGTCGGGGCCCATCACTTTGCTCAAGCCCATGTCCGCCACCTTGACCACACCGGAGCTGGAAACCAGTATGTTTTCTGGTTTGAGGTCCCGGTGGAGGACCTGGTTAAATAAAGAATCATACAAGGCTTAGAACTGTGTATGTCCATAACAACACATGGACAACACTCCAGGTTAACAATGTCAAAAGTCCTGCCATCCTGTCAATTGGTTGGCTTTGAGGTGATCTCAGTCGATCCAGGTGACACGCTTGAGGCGGGGGAACTTTGTGGTGCTGGTATTTTTGTTAGTTAGATCTAGTTTGGCGGTATAGACAACATGCAAGTGAAGTGAAACAGGTGTCTTACATTGACGCTGTGGAGGTACTGGACCCCACGCAGGATTTGGAAGGCGTACTTCCGCACCCGCTGGGGCTCAAGACCCCTCTGCCTGGCGTCAATTTCATCGGCGATGCTGTGGTCCATCAGCTCGAGCACAAAGTGCAGGTGTCCAGAGTCCATGAAATAGGAGAACACTTTGATCAGGTTGTCGTGTTTCAGTGTCTGTTAAACACAAGGGGGGGAAAACGGCATGGAAAAAAGTATTTAATGATACTTGTAGGCCTACCCTGTTCCCATGTGTTCATTTCATGTGGTTGCATATTTCAGATATGTTCTGTAGGCTATAGGCTACAAGAGTGAGGTCATTAAAGAATATGTATATATTTATTTATTTTTACCGAAAGCAGTGTGTATTCCATGGAGATGGCCTTGTCCATCTCCATCTTGTTCTGTAGTTTGGACTTTTTGATGGCCAAAAGTTGCCCACTTGTTTTGTGCTGGCATTTTAGGACCATGGCGAAGGATCCTTTTCCAAGGACCCCCAGGATATCGAAATGGTTCATCGTGGCAAAGAGGAAGTGAAGATACTCTCTGAAATTATTCAAAAATAAAAATAAAATGCAAAAAAAAAATATATAGCAGGAATAATAGCAATTGTATCAAATTAATATTTAAGTCAGAGCAATTTTAGACACGGAATTCAAAAAAATTATATTAAAATTACTTTTGGAACACACCACGGGGTTAAAGGTGCATCGAGCCAGAGAGCGTCAGTTCAGCTCAGGAGGTAGAGCGGTCGCCTCACCAACCGGGAGGTTGCTGGTTCCCCGCAGCCTCCTCCTAGCAGAAGCTGTCGAGGTGTCCTTGAGCAAGACACCCTAACCCTTACTGCTCCCGACGTGCTGGCTTTGTCTCTTTCCGTTGGTAGTTGAATGGGTGAATGTGAGTCTTGATATGTAAAGCGCTTTCTAACCAACGGTTGGAAAAGCGCTATATGAGAGATATATATGAGAGATATGCTATATGAGAGAGATTCGGCCCGTCTCTGCTGATGACCGCTCAGTAGTGAACGACCTGCGCTTGGAACGCTCCGATTTATAAGCGTTGTGGACAGTTGCTACGGACCACGGCACGCTAACAAAACGCGATTGGCCAAACATAGTGTTACGTGAAACATGCACGTATCACTCCATAATTGGCTAATAGATGGCAGTGTAGGATGTTAACGTCACACATAACAACAAATACACAAATATAAACGGATCTAATCAGCCGAATCTTTTTTTTATTGTCAAACCGATATTTTTTACCAGTGACGCCAGGACTTCTATTTGGACACCTGATGCGGATAATATACGAGTGCCTACTTGCTACTACGTGAATGTGACCAGAGAAACTGAATACAAAAAATGAATTACTCACTTTCTGTTAACAGTCCTATAATCTATTTAAACAAGCATGTGAACAAGACATGCAGGTCAAAGTTTCTTTTTTTTTTTAAATTCATTAATTCCGTAATATCGTATATTTCAGACTTGAAACTTTCGAGTTAAGTTACGTGACGCCGAACGTAAACAGAAATAATGGCTGATGGGTGATTTACGTGCATAACTGGTTTTACTAGTATGTCTTATTTTCATTAAGTATAGGTAAATATACTTTACACGAATAACGCTTATGAATTCCGTTAGGTTTGTTTAGTATAACTAGCCACTGTGCATCGATTTGTCAGATGTTCATCGTTACTGGAGTAAAATCAATAAATCAATAAATAGCTCATTTTCATCAAAACTGTACGACGTTCTGTTTCTTCACCCGCCATGTTTATGTGCAGTATATTCTCTTCGTCCATATAAAGAAAACTACACACTCAAGTATCTTCCTCGTATGGTTTATTTACAGCACCGGCAACCGTCATTAGTACCGCAGCAAACAACCATCTTTATTGAACAAGGTTCGCGCCAGAAAGTAGCAACATACATATCATGTGATTGACATGTCACGTGTACACAGAACAACGTAACTCTTATAATAGAGGTGCACAAAGTATTACAATACAAAACATGTACAATGAGCGCATACTCATATTAACATATGAGAACACATATCTTCTTGCTGCTTCTTCCCCCTCAGATCACAATCGATTGCATGTCTGTTTGTCTTGACTGACAAATCGAGACATGTGTTACATATAAACTAGAAGTTAGTTCTAGATATGTGCTAGATATAAACTAGAAGTTAGTTCTAGATATGTGGTAGATATAAACTAAATGATAGTTCTAGATATGTGGTAGATATCAACTGGAAGTTAATTATATATATATGTGTTAGATTTAGAACTAGTTTAAATAGTTAATAATGAAAGAGCTGTTGGGAAGTGAGAGTGTAATAAGCAGGATAATATGGGTTGAATAAGGGTTAAATATCAACGTTGACAAATTACCTTTGATAGAGAATAAGTGATTTTGTGATAAGTGAAGTGAACCGGGGTATACTTAAATACTAGACTGATTGGTAATATAACTACCTACCTCTACCTCTACCTCTATAGTTTACATATTTATTGATAACATACCTATATATATATATATATATATATATATATACATTTGAATCTAATCTAATCTAATGCACCGCAACTGTGGCCAAAAACTAGGGGGGGGGGGGAGGGGGTGGCTATCTGTTGGAGTGCAGTGGAAGCGTGGTGATGAACAGGGATGCAGGCTGTGACATCCGTGCCCTCATTCTTTTCCTTTTCTTTCTCAACCAGAAACCGGGCCTGAATCTTACATCTGTCGCCCGGGAACACTCAGGCTGCCCCAATTGTGAATCTGCGACAGCGACACCCGAGGATCGAGCATGGATGTGGGATCGAGGCCAATCACTTTCACTTCCTTTTAAGTTTCTTGAAGCGACTCTCTTTTCCTGAAGAGCCTGCTGTAGACTCTAGCGTGTGTTATTGTCCCCTGGGAATCTCACCTCCTATATTCAGGCCTTGGCCGTGTTGAACTTCTCTGTCTCTCTCGACCTGCACATTTAGGCTTATTATGATTTGATAGCCCCTCCCCAAAAAAATATTACCCCCCCCCCCTCCCTGCATGACAGGGTGGCGCCCAAATGAAATTAATTTAATTAACAAAATATAAATTTGACTAAATGTATTTTTCCTTTATGTTTTTACATGCCACTGCGCCCCCTGGTGACAGCCTAGCTCGCCTATGCCAAGAACCGGTCCTTAGTTCATGGTGTGTCACGATTTCACGGGTTACCATGGTGACCAAGGCTGGTCTCTCGATGTGCGAGAGCAGCAAACCTCCCACGACTCTGTGATGTATCTAAGGTGGTTGGGTTCCACATGCTGTCAATGACCACGTCGCAGTACCGCCATACGACCACTAGGGGGGGCTGAAGGCCTGGCAGGTGGCGGTCATCGCCTGATATTCATCCTTCATTTCTGTTTCGTTCAGTGTATTTCACTGCATAATGTATCGTTTATGAATGGCAGAACGCTTTTAAAAAGCGGACGAGATTCCGGAACTGGAACCATGCAACAATAGCATAGCTCTCATGCTCACAACATTATTCATAAATACGTATGTCTGCATAATGTGTGTGTGTGTGTGTGTGTGTGTGTGTGTGTGTGTGTGTGTGTGTGTGTGTGTGTGTGTGTGTGTGTGTGTGTGTGTGTGTGTGTGTGTGTGTGTGTGTGTGTGTGTGTGTGTGTGTGTGTGTTAGGTCAGTGATTAGCATACATTACTGACCACACAGGGGAGAATGTGGTCGGCAATTTATGCATATCATATATATGATATGCATATAATATATAGCAGTCATTCAGCAGAGGGACAAACAGAGACAAACTATACAATCTATATATATATATATATATATATATATATATATATATATATATATATATATATATATATATATATATATATATATATATATATATATATATATATATATATAAGGAAAGCTGTCTACCGCCGCGCTCTGGCTGTGACGTGAACCGCTGGCCCTAACTCTCTGCTGCCACCTACTGTCGAAAAGCGGTTCTACATGATTCAAGATTCAAGAGACTTTATTTATCCCGAGGGAAATTAAGGTGCAACAGTTGAAACAGGGGGAATACATGCACGCAAAAATATACAATACCTAAAACTAATAACAACAAACTAACTAAACTAAACTAGTATAAACAAAATATAACTCAATGAAATCTGAATGAAATCTAAATGTATAGACAGATGAATTGTACAATTGACAGTATTATTACAGTAATACGTAGGTATATACAATATACAACAATGCGTATAGTGCAAATTGGCAGTAATAAATACTAATAAATAATTCAGATTAGTACTGAAAAAGTGACATGTGAAAAGTGAAAAGTGAAATAGAATTTACAGTGCAAAATTACAGTGAAAGGATTTACAGTGTGTTGACTTCAGGTCACTGAGTCTCCACTGTCCCTCTCACGACCCGAGGTAGATGAATTAAAGAGTCTGATGGCCACAGGAAGAAAGGACTTCCTGTTGCGTTCTGTGGTACACCTGGGTGGAATGAGTCTGTTGCTGAAGGTGCTTCTGTATGAGGTCAGCACCTGATGGAGATGGTGAGAGTTGTTGTCAAGGATACTGCAGCTTGCGCAGCATCCTCCTCTCAGACACCACCAACAAGGAGTCCAGCTGGACCCCCAGGACAGGCCAGCCTTCCTGACAATCCTGCTGATCTTGTTGGCGTCTGCTGACCTCAACCTGCTTCCCCAGCACACGACACCGGAGAAGATGACACTGGCTACCACCGACTGGTAGAACATCTTCAGCATCGTGTTACAAACATTGAAGGACCGGAGCCTGTAAAAATCCACCACCATCTCCTTCGTCTTGTCTGTGTTGAGCTGCATGTGGTTCAGCTCACACCACTCAATGAAGGAGTCCACGACGCCCCTGTACTCCTCATCGTTTCCCTCGCTGACACAACCAACAACTGCATAGTCGTCCGAGAACTTCTGCAGATGGCAGGACTCTGAGTTGAACTGAAAATCTGAGGTGTAAAGGGTGAACAGGAATGGGGAAAGAACCGTTCCCTGTGGAGCACCAGTGCTGCTGACCACAGTGTCAGACACACAGTCCTGCAGTCTGACAAACTGTGGACGACCCGTCATGCAATTACAACAGTGAGGCAGTGAGGAATAGTTTTCACAATTCCAAATCAACAAGGGTTCACACAACACTAGTATCAGTGTCCCATGTGTCGAGTGAGGGTCCCTGTAAATATATACTGTGAGGGAATTCACCACTATGTAAAAACAAAGTTTAGTGAAGTGTAGTTTGGTGAGGTTTATGTCCCATTCATGTCAACAGATGCTTAGATGTTTGTTTGTTTATGTGTTTGTATGTAGAAATGGTCTTGGACTCTTATTGACCTGATACATTCTGGACTTGGAGAAGTGGAGTAGTGTTAAAGTCGACAAGTAAATATATTAGTCAAGATTGACCCAACCCTCTTAGTATTAGAAGGTAAGGTATGTAGGTTTAAAAAATAAAAACAAACTACTGAAAAGGACCAGTAGCTAAAGAAGTCAGCACTTAAGACTCAAGAGACAATGTATGAGTGTGAGTGTGTTGTCACTGTGTTTTTGACCTTCAGACAAAAGTAATTCATTCATGATTTGAATGAGAGATCTCAAAGACCTTATTTATGTGTGAGCGCTGCATGAGTGAACTACGCTACTATTCTCATACCGAACATCTCTTACAATAATAGTACATACTGTACATACTGATGCACACAAACCAATTGATATGATATGTCCATAATGACATATAGAACCAAAATAAAAGCAAAGGCCTACTGGCTCTCTTACACTTAAGTGGATAACTGATATGCTGCGATCACTACCGTGCTGCAGTACTTTCCCTTTAAAGGGCTATGTATATGTATATACGATACGTATGTATCATCAATCAGTCACTTTATGGTTATTTTTATTGTGTATAGTATTGTTATTGTATAGTGTTGTTGCTTACGTCCTGACATTAATAGCTCTTAGCATGTTGTATATTCTAGCAAAGTGTATATTCTTAATGTTGATAACACGCTCTTATCACAGCTACTTAAGCAGGTGACCTGGCAGTACCAAATTGTGTTATTCATCTTGTTAATATGAATGCTTGTGAACTGCTCTATTTGTGTGTTGGCGTACCTCAGTGTTATGCTATCGTCTGCTTCAACAAATGTACTCCTTGTAAGTCGCTTTGGATAAATGTCCAAATGTCCTAAATGTAAATGTAAATGTAAATGTTGTTTATCGTATCTTGTCTGTGGTACGCTGATCTATTCTATGATAGTGCAATGTTATGCGGTCTATGGTACAGTAATACGATGACGTGCTCATGTATCTTATAACATCTGTCAAAAACACCGATGGTCTGGAGACGGCGTTGTCGTACGTCAACGTTGTAACTCAAGAGTTTTCCCGCTTTTTTGGTTGTTGTTGTTCCCTGACAAGCTGCGTGCCAAAGCATGCATGCATTATTTACAGAGAGCTTTGTCAGGTATCAATGATTCAGTCCTGTGTGTTTCCGTGTGCCACCACCACCAGCACCACCACCACCACCTCCAGCACCACCACCACCACCAGCACCAGCACCACCAGCACCACCACCACCACCACCACCACCACCACCAGCACCACCACCACCACCACCACCACCAGCACCACCACCACCACCACCACCACCACCAGCACCACCACCACCACCACCAGCACCACCACCACCAGCAGCACCACCACCAGCACCACCAGCACCACCACCAGCACCACCACCACCACCACCACCACCACCACCACCAGCACCACCGCCTCCTGATAGACAGACAGACACTGGCTGCCACCCTGCAATGAAGAACAGAAAAAAGCACTTAGTTGGACACTTTTTGTGGGTGTAGGGATGACCCCTGCCATTCGAAGGAACCCTAAAACTCACCTTTTAATAGGGATGGAACTATCACTACGGTTTACTATTCACCATTTCTTATCAGACACCTTTATTGGACTATTTCTGACTTTTTCGAATTACACACTTCTAATCCGAAGTGACTGACAGTGAATTCAGATACATGCCGGTGGACATGTCCTACATTGTGCTAATGTACACGTGTTGCGATGGACATCCGACATATCGCTCATATCTATGATATGATCATCAATGCTACGCTAGTCTATGCTATGCTAATCGATGGTAACGTATGGCATTGCTACGATAGTCTTTGACATGTAGGCCCTAAACGCTCTGCACTATCCTCTCTTTCCACACACACACACACACACACACACAGTGTGTAAGACATCCATACATACGAAACAGGCCACTAAAATATCACAAGGTCCCCGGACATTCTCCTGGGAATCTGGTTAGTGACGTGGCGCCTCCTGATTGGCCGAGGCCAGCGTTGGCCCGGGGCCAGCATTTTTTTAATGTTTCCCTTGAGGACCAAATAACACTCACAATCAGCATAAGCCGTGATGACTTTATGGAATTTATGAGACGTTTATTACGAGGCACAGTACTTCTTTGGATGGCCTAATAACTGAAAGAATAAATCAAATAATGACCGCATGAACAACGGGTTTATAGTTCGGTTTTTATGTTTATATCGTGTGTATGTTGAGCAAACCCTTTTATTTCTGTTAAAACATAAGTACATTTTTATTTTTGTATAAAAACTGTTCATTTATAAATAAATAAATAATTCAACACTAAGGTTGGTTGGTTGGGAACATAGATTTAGACTACTGGATTCAAGATTCAAAAATTAGATTTGCCATTTGCAACAAGTACAATGGAATGCTTACTCCCCATTCCCTCCGGCAGTGTATGAAAATAACAATAAAGTGATTGATGGGTGATGGTAAATGTGTTACATTGTGCAAAAAGCATTTAAAAGCATTTTAAAGTGCCAGTAGTGCAGCAGCATCATGAATACAGTGCAGTACAGTGCGGAACAGTGCAGTAACTGTAATGAGTCCAGCATCTAATTGTAGGCCTCTGTTTCGCGTGGGGAGCAGTGAGGTGTTCAGACAGTAGGTCTACTTTATACTCCCTCATACGCAGCAGCCAATCGGCTATGTCCTGCACACCACACCACCGTGTGTCGGCCAGAGGTGATTTATACCAGAGGGGGGAAGGCACGAATAGCCATTGTGCAAGTCACAATTGTCTTCAAGCAGCGGACAGTCAGAGGTGACAGGCGGCCGGACAGACGGCTGGCGAGCCTGATAAATGAGCTCCCACTGAATAGGCGGATGAGAGGAGACGTGGTGGTGGAGCAGACGCCCATCTATCGCTGTTCGTCTCCTCGTCCTCCGCCGGGGGCGACTTTCACACGCCAACGTTTGGCGTAGCCTCCCACAGCCAGGGAGATGAGAGAAGAGAGCTGGCCAGGGACTGTGTGTGTGTGTGTGTGTGTGTGTGTGTGTGTGTGTGTGTGTGTGTGTGTGTGTGTGTGTGTGTGTGTGTGTGTGTGTGTGTGTGTGTGTGTGTGTGTGTGTGTGTGTGTGTGTGTGTGTGTGTGTGCGTGTGTGCGTGTGTGCGCGTGTGCGTGCATGCGTGTGTGCACATCACCTATTTCAAAATGGATAAGATCAATTAAGATTCAAACTATTTAATAACTTGCTAACCGATGGATGTAGTGCAATGAACAAGTGAGATAAATACAGAATATATCAGACTATATACTGTATATGTCTGCCGACATTATCATTTTAATTTCATTTTAATGAAAACAAATGTGTCTCTTTCAGAGTTACAGCGGCCTTGCCCTTTAAGTATTTAGTTACTTTAGCAGGTATTCAATTACTTAACTAAGCATTCAGTTACACAAGGAAGCACTCGGTTACTTCCCAGGCCGGAAAGGCGGGGCATACGGCGAGAGGGAGGCTGTGATTGGCCCAGGTGTTTTGCTGACGAGGGTTGACAGGTG
>CM051022.1:7036987-7051987 GCA_027704905.1 Muraenolepis orangiensis | reverse complement strand
CCTCCTCCTCCTCCTCCCCTTCTTTATCTTCCTCCTCCTCCTCCTCCTCCTCCTCCTCCTCCTCCTCCTCCCCTTCTTAGTCAGGCGTCAATCACCTGACGGACGGTGCGGTGTGGTCACCCTCTCAACACCTTTTGTCCCCTAAGCCTGACGGGGCCAACTGTGCTCCACAGGGGGTCCGGTCAGCGGCTACCCAGAGTCATCATGGTGACCCATAAAACAAGGGAGGAGGGGGGGAGGGGTGGTTAGGAGAGAGAGAGAGAGAGAGAGAGAGAGAGAGAGAGAGAGAGAGAGAGAGAGAGAGAGAGAGAGAGAGAGAGAGAGAGAGAGAGAGAGAGAGAGAGAGAGAGAGAGAGAGAGAGAGAGAGAGAGAGAGAGAGAGAGAGCCATAGAGAGAGACAGAGAGCCAGAGAGAGAGACAGGGAGAGACATAGAGAGAGACAGGGAGAGACATAGAGAGAGACAGAGAGCCAGGGAGAGAGACAGAGAGACAGAGAGAGAGAGAGAGAGAGAGAGAGAGAGAGAGAGAGAGAGAGAGAGAGAGAGAGAGAGAGAGAGAGAGAGAGAGAGAGAGAGAGAGAGAGAGAGAGAGAGAGCCATAGAGAGAGACAGAGAGCCAGAGAGAGAGACAGGGAGAGACATAGAGAGACATAGAGAGAGACAGAGAGCCAGGGAGAGAGACAGAGAGAGAGAGAGAGAGAGAGAGAGAGAGAGAGAGAGAGAGAGAGAGAGAGAGAGAGAGAGAGAGAGGAGAGAGAGAGAGAGAGAGAGACAGAGACAGAGACAGAGACAGAGAGGGTGACAGGAATGATAGACAAGCTAGACGCTTGACATGCCGGGCTATTTTAGAGAGGTCACATCTGCTACAATTACCACTGTGGGCACATGCCTGCTTGTTGTCCCAAACGGGCCAGGAGAATAGTGTACTTGCTGGGGGAGAAACCGTTGCTGGTTGCTATTTGAGGTGTTAATGATTATTATTATTAATAAATATATATGTTTTTTTAATGGCCCCAGTATACTGGAAGGAAGGCTGTGTCGTGGTGTTTTAGGAACGGTACACTATGGGTACACCTATTATGTTTTCCCTCGTATAGTATAGTCTTTGTATAAACGATATGGACCAATATTCAATCAATCATCAATTAGCCACTATAAAGTGCACTCCCAAGCCCATGGGTTCTGGGTTCGATGCCCAATGGCTGCAGCCTATAACCTTGAGCAGGATGCCCTAAACATTACCCCCGCCTGCTCCTAAATGACACTGATCTGAATTCACTGTGGGGGTGGTTTGAATAAAAGGGTCCACCATAGGATCTATTATATATTGATGTGAATGTATATACAGTACATATTTCCTATATATAACATCACTCAGGTCATCTCATCTGATGAGATGAATGCATGTTTTCAAAGAGTAAAGGGTTATATTGTTAGACCATGAAAAAGGGACCATCCTTTCAGCCGAGAGACACACAAATTGTCCTCATTGTCCTACACTACAATCGTTGCCCCCCCCCCCACACACACAAGACCAACAACCAACAACAACGACCCGTCACCAAAAGCCAGCATCTTTTTCAGAAATTTATTGAAATGCTTATCTTATATGATGAAACCGTCATGGACATCGACATGGTGGCGACCCCTTGCATTTAGGTGCCAGAACTATGCCTGAACCGACAACAGTGACAAACATTGCGCGTGGACGTTAGCAGTATCATGAAGGTATCATCGTCCTCATCACATTGTTTATTTTGTACTTTTGTTCAAAAGAAAGACACACGGCAGTGTTGACAGCAGAAGGAGGAACTCAAACGACATCCCGGGGGGGGTTGCAGAAGGAGGAACTGTGGGGGGAGGGGGGGGGGAGGGGGGGGGGGGAGGGGGGGGGTCCTGGTTCTCAGCGCTGGGCTCTTGGTTTGGATTTAGTTTTTGTTGTTTTTGCAGATGAGAAACACGGAGAAACGGGAATAATAAACCAAAAAAAATCCAGATTTGGTCCCACAATCGTCGATCCAAGTGGGAACATACTCTGTGTGTGTGTGTGTGTGTGTGTGTGTGTGTGTGTGTGTGTGTGTGTGTGTGTGTGTGTGTGTGTGTGTGTGTGTGTGTGTGTGTGTGTGTGTGTGTGTGTGTGTTTATAGTATCGATATTATAGTCTGGCAAAAATAAAGAACTCCATGAAAACAGGATGTAATAATAATGATAACAATACATCATCATCATCATCGTCATCATCATCATCATCCTCATCCTCATCATCATCATGACTGTCGCCATCATTGTCATCTTCGTCATCGTCAACTGAGAAACAAACTTTTGTATTGCTAGAACATTCGACGTACTGCGAGATTCAATATTCCATTGGCAGCTTTTACCAGACACAACAAGCTTACCAGAGTGTAGTTAGTGTCGGATGTACTGATGAAGCAGTTTCTTACCATAACAACATGTTGTGTTTGGACTCTCACAATGAAGCCCCCTCTTGAAACCCCTTTTAATTCACACAACCATGGCTTTTTTTTTTATTAAAGACAGTGTGTGACGATGGCTTATCTTTAGTCTACCTTTAACGTCTCTTTAGAAGACACAACAAGAACAACAATAGCGTGTCAGTCAGTCAGAAAAGTGAAAGTGGGAGAAACATAAACAACATAACACAAATATAACAAACATAACAAATTATGTTTGCATTATTTGGCTGGTGAATTAAAAACGTAATCAACCCCTTCATGGACCACATTTCAGAAGCTGGCATTGGCATTCCGAATCTACTCAAATAAATGTATTCAGTAAAATGCGTAAGATTTCAAACTGAGATGTTTTTCAAGTACATTAAGGAATTGTGTACATTTTTTTCAAAGGTCATGAGTTCCACCTAAAGTCTCGTAAAATGAAACAGATCGTATAAAAAAAAAGGTAATTGGTCCCTTCAGTAGTGGTCAGCATGGAGATTGTTCGGAAAAAACAAATAGCTATCTCTAAAATGTTGGCCCATGGAACGACAGACACTAGAAACATGGACAAATGGAGCAGATCTCAAACAAACAATACTACTTACTAACCTCAGTGTGGTTCTCAAAAGTAATCAAAAATACAGATTCTTTCATAAATTAAAATGAAAATATTTAATTTGCCATTTTCCTCAAAAAGGCCTATATTGTATGCTGTACACGTAGCACCATTTCTAATGTTTCAAATGCCTGATTGCTTGAAAAATTTAGGATTAAAGGGATGTTTGTTTCTCAGCATATGGAAGGTGCCTGAATGACACACACCAGTGCAGTCATTGACATGCAATGACAAAGAAAAACATACAGATAGACAAGTTGTTTTTTAGATAGACCTCCCAAACCAAAATTGGTTGAAATGGTTGAAAAAGTGGCAGTGAATTTCGCTGTGTAGCTCACCTCGGAAAAACCAAATCAAAAACGCTGGCTTTGGCCATCAATGAGGCCTTTTGTCAACACAGACAATTAAATGTATAAAATGTTAAAAAGCTTATTATTTCATTTCATTTTGGGGACAATGGAGTCAGATGTAATCACAGATTTAATCACACGATTTTTTCTAAAAAAAAAGGTTTTCTTTTCAAACTTTGATATGCTGTATGTTCACAATGGAAGGCAGTGTGTACCGATTTTGAAAGAAGACGGACAAGGGTTTCAACGTTGGGGTTGTGTGTGTCAACTATGAAAGTCACATATTTAAAAACTGCTGTAATATAAAAACAAAAAACAAAAAAACACAAGTACATCGGTGTATATTGTCCCAACACTGTGATGTGTCTAACAGTATCTAAAAAGACGTTCGTGATTGATGTCTTCTACGGAAGATAGAAGAAATTGTTCCCACATTTGGCATGAGTTATGATTATCAATTCAATGAATTCAACATTCTGTGTTGTTGTTTTTTTTCTTTCTAGTAGCAGTAAAACAAAAGTTAAGAGCAACAATCAAATGCAATAGAGTGACTTATAGGATAAACACCTCTATATATAAACCACTGTGCTGTTCCACACAGTGAAACCCCAGTTTTCCAGTAAATACTTTGACAGTTTTTTTTTAGACAGTTTTAAGCTTGAACCTCGTGTTAAACAATTGTCTCTGACTTATTTCATAGTATATATATACTCTAAAACATCTGGCTTTGTATTGTTCCTTTTTTCTACGTTTTTTGCGTGAATCTTATTTGACTGATATACTGATTTAATAGCATCCGCCCACCCACCCATCCATCCATCCATCCATCCGTCCATCCGTCTTCATGTGTAATATCAAGCAAGCCTGTGCAAATAAATGGAATGCTAAAGCGACAACATGGCCTCTCATCGCCAAAAAGAAAAGGAATAAAAAACGCAACCAAAGCGGCAGAAAATGGCAAGCGGCGCCATTTTTGCTTGCATGCAAAGAGCGAGACTATCGTGCGTTGCCCATGGCCGGTCATGATGGGCGAGATGAACGCTGGATCATCTGGATGATGAATGCACACGTGAAGGAGCATTTTTCGGCCCGGAACATCGACTGAATGTCTGCCACGGGGGGTTGTGTCGGTGTGTGTGTCGTTTTAAGATCATCTAAATGCCCACGCTGTTCCGATATATGCGAATATAGTAGGAGATTTTCAACCCCGCTTTCTGTCAAGGAAAATCGAGAGATCTAGAGGATGTTTAACTATCGCTTATTGTATAATTATCTTTAAGACTTTTAGCAGGACGAGGCCAGTTTTTTAACACCCGTTCCGTGCGTACCTGCGATGCAACAGAGCTAAAAGGTGGACACAACATAACAAACAACTTAAAACGGAGAACCTCATTGGCTGAGTGTGACAGTGGTCATTTACAGGCAGTGTTGATCAGCTTTTGTTTGCCTGTTAAGTCTCCATCTGAGCCACATGTTACTGCCACCTGCTGCTTTTGGCCTACAGAAAAAGGACTCATTTTGCTGGTGTCTACGGGGGACAGGGAGATTCAGACGCAAACAGTATCCCAAAATAATTTTTAAATTAAGAGGCTATCAATTATTGACAACCCTCGCCTTATCACGAACGCAAGAACAGAAATACTGTAGAACAACTCATAAACTGAACGGGATTTACAGTTGCCAACTGTGCCAGTCAATTTCATCCACAAACATGGATTGACCATTCAGCCGATGAAAAAGAGATGTATAAATGGATAAACTCGGACAACTGTCTATTTTAACTGACTGTGCTCCGTTCTCTTTAAATACACTTTTTAAAAAGACCTAACCCTGTGTCATATGTCGACCATATCTTTGGACGTTGAATGCCGCCAGTTAAGATGGTTTACTGCGTGCTATGTTGTCCGCCATTCAACACGTACGTCCAACGCACGTCGATCGCAGGTCCGGGAGGGGGGCTGTAAATCAGGTCGTAACATTTTTAAGATCGCAATATATGGCTCTGCTCTCCACCACCGCTGCCGGGGGGTTATGACTGTATTGATGGTGCCAATGTTTGGGATAACGCCAAGGCAAATCCCCACAGCAGAAATATATTGTGATATAGATAAAACCCCCAAAAAGTAGGGTTTTCCACTTTCTTTTTGAACCCTTTGCATTAAAGACTAGCCTGTGTGTACGTGTCGGACAACAGGGGATGACAACAGAGGAGAGGCCTGCTGGACACAAACACCAAGGGCAAATGCACACTGAGGTACACACACCGGCAGAAAGGCTTATGGTAATGAATCAAACTGTGGTTTATGACCCAAACTCAGATTCAGATCGTAGTACCGATTTCGTCAAATCTCAAAATGCAGATCATAATAATAGCGGTTGGTTGAGCTGGCCAAAGAGTGTACTAAAGTGTACCGATAATTAGGAACATTTTGGACAGTGTTTCGGGGGAATTCGGAGGAACAAATTTCGAATTGTATATATGCGCCCAATCGTATTCGTTTTTAGCTTAGATGCTAGCGGCGACGTTTAGTTGTTCTTTTAGGTAGGATGAACCCCCTGGCCGTGTGTGCTAATCTGTGACCCTCTGAGAGAGAGCGAGAGAGAGAGAGAGCGAGAGAGAGAGAGAGTCAAGAGCCAGCAAAGCTCGTCACAGAGTTGTCTGTGCGGTACAAGGGAGGCACTTTCCTCAGCTCGATGAGTCAGGGATCAAGGCACTAGAAACTAATTTTAGAAACCCCTGTGAAAATGGTTTGATACTGTAGGTCACCATCGCCCACCCCTCCCTCCCCCCCCCCCCCCCCCCGCCCCAAACCCCATCCCCACCCCCCCCCCCCCCTGCGCCCCCGCCCCTGTATCACCTCGACAACACCATAAACGACACCGCAAGACCCAAATGTTAAAATGAGAATAAATCCAACACCTCTCTAGGGACAACAAAAAAAAAGGTCCATGCAAATTCATCCCAACATCCAATCCTTACTGAGGACAGAACCCGAGGATGTTGTCTCAGAATTTGAAATGTCCCTTTTCTTCATTCAGGAGAGTGGCCGGATGTGTCTCCTCCTAGCTCTTCTGGGGCAGTTTTTGTTTGGTCTCCTTTCGGTGTTTTTGTACAGTCGCACACAGCCGTCTCTCCCTGTGCTCCCGCGGCCCACGTCCCGCAGCTTTTACGTCGACAACGAGGAGGATACTCCATGCGCCTCAAACCCCCGCCCCCTCCCTCCCGCCCTCCCTCCCTCCCTCCCTCCCTCCCTCCCTCCCTCTCCGGGGAAAAACCTCAAGCAAGTTGAACACTGATGTCATGCATTGAGTATACTAGTACATGGTACCATAGCTAATTAGGCCATAAAGATCTTCTTCTTTTTTTTTTCTTTTTTTTGTGTGTTCACATGCCCACATGGTCGTTACAAAAACGTGTTCCTGTTCCCTTAATGCTATAACATTCAGCACTTAAATGCTTGCAAATAAACCACCACTTTAAATAAATAATAAATAAATCATAAATAACCATTGCACTTTTGGTGAAAACCAAATGAGAGAGAAAAAAAAGACCGGGGGGTGGGATTCATTCAAAAGGGAAAAAAATAACAAAAGAGAGAGAGGGGAAAAGACCAAATTTAAATGAGGTAATGTCTCAGGCATGCCGATATAAAACAGAAAGAGAGAGAGAGAGAGAGAGAGAGAGAGAGAGCGAGAGAGAGAGAGAGAGAGAGAGAGAGAGAGAGAGAGAGAGAGAGAGAGAGAGAGAGAGAGAGAGAATCAACATGCGTATTCTGAGCTGGGTAATAAAGGTGTGTTGCATGGTATCGCACACAAACACATACAGTAGACTGTTAACATAGCACTGAAGCAGCGACACAAGACAGTCCTCCACAAGAGAACTTAGCTCATAGCCACACCGCCCGAGGAGACAGGATAAAGAGCAAGGCCCAGCACACTCACGCTCTGTTAAAACCCCCCCTCTCTGTTAAGGTGCCTTGAATTATTTTAGATTATTTTCTTTCTTTCTTTTTTTTTTAATCGACGTCAGCTTCTCGCCTCATCGGTGCAAGGCGGTGCTGAGTTCCCCCCCCCCCCCCCCCCCCACCCCCACCCCCCGCTCCTATGACGTCACCACCGGCTGTTTTTCATTTCTGTACTGTGTGTACAACCGACGTGAAAGAGTTTGACTGTAATCCATGCAGAAAACGCTAGCTCACACAGAGGCAGGCGGGACCAACCATATTCCAGTTAAGTTTCTCAATCTCAAATGGCCTTTTTGATTTTTTTTTTTCAATTATTAAAAAAAAAAATGTGTTGTGTGTGTGTGTGTGTGTCGTCGTCCCCCCACCCCCCCCCCCCCCCCCCCCCCACCCCCCCAAAAAAAAAGTCTGTTGTTTGTCACCGGACAAATCAGTTTCTTCTTCCGTTGATAATTCCATGTTGTGATGAGTGATAGAATCATGCGGTCAAGAGAAACAACCGACGACGGGGGTAGCCAAATAGCTCGCTTTGTCACAGCCTGTCGCTCAAATCCTTCAAAGTAGCAAAGAGATGCAACAAAAAAATGCACCCATTAGGTTGTTCAAGCATTACGATTTTTTGTTCGCCTTTGTACAATATTTACATCGGCCGTTCGGATGATCACCCCTCACGGTCCGCCCCGTAAAGGTCCGTCCACATCTTATACGTCAGTCAGTAGTTTCCCCTTGTTGACACAGTTCTGGCTGGGCGCAGTGCAGTTGGCAGTTCTGAGATTCGCCTCCCGAAAGTTATCGATGCTGTTGTTGATGTCCTCGTTAATCTCCATGTACTCCGACTTGCTCACGATGGACGAGCTGCGGCGGCTGGAGTTGGTCTCCGACGCCAGGTTCTGGTTGCTGACGTTGAGCAGCTGCGCCTGCTCCTCGCCCTCCGTCTCGCGGTGGTAGAAGTAGTTGAAGTTGGACACGATGACGGGCACGGGCAGCGCGATGGTCAGCACGCCGGCGATGGCGCACAGCGAGCCCACGATCTTGCCGCCGATGGTCACGGGGTACATGTCCCCGTAGCCCACCGTCGTCATGGACACCACGGCCCACCAGAAGGCGTCCGGGATGCTGGTGAAGAAGGACTCCTTCTCCTCGGCCTCGGCGAAGTACACGGCGCTGGAGAACAGGATGACGCCGATGAACAGGAAGAAGATCAGGAGGCCCAGCTCTCGCATGCTGGCCTTCAGCGTCTGCCCCAGGATCTGGAGACCCTTGGAGTGGCGGGACAGCTTGAAGATCCTGAAGACCCGCACCAGGCGGATGACCCGGAGGATGGCCAGGGACGTGGCCTGCTCGCCGCCTCCCTTGCCCTCATTGCTGTCGGGGTCGTCGGCCAGCTCCGTGCCCAGGGTGATGAAGTAAGGTATGATGGCCACGATGTCTATGGAGTTCATCATGTTCTTGAAGAACGCCGCTTTGCTGGGGCAGGCGAAGAAGCGCACTATCAGCTCGAAGGAGAACCAGATGATGCAGAGCGTCTCCACCACGAAGAAGGGATCTGTGAGGATATTCGGTTTGTAGTACACCGTCGTGTTCCCCACGATCCGTATACGGTCGCCGGGGTCCTCCTTCAGCTCCGGTAAAGTCTCCAGACAGAAAATGACGATGGAAATGAGGATGACCATGACGGACACGATGGCGATCCCCCGTGCGGGCCCCGAGCTCTCCGGGTGCTCAAACAGGAGCCATATTTGGCGTTGGAACTCTTTCTCCGGCAAGGGACGTTCCTCCTCCCTTATGAAACCCTCGTCCTCTCGGAATTTCTCCATCGCCTCTGCCCCAAGTTCATAAAACTTGATCTCCTCTGAGAACATGTCCAAGGGCACGTTGACTGGTCTTCTCAATCTGCCCCCAGACTGGTAATAATATAATATTGCGTCAAAACTAGGGCGATTCCGGTCGAAAAAATACTCGTTCCTCAGTGGATCAAAATAGCGCATCCTCTTTTTTGGGTTGCCGAGGAGAGTGTCGGGGAATTGTGCGAGAGTCTTGAGCTGGGTCTCGAAACGCAGTCCGGATATATTGATGACCACTCTCTCGCAGCAGTCGTGGTCGTCGTGGTCGGGGGGGTAAGTATCCTGCGGGTGCCCCGGCAGCGTGGACGTCTCGTCCATGTTATCTCCCGCCACCACCGTCATCGTTGCTGGTGGGAGCTATCGAGCACGATCCGGGAGATAAAGTGGCTGGATCAGCCCGGTGGAACAGGCATCCAGTTGGTTGTTGTCGTCGCACGCCTCCGCGGTTTCCCCCCTTTTTTCGCGCGGTGCCGACGCTTCTGCAGGGGCTTGTCACTCGCTCAGTACGGCTCTCCAAACCGCAATCCCATTCAAGTTCACCATCGTTTTCCCCGTTTTAGAAATGTCCCCGCTGCGTCTACTGCCTATCAGGAGACAAGGATACATCCCAATTCATTCAACGTAACGCACCAAAATTGCCTCTTTACCAGAATGACAGCTTAACGCGCTATTGTATGTGTCAACACGGTAATAGGCTATGATAATAAAGAACATACACAACACGATGATCTAATTGACATTGGGAATACCACGGTAAAAACGAGAAATAAACACTATAGTACCGCAGTAAGATGCTGTACAGTAGGCTGTGCTGTATAATTACCGCATACATCAGTATTCAAGTTTGCAGTCCTGCTGCCCACCCCGTTTGCGCACCCCTCGACCAGTATACGTATATATATTTTTTTATAATCTGCATTCAGTGAGCAGTAGACAAGGTCGGTAATCTCACATAATACACATTATAATGAGCTTGGATCAGAGAGAGAGAGAGAGAGAGAGAGAGAGAGAGAGAGAGAGAGAGATACAGGTGAAATCAGCCATTACCTGCGCTGAGAGATATAGACGTGTAGGAGAAACAGGGGTTGGCGTCCGTGTGATAATATAAGATATCGCCACAACTTTCCTCTCTTTTTAAATACGGATATCACTTTACAGTAGACAGTTCTTCTCTGAAATATTAATAGACTATGTTGTCTTGGTCGTCGTCGTCGTCGACGTCCACGGTATCCTCTTGGTGTCGGTGTTCAGCGACGACCGGAGACGCCGAGAGCCGTCAAAACGCTTTGATCCTCCGCGGGGTGAATCTCTCGAGAGGCAATTTAATAAAATCATACTTGGAGAAGTGTTATCCAGGGGTAAAAAATAAATAAATAATAATAATAATTCTAAAAAATAATAAGGTATAAGGTGGGGGGCGGGGGGGACAAAAAAAGAAGAAAAAAATCCCGACAACAACGCCAAAAAAAAAAAATTCTAATATCACAAAAATTGGAGACGGCTCTGTTGTTGTTCCTTTAACCGTCGCGCGCGGCTGCACCCCAGCAGCGTGGCGTTGTGCTCCTCGGCGGCGCGAGCGGCGTTACGGTGACGCGGAGAGACGGGCTCTGAATACATTATAGGACGGACAGATAGGGAGCAATGGGGAGCATTGCTTCACACTGCAGCATCAGCAAAAAAGAAAATATCTCTCTCTCTCTCTCTCTCTTTCTCTCTCTCCCCCCCTCTCTCTCTCGCTCTCTGTTTCTCTCTCTCTCTCTCTCTCTCTCTCTCTCTCTCTCTCTCTCTCTCTCTCTCTCTCTCTCTCTCTCTCTCTCTCTCTCTCTCTCTCTCTCTCTTTCTCTCTCTCCCCCCTCTCTCTCTCGCTCTCTGCTCTCTCTCTCTCTCTCTCTCTCTCTCTCTCTCTCTCTCTCTCTCTCTCTCTCTCTCTCTCTCTCTCTCTCTCTCTCTCTCTCTCTCTCTCTCTCTCTCTCTCTCTCTCTCTCTCTCTCTCTCTCTCTCTCCTCTCTCTGTGTCTCTCTCTCCCTCCTTCCCACTCTCTTGGGTAGGACTGAAAAAGACGAGTCCCCTATATTCGAGTGACTCGTGGTACTAATAAACACATAAAAACCGAAGCAGCGGTCGTATGAAGCCCCTCTCTACTCTATGGTTACGCGGTATGGATACAGACCCCAGCCCCCCCCCCCCCACCCCCCCCCCCACCCCCACACACACACACACGCACGCACTCATACACACACACATACACATACACATACACGTACACACACGCGATCTGAAGGGGATATAGCAGTCAGGGTATCATGTAGAAGAGAAGAGAAGAGAAACTAAGAGGGAGGGGCAAAACAGTGAGTGAGTGAGTGAGGGGGAGGGAGGGAGGCAGGGAGGGAGGCAGGGAGGAGGGAGGGAGGGAGGGAGGGAGGAGGGAGGGAGGGAGGGAGGGTTTAGACGCAATGCAGACAGACTGTAAAACACGTTGCCACTAGCGCTGCTGCCGCTTCCTCCTCAAAGGAAAAACAGCACCAAGAACGCAGAAAGAGCGGATACTGGTACTGGTAATGGTAATGTTGTGATGGCATTACACCCAAACCCATATCTTCCCAATACATCATCCCAGCTACAGATATGGGCCTATAGCCCTTGCCACATCGGGTTGTTCAATTAAACAAAATATTATATAAATTATCCGGTTAAATCGTGGTATTTGCCTTGCCGTTACAGTAAGAACTAGAATTGCTGTATGATCCAGTTCTATACACTTTTTTTTCGAGATAAGTGGATTGCCTAATGCAGCGTCCACGTGACTTAAGTGGGGTTAGACTATGTAATGCCTAAACCCCGGAATATAAGAGACCAACTGTGGGTGGATTATATTGTCTTGGTGTTTTAACAGAGGTGGTGGGTTAGAAAAAGCATCCTTAAGAAGCCCTACACAAAATAAAAACGATATATATATATATATATATATATATATATATATATATATATATATATATATATTATATGCTATCCACCTCGAAAACAACACACCATTTTAACAATTATACATGTGTTCAATTTTTGGTGTATATATTTATTTTTCAAAATGTTTTCATGCGTTTGTGTTTACATTGCGACGTACATTAAAATGCGTTGGAATGCGTAAAAGACGGAGCATGTTCAGCACCGCGGACAGCTCCCGCGCTCAACGAGACGTTAGTTGACTGATCTCATGACGTAGCGCAGGCCGGATTAAATCGAACCAAGAACAGAAGTTTGTGTCTGCAAGCAATACAAAGATAAAATAAGCATAAACATATATGTAGAGCATATATGTATCCATAGATAGAGACCTAGAGCGTATACATATCCACAGTAGATAGATACATAGTAACAGAGCAGCGGCCGAGCATACGCTATGTAAAGAACACAAACAGCACTAAACACATTTGGCCAAGGGCTTAGATGAGACACAGACACACACACATGCACACACAGACACACAGACACAGACACACAGACACACACACACACACACACACACCACACACCACACACACACACACACACACACACACAAACAGCCAGGAAGGGGCGTGTGCACCTGCCATGAACTCGTGCAGTCACGCGTGAGCATGCAATCTGCACACACGGGAAAACAATTCCCCATCACCAGCCGGAGCCTCCGACTCCATCCATATGTCGTCGCGACCTTTGGACCCGTGCACTTTAATGGGCATGTTTTTTTTAATCCAGTTTGACTGTACTTACATACAGACTTCCTACGAGTCTACGTGCCTACGGGCTCCCGGTGGTCACGGAGGATCGTTAGCTGCAGGTTGTTGTTTTTTGCATTCTAACTTTATTCGTAGCCCTAAAAGAACAATAGTGAGTCATCCATTCCCCTATAGAGCCTGTGGAGGGCTGCTGTATAGAAATAGCACACACACACACCATGTTGAACGCACACCCCACACACACACACACACATGTAGGGACACACACACACACACACACACATACACACACACACACACACACACACACCACACACACACACACACACACACACACCACACACACACACACACACACACACACACACCACACACACACACACACACATCCCTCACTCTCACATGATAGATGATATGGGCATGTCTGGTTTCCAGTACAAGGGAGGAATGTAGGTATAATTGTCAGAGGATTGCGTTACACTCGCTTTATCGGGGCGCCCCGCTGAAACCGAAGACCACGCCTCACCTAAGAGCACCTTACACCGACAGCGGGGGGAAAGTTGAATGCATTCTTGAACTTTGCCAGAACTCACACTCACACTCTCTCTCTCTCTCTCTCTCTCTCTCTCTCTCTCTCTCTCTCTCTCTCTCTCTCTCTCTCTCTCTCTCTCTCTCTCTCTCTCTCTCTCTCTCTCTCTCTCTGTCTCTCTCTCTCTCTCTCTCTCTCTTCCCCCATCCCCCATCCCCCCTCTCTCTCTCTCTAGCTGCCTCTCTCTCCCCCATGCCTGAGCGGGACAACAGCTGATCTATGCAGGTGCTAAGCCCGTGAAGGTCTGAGTGTCCACTGTAAATCAATGATTGGTGAAAGAAGGATAATAGCAGATTATGAAAAGTTTGTAAATGCACACTTCGTATGCCGAAAACCAAAACAATACAGCGTTGTGAATGTCAGACACATGCCTGTTGAGACACACTCAAAGATCCCCTTTTAAATATTTTTGTCAGTTATGAGATGGGGTAGATTTGAATGAATAACTCGAATGAAATGATAACATTCGTAACAAGAACACTAGCACACATGTTGTGGTTCCTCATCCTATCTCATATTCCTATCCCTTGTTTTATAACCTTGTATCGGTAAGGGGACCTTACAATGATGATCCCAAGGTGGTCTGGTAAATGTGTTCTTTCCGGCAAATTTAGTCATTTTCTGTTATTTCCGTCTATTTTAAAACCTTTTTGTTAGCCAGCAGTGAGTGACAATCTCTCTGCAAAGTCCTCCCAACCTTTGTTGACGTGTGTGTGTGTGTGTCTGTCTGTCTGTCTGTCTGTCTGTCTGTCTGTCTGTCTGTCTGTCTGTCTGTCTGTCTGTCTGTGTGTGTGTGTGTGTGTGTGTGTGTGTGTGTGTGTGTGTGTCTGTCTGTGTCTGTGTCTGTGTCTGTGTGTGTGTGTGCTGGACAGACCCAGACATATATTAGTGTCACAGTCAGGGTGCCCCCCACCTGTTTTGTCCGATGAGATATGTCTCCACGTGAGACACCGGCCAAATGGGTCAAGAAGACGGATGTGTGGGCAATGTGGTGGCCTCACAGTGGCATGTATGGAGGAGTGTGTGCTGCTCTGTTCTGGTACACACACACTCTGTCGTCCCCGCAGACACACACTTTTAATCACTTTCATATTTCCCCTTGTCCTAGCCTAGAAACCTAGAACATTTGCGCTCGCTAGCCTCTCCATGACACTCTATTCTCTCTCTCTCTCTCTCTCTCTCTCTCTCTCTCTCTCTCTCTCTCTCTCTCCCTCTCTCCTCTCCTCTCTCTCTCTCTCTCTCTCTCTCTCTCTCTCTCTCTCTCTCTGCTATCTCTCCCTCCCTCTCTCTCTCTTCTATCTCCCTCTCTCTCACCCCTCTCTTCAATCTCTCTCCATCTCTCACCCCTTTCTTCTATCTCTCTCCCTCTCCCCCCCCCCCCTCTTCTCTCTCTCTGTGTCCATCCCTCTCTCTCTCTTTCTGTATTCACCATCCTGCTCTCAGAAGGGTTTTGCAGCTCTTTTC
>CM051022.1:7026987-7031987 GCA_027704905.1 Muraenolepis orangiensis | reverse complement strand
GCCCCCCCCCCCCACCACCACACACACACACACACATCCACGCCTGCCTTCTGTCACCCGGCCGTGTCCACACACACGCACGCAGGGATTCCCCGAAGGGACTCCCAATATATACCTCGCCTTATCCGTAATAACACTGTTATTCCGTCGATTCCGGCGCTATTATTATTATCATCATCATCATCATCATCACGCCGACCGACACCTAGACGAGTATGTGGACCATGCGTTCTCCCTACCAAACCCCCACCACCCCCAACCCCCACCCCCCCCCCCCCCACCCCCAACCCCACCCCCCCCCCCACACACACCCTACGTCATCGTTGCATGTTGCCATTCACATGCACTAGGGAGGGAGAGGAGGGAGGGGGATTCGTGCCTTTCTTTATGAATAACCACGCCCACCCCCCCCCCCCCTACGTCATCGTTGCATGTTGCCATTCACATGCATGTCCTTGGGAGGGAGAAGGGGGGGGGCGCTACTCCACGGTAGAAGAACATCACGAGTCTTCTCCACTTTCCCGGGCAAACACAGGCATGCCAAGGGAGGGATGAGGGATCTTATGTAACGGCATTGATAATAATATTAATAATAATAATAAAAAAAACATTCTCGCGTTCTTCTCTCTATGGAGAGAACATTCGTCGTTCATAAAACGACGCTTCATTTTTCACAACGATGAACTATCATGATTTATATGAAAAAAAAAATACTAGTAGGCCTGACCTGTTGTTTTTTTAAGTTTTTTGTTGCATCCATTGTAGCTTTTATTTGTTTGTCCGACAAAAATAACCACAACAACAACAACAACAACACACATTCATGTTGAGGCAGTGGAACCATACATTAAGACACCGTTTATTTATTAAACAGGAGTGGTAAGAACATAAAGCCTGGTTAACCTTCATTGAACGTTTATCATGTTACAAATAACGAATGTACATCCTTGCAGTACATAGATACGGTCGATACAGAGAAAAGAAAGGCCACATTGAACCCATTTAAAAGTCACAGCTAATATTCAGAATGAATTCAGAATTCAGAATTGATTCAGTGCATATACGCATGTGCCCGGGCCATACATATATACATCATTCATTAACATATATTACGCTTTACCATAACTTTTTCTCAAATGAATGGATTCACACACCTGTTAAACATTAGACCACATCATGGTTACTGAGATTTGCTTAAAAAAATAACAATGTCCAGCAGGGTGATTCACACACACACACACACACGCATGCACACACACACACACACACACGCATTCACGCACGCACGCACGCACGCACGCACGCACGCACGCACGCACGCCCACACACACACACACACACACACACACACACACACACACACACACACACGACACACACACACACACACACACACACACACACACACACACACACACACAGTTTGAGAGTTTCAGACAGACCCTTTGCGTTGACGTCCAGAAGGTATTCACTGTTCTTTTTTTTGTTTTGTTTTTTTGGCGTCCATTTTTTTTGTTTACAACAGCATATGGCTACACAAATAGCTTCAATGCAGAAACTGCAGGTAAGGACACACACAGCAGGGGAGCGGGACACAGGGTTACAGACGGTGTGGTTTTTAACTTGTGCCAGAGGGGATCGTAGCCATATTTTTTTATTTAGGATTAAATAAACAATGTTAATCTCGTCCCCATTTTTAAGGTATTAAAGTACCATTTGCCTTTAATATATTTTTTTCCTATTTTTTATTCATCTATCATCTGTACTATGATAAAAGACGATATTCGACGTCATGATGAATGGCAATATATGATATATGGTATACTATATAAACGTGTGGATTCTATATGATTTACAAAAAAGCCTAATAATCAACCTCCCTACACGCAAGCAATGACAATAACAACAACAGACAAGCCGTACGCATACAGTACAGCTTTAAAGGCTTTTGAGGTGAACTATACAAACTCCACACCGTATCAGATGACATGTGACACGAAGTACTGTAAAGAGAGAATATATGTGAATGATACCAGATCAGCAGGCCCATGTCATGCTAGCAAATGTCATACTGCTTTACGTAACAGAACAAAACAACAAACAGCGCTACTTCCACACCACCACGAACAGACTAGCTACACTAGTTAGTTCAGCCGTCTCAGTTATCAATGGATGTAAGTTTATTTTTTTTGTATTCGACAATGTGAACAGTGTCATCTGAAATCCAGGTTCACCGGCAGGCAACTTCACGAACATCGCTGTTGCTTAGTTTAAATTTAGTAAAATCAGGTGGCAGTTATTTATTTATATATGGGCATAATATGTCAAGACGATGACAAGCAGTAGTGGTGGCTCCCAATTGGCTGACTGGAATGGAAAACAAATCTCATTGGCTGACCAGAACCAACCAGAAATGTCAAAGATCCCCTGATACCTCTGACAAAACAAATAATTGCAGCTCTTGTTAGCTTGTTGCTCTCTTTGAGAAAGACCGACCAGGAAGACTCATGACACATTCAATGTATACATTTTTCTTTACACAAATACATAACGTTTTTACATTTCGTATTACACTGTATGTAACCAAACTCAGCTGTATACATCCCAAACCGTGACTCATCTAAATCTAGACACATTATTTACCTAGAATATGCCATGAGTTATGGTTAAGGCACTGTTAGTTGTGTATATAGGTTATGAACGACGTCGCTATCGCGATCAATTCTACGGTCATCGTGCGTTATTGCTTGCAGATCGGTTACTTATGGAATACGGCAGGTTTTAAAATAGTTATTTATTTTAAAATAAATAAACAGCTATATGTTTATGTATATATTCCTATACGTATTTATGTATTCTTATATTCCTTATGTATATATTCATATATATATATATGTAAATATATATATATAGATATATATATATATACGCACACAGTGTCTTCACAATTATCTAAAAAAATTAAACACATTTTTGTTAATAATAATCTAAAGTGCAATGCTGCATGTTTGAAGAGGAAAATGGCGACAGGGGGAACAGATGGAGAGGCAGTCATTGAGTTTTTATCAGAATCCGAGCCCCATCCAACACACACCACTTCACCCGGCATCCATTAGTACAGCCAGCAATACAGACTCAGTAGCTCACAACACAGACATCATTCGTCGACGCTGGTTTTTAAACACCTTTTGCTTATTTCCGTTGTTTTTTCCGTCCCTTTTTCACTTTATATCGCGTGTATGTAAGTCCTTTCTTGGCAGAGTTGGTGATACATCTGCGAAGACCAGCCCTGCTTTCAGTGACAATCAAAATGGAGGACGTGTGTGTGTATGCCTAGGTCTGTTGTTTAAAATGCAGTGATTATTGTTCTGTCTGACGATCAGTGTGGGGGTGTTTTAATGATATTCATGACAATGGCACATGGTACACACACACACACCACACACACACACACACACACAAAGGGATACCGACACACACACACACACACACACACACACACACACACACACACACACACACACACACACACACCACAAAGGGATACCGACACACACACACACACACCCACCACACACACACACACACACACACACACACACACACACACACACACACACACACACACACACACACACACACACACACACACACACACACACACACACACACACACACACACACACACACACACACACACATAGACACACAGTGATACGGACACACACACACACTCACACTCACACACACACACACACACACTCATACACCACTGTTAAGGCAGCCACACATGGAGAATGGACTTGAGAAATGAATTTACGATTTATTGTATCAAAAATATAAAATTAAAGAAAAACCCAATCAAAACGATCATCAGGGTGTTTTCACGGGACATCTCATCCGTAGTTCCCAGTGTTGCGAATAAAAGAGACCCAAAGCAATACAAAATGAACATAAAAATATTAAAAACATACTTTTTTTTAGGATCAGTACTTTCTGCCAGCCAGCCTGAATGCCATTATGATCGATAAATCAAATATGGTTTGAGGTGGAACACATACATACACCCACACCCACACACACACAAATACGCACACACATCTTCACTGCAGCACAATTGAGTACACAGACGACCCCGTTTGTGCGCAGTATCTGACCAAGTAGACAGAACAACAAAGGCATACCGCTTGGCGGGCGATTGCTAAACATTTGATGTTTGGTTTTTACGCTGTGGGAGAATATTGGTCATATAAGTGTACATATTACTCAGAATATATTCAATACCACGACTATTATTTGATCACAGCTCATCCGTTCCTTGCGTATTCATACATGACAGGGTACACACAGTATATTGCGTGCTATATATTGTGCTATATTGCGATGACGGTAAAATAGCTGAAAGCGCTAATGAGTTAGCCAAATGGCAGTTGGGCATATTAAGAGCATTTGGAGAATCTGATGGTTTTATGATAAGGATTGTATCCCATTAAACCAGATATATTCGGATAGTCACAGAATGAAGGTACTTTGTTTTTTTTTATGTTTGGCAGTTGGTCTGATTATAATTATTATTATTATTTAAACGGTGTTCCGGTGTTAAAGCTTCTGTAGAGATAACCTGACACTGAGGTAGATGCTATCAATAAAATATACAGCATTCTGATCAAACTTAAACATTCACATCATTAAAAGAAAAAAAAGGAAAATAACAGTTTCTTCGCGTGTCACTTCCACCTCGGTTTCCATGCCAACGTTTGGCGGAAACAAAAAAAAGTCGTCTTTCCTTTTCCTGTGGCTTGAGGCGGCCATTTTCATTCGGGCCGTCGGCCACTCAAGGCAAATTATTGAAGGAAAAGTTAAAAAAAACGACTAAATTGAAACTTTTGGCGAAAGATGTGGCAAAAAGGAATTCACCCGTTTCACCAAACCTATTCCATATAAAAACATATATGATATGTTACAAAATACAGCTCTTCCGCTCCTGACAAACCGTCGAA
>CM051022.1:7019487-7021987 GCA_027704905.1 Muraenolepis orangiensis | reverse complement strand
ACGCGTCATATGTGTGTGTGCTGTGTGCGCATATGAATGGCGTATTGGTATTCCAGTATTGCAGCTGTTTGTTTGTTTGTTTGTAGAGGAGGGCTCGCTGCACGCAGAGAGGCGGGACACTGCCCCCTAGCGGGCCGTGAGACGCTACTCCCCTGTCACCTCATCGCATATGTGTGTGTGTGTGTGTGTGTGTGTGTGTGTGTGTGTGTGTGTGTGTGTGTGTGTGTGACTCATTATGCACAGAGGAGGGCCCCGATTGGTCGCTGGAATTGATCAGCTGACTCGCGGTGCACAGCAACATTGCTCTGCAGCCATTCTCCTCCTCATTCTTCTTCTTCTTCTTCTTCTTCTTCTTCTTCTTCTTCTATTGCCACTTCATTAAAGGTCAACCTCTCTGATGAGGGCTGGGGTGACCATTGGACATATATGTAGCAGCGGCCACAGGAAGTGGAGAGGAACGCTGGGCTGGGATGCGTCTTGTTTACAAGAGGGTTGAAAGGATGTATAATTCAACCTATCACCGTTATTGAGAGTAACAACAGGAGCCTAGCATAATGATCAAGCAGACAGACAGACAGACAGACAGACAGACAGACAGACAGACAGACAGACAGACAGACAGACAGACAGACAGACAGACAGACAGACAGAGAGACAGAGAGAGAGAGAGAGAGAGAGAGAGAGAGAGAGAGAGAGAGAGAGAGAGAGAGATGAGATAGATAGATAGATAGATAGATAGATAGATAGACTCACTCACACACACACACCCACCACTCACCTTCACTTTCAAGATCATCCCCAGCATCTATTCCAGTGATGATGTCAGATGTGAGGGGAATTGAGTCATCTCCCATGTCTCTGTCCTGCACCACGCACAGGCCAGCGGGCAGGAGGGCGGGGGTGGTGGTGGTGGTGGTGGTGGCGGTGGTGGGGACAGGGGTGGTGGTGGTGGTGGTGGTGGGAGGAGGAGAGAGGGAGAGGGGACAGGGTGGCAGTGGTGGTGGGGTGACGTACGGCACTATAGCTCCTCCTCAGGTCGATCCAACCGCCACCAGAGGACGGGATGGTCACACCACAGTGAAGAATCTCTCTCTCTCTCTCTCTCTCTCTCTCTCTCTCTCTCTCTCTCTCTCTCTCTTCCAGCTTCCATCTGCCTCTCGTTTTCTGTGTGGGGGGAGGGGGGAAGGGTGGGGAGGGGGGTGGTCACGTTGTCCTTGGAGTCTACGTGACTAAGGTGCTAAAATGACGAGGTGCGAGCGGATGGTGTAGGGTGGGGGGGCGGCTGGGGGGTGGGTGTTATGGCTCGGTTGTCTCAAATTAGTAACCCCATTTATGGCGTCAGTAGGTTTATTGTCACACAGAAACCTGTGAGTGTGTGTGTTGGGCGTCGATTTGTCGGGAGCCTTGCCAGGAAAGTCAGCTTTCCGGATCATTCCGGCTGTGTTGTTTTTTTTTTGGAAGGGAAAAAAATATATAAAAAATAAAAAATAAAAACATGCCAGATAAAATGTTTATGTTTAACTAAAGTGCACAGCGCCGAAATACATAAAGTACCACAGTAAGCTGTTGGAACATAGCGGATTATGGGGTCAAGGGAACGCCAATTTTTGTTTATAAGTATGCTCAGCATACCTAATCGTCTGTATCCAACGGTGAACGATACAAGGAAATCTTGAAGGTTGCTATAGAAACTGCATCCGTATAAAGGGTGACGATTCACCGTTTGTCCACACGGGGGCGCTCTTGTTTTGGAAGTGCCGCATCTTGTTAACGTTTTTTTTTTTTTCAACAAAGTCCTAATATTTTGATGTTTTGGTCCGAAAAACAAACTTCCCTTTACAAAGAGGAGACATTTGAGCAAATAGCAGGTGTGACATAGGCTATGTGGACCTAGGTTTGATCTTTAAGGGGCAAACCAATGCTAGAGCAAAACGCGTTTGATTGCTGCTCCATAAATGGGACTATGAATAGTATTTTTACGTGCGATCTGCATTTAAGGGTGTATTGTATTAGTGGACACCGGAGACGTTATGATCCCTCTCTAAAAGCACAAACAGGTCCACCGGGTCGGCAGAGAGGCAGGTTTTGACTCGGGACCTGCTATCATCTCACTGCGCTTAGTGACGTGTGGCGGTGCCAGCAGCGTGTCGGTTACTCACTGGAGATAACAGGTGCGCGTTGCAAGCTGCACAACCAGACTTAACGTAACAAATACATTTAGATAAATTGGTCCTATAGTGTCGTTGTTATTTTTCCCAACAAAACAACAAGACAAATGTAAACTTTGATACCCCCTTCACTTGAATTGTAGGGCAATAAATTACAATTAAATTACAAATGACATTATAGGATAGGTTGATAAAGTGCTACAGTAGGGCCTAAGCTGACGATCACTTCAAAGCGCTACTTTCGTTTTCTTTTTTTGTTGTCCCTTTAATGGTAATAAAAGGCTAATCATGCACATTATGGAAGAGTTTCGGGAGTAAATGTGAAATAGTCT
>CM051022.1:6999487-7006987 GCA_027704905.1 Muraenolepis orangiensis | reverse complement strand
AGCTCGTACGTTTTGCCAGGGAACCTTCACGGTACATTTACGAATGACATTGGCAGTAGGTGCGATTAATGCTATTTTCTATATCTCCTGTGAACCGGTAGAATCTGCAGCATAAACCGGTTTAACGGTTGGTATCAAGATGATAATCATACATGACTTTTAGCCAAAGGGGACGGATAGTGTAAGGCAGTGCTTTCCAGCCTTCATCGCCAAACACATGTGAGGAAATCCTTTTTGTATTTGTTCCAACAACACCAATTGTTGTTAATAATAATTGTTGTTCCCAACAACAATTATATGTAATCATCATTATAGTAATTATAAAATGTACACGGTTCACTCACGTTATGGTTCTTTTTATTGTTCTTTTTATTGTGTACAGTATTTATTTTATTTTATAGCATTTTTTATAGTATATATATATTTTATAGTGTTTTAGTTTTTGTTTTAGTGTTTTAAAATTACTTTACCCTAAAAATTAACCCTAAATGACCCTACTGCGTGAGGGTGAATGGGGAGTAAGCATTCCATTGTACTTGGCTGCATAAGGTAAATCCAAATCTTGAATCTGCTGTATCTCGTTCATCAGCGGGTGTTAAACAGTAAGTAAATAAGCAGGCCTAACCAAGCAAGGGGGATGCGACAGGGAGGCCGTCCGTCCGTGAGATGAGCACAAAGCACTGGCCAACCTGAAGCACGGCCCACGCCGCACGCTGTGTGCCGTGGGTACAGGGGCAGGGTGCCAACCTTGAGCCAGGTGGCCCCGTGACGGTCTGGGCAGAGCATGTCAGTCGGGCCCCCGGCCAAGGCGGGGGAACCCAATGAGACCACTCGACCACCCCCGGGGTGGAGTGCGCTGACTCGGCTGATTATACCTGCCAGTGGAGTAAACACCTTTAGGACGCCATGGAAGGAAACACACACCTTCACACCTTGTTAGCTAATTCAGAGTGAGCTAAGACATAATGTTCCCCAATTTGCAAAATGTGGGCTCTAAATGAGCCTCTTGTTTATACAAAGCTTATTTTTAATCCAATTTGAATCAACCTAACCTCTTCTAGAATATAGTATAGTATATATTACATAGTATACAGTGTTGTTAATAGTATAGAGTAATATAGTATTGCATAGTATAGTCTCGTATAGTATAGTACATGGAGAATAAGCATTCCATTGTACTATTCCAACAGCTGTATTTGAAATGTAGAATTAACTCATTGACTTAACGCCAGACTATTAAATCTAATGACCAGTCTGTTTATATTAAGATGGGATGGTGCATTACGTGAACCAATATATTAAACCCGGGGATGTCACTACACTGGACGTTGTATGTTTTATCGCGTCGTAGTATACAGTGAAGACAGTTAGCTGTGATGCTTTCTCTGATAGCATAACAAAAACCTTTCCCAAGGTCACACGGGACCAGGCAGTTGCAGGCCATGGAGACAACAAAAGCAAATTATATTGTTCTCCTACCGCCCCAGGTCATGCTCCGGGGGACAATATCCGGGGAGGGGGGTTATTTAACGCCAACAAGGCCACGGAATCACCAAAATCCAATATGGCTGCTGCGTGTTTTCCTTATCGTTGTTTGTTTACACCAAGTGATTATCTCGGGACTGTAAGCTGCAGCTAGGAAAGATATTCACAGCTTCCTTCTTCTTCTTGTTAATATGAATACTTGTGAACTGCTGTATTTTTATGTTTGCGTACCCCAGTGTTATGCTATTGTCTGCTTCAACTAATGTACAAGGTGTACATTAGTAAGTCGCTTTGGATAAAAGCGTCTGCCAAATGCCCTAAATGTAAATGTAAATGTACTCCTCCTAGTCCGCCCGGCTGGGGATTCGCTCGTCTGACAGGCCTGCCTGATTCCATCGGTAACCTTGGAAACAGGGGAGTTCCCCTTGTCTGGCGTGACGCAGGGCGGAGCAGGGGGGAGATCGACCTTTCTTAATGATGATCATCCAGTGGCTTTAACACCCATAGCCATGAAGTCTGGAGAAACTTGTCATGTCACACATTAATTTTCCATCCCTGACTCAGAGTGAATGGGGAGTTAGCATTATATTGTACTTGTACTTGTATGGCAAATACAATTCTTGAATCTTGAATCTGTCACACACACCGTCTGTTACGCCCCAACGAGACCAGCGAGCCAAATGTGCCAGAGAAGCCAGAAGAAGAGACACGGACACTCAAAACAAAGGAAAATGTCTTTACTGAAAAATATCCACAAACTCAAAAACCCACAAGGACGAGATGCGACGTAGTCGGAGCTGGAGACACAGGTTCACGGGTAGGAGGGAGCCATAAGGTTATCAATAATCCCCGACGTCGGTCTTCGTCAGCCTTAAGTAGGCTAGATCCCAGGTGTTCATTGGCCTCAGCCGGCCTGATTATGATGGGAAACACCAATTCAGGACTGCGGGGGCACAACACCATCTCTCCCGGGGCCTCATGTGTTAACCGAGCCTCAACGGGGGCCGTGTCGCTTTCACGCCCAGTTGAGATCAGTTTGAATTTAGAGGTGAGGGTCTCAAAATGAGAGGTGGGTTCTGAATCCGCTCAAAATCCCAGTTCAGACGTTACGCTGTTAAAAATGACGGTTGTACTCTCTCAAGGAGTATTGCAAAAAAGTGAAATTTTATACATTTGCTGATCATTTGAAACAATAATTCATGTTCAATAAACTACTGCAAATGTTTTCATCGGAGAATCACATTTTTTTCTTGTCTTTAAACAGGTAACTGGCCATCAGTTCACAAGATGACTTCATTATTGCAAAGGCAGCCCCTCGTCCAATGAGAAGAGAAGAGAAGACCGTTCTGTGTGACCGGCCTCTTAATATGTTATACGTTATTTAATACTCTATTCATGTTCATAAAACAAATTTCAAATTGTAATTATTAGAAGGCAGAGCTGTTGCCATTGTGGTTACTACATACACTCATTATTGAAGTCAGAATCCCTCGTTTGCCTGCTATCTTTCAGGAAGCACTACCCTGATCCTTCCTCTTAGTCTTGGTAGCTCTAGTGGTGACTTGATTGTTAAACGACTTGTTTAACGACTTCTGGTAACTAGTTTTTCTCTTGCCCATCTATGTTAAATGCAATTGTAAGTCGTAATGTAATGTACCGTAGAATATTCAATTTTTCAATTCTACTTTGATTGACGGTGTGTGCGTGGTGGGACGTATATCTCATATATTTATTGTATTTCTGCCATTATGTTAAGCATATGTCTTTGTGTAGGGAATGTCATGAATATGTTGTGTTAGAAAAATGATGATCAATATAATTAATATAAGGTAATATAAGTAAAAGGAACATAGGGAATATTAGTATGACGCGTTAAATAATAGTGCATTTAGTCAAAGGTAAAGTCATCTGAATGCATTTGCGTTTGCATATGCGTTTTTGGATGAAAATGAATGGTATAAATCAGTGGTCTTCAACCAGGGGTCCGGGTACTGCTGAGGGATTCGTGAACATGAATAATGCAGAAACCCATTCTTGCCGTAACCTTTCCCCCACGTTTTACCCAAATTCCACCTTCAAGTCCCACAGGGAGGTCCAGATCATAGATAGATCCGGAGGCCTCAGAATAATGGTTATCCTGCTACACCCCATCGTCATCGTAATGGAAATCCTGATGCATTGATCTGAATTATGTCGACATGGCTAAAAAACTAAGCATCAAAGCTGGATATATTAAGAAGTGAATAAGGCATTATCAATATATTATAAGGCCAATAGGCCTGGGATAAAAAAAAATATATAGGGGTCCCTGCTATTTCTCAAAGGTGGAAGACCCACAGTTTAGATTAATTGGTTAATCAGTCAAATAATCTATAATGATCAATAATTGTTATAGTGGTAGCCCTAATGTTGATGTATTGAGGCAGGATTTAAAATAGTTGTTGAACAAAATGAATCACTATTAGCTAGCAGATGATAATTAGCTAGCTATGCTCGGTAGGTCGCTAGCATTAGTCATAGGTTCATTTTAATGAGATCCCCAGAAAAATCGCAAGGGGAATTACCTAGTCAAATTAAGGTTCAATTAAAAAGACACAAACTTCCATAAAGTAAGATTGATGTATATCAATGCCAAAGGTACCATATCCCTCCTCTAATTAGCATATATTTACACTTTGAACAATAATAGGTTCCATTTATTTGCACTCTCCTCTCAGAGTGCAAATTCTCCACAACGTATGGTCAAATCAATACTGTGAGTCATGCTGCTATTATGTATTGGTTTTCCAAGTTGGATCCAACCGTTGATACCATAGTTGAATATTTAACCAGGTATGATTTATTACTTCCTTATTTATTACTGCACTCATACAAGTCGCCACTCAAAGTGCTTTTGAATTTGTGCCTTCACATTCACCCCAGTCATACAGAGACGATGTGTGCGGAGTCAGCCATGCAAGGAGACAGCCAGTTTGTTAGGAGCGGTTAGGGTGTCTTGTTCAGGGACACCTCGACACTTGGGGCCGGGTGGAGATCGAAACTAGACAACCCACCTCCAGAACTACAGCCATGCCCCCCCCCGGCCAGGATGCAGGTAACTTCGATGAAGTGAGAGAGGAGAAAGCATGAGTATGGAGTTGTCACAAGTGTAGTGTTCGATGGGACCCAGAACGCAGACCAAGACACAGTGGAGCTATAACGTGAAGCTTTATTTAAGCACACAAACAGAGAGTGATCGGGGACAAGCCAGGGGTCTGGAAACCGGGAAGTCGGATCAGCGTAGTACCGGCAGGGAGTAGACAGGCGCGTGGTCCGGGACGGGGCGAGGGGTCTGGATACCGGGAGGTCGGAGTAGCGACAGGTAGGAGACAGGTAATTATAATTACCGGGGAGCTCGTATAGACCGGCGAGTGACGCGGGACAGGCAATGAATCTGGATTCCGGAACAATTGTAACGATTCCGTCCAGAATGTACCAAAGTACAAAGTAGCAAGCATAAAGTACGACGTACGACCTAACCAAGGGGTAACAGGACGCCAGGGTATATATACCCCCAGATGAGGTGATTAGTAATTAGACACGGCAATTGCTGACAGGTGTGTGTGTGCGCCGCCAGCGCACACGGCTTGGCCACGCCCCCTGTCAACCACCGTAACCGTGACAGGAGTATGCTTTAGTGGAGGCGTAGAGGACTTAATCACAGACACCGGTAACTCAAGGTTGACTTCAGGCACATCTCTGGTGCTTCGTTTCCACCAACGCAAGCCTAGTTCTAGCTCTCGGATGGCGCTAGAGCTGGTTCGCAGTTGGTTCAACTAGCGAGCCGTCAAAGAACTGGTTTGCGTTTCCACCAACTTTTTCGCCGAGAGAGCCACGTCATGACGTCACTGTTAACGTCTGGATACGTCTCTGCTTTCCCAGCAACGCTAGCGCCACAACAACAGTAGCAACAATGCCGGACAACACGATGTGTGTGACAGTGATTCTCATGGTTTTGCAAGGCTTCATTGGTCTACAATCACGGCGGGCACAAGTCATTAACACTGCTCATCGTGAGCGGCAAGCACGGCTATTATGTTGGAGAAGGGTAATTATTAATTATTTATTCATATTAACAGACAATGAAAGATGTTAGCATTTGTTATAATGTAGCTCACGATGCCAGCGTACTGCGTCAGTCACATTTGTGGGAAGACTTAAGTGGCGGGGAATTACTTAGCCAAAAAAATGTGAACATCTCTGGCTGTGATGTTGGATATTACCTGATCGGTGACCCGGCTTACCCCTTGCAGAATTGGCTCATGAAGCCCCTTTCAGACACTGGAAGACTGACACGTGAACAACACACCTACAACTACAGGCTGAGCAGTGCACGATCAGTTGTGGAAATGTGTTTTGGGAGAATAAAAGGACGATTGAGGTGCCTCTTAAAAAGAAATGACTGCAAGCTTGAGCTGAGCAAGAGAATGACGCTGGCCTGCTGTGTGCTTCATAACATTTGTGAGGAACATGGTGACAATTTCACTGAGGAGCACCCAGACAGGCATGTGAACATTCAGCCTCATATCCAGGCATTACCTGAGCAAGTTCATCCAGTGCGGTGGTGTTCCTGTCCTCGATTAAAATGGAGCGGTCTTCAGCACACGTTGCATCAATTGCAGCATCTGGTCTGCATCACGGTCTGCCTTCCTTTTCCCTGTGTACAAGAACAATACCACCGTCATGGCGTTGCAAAATATGGTTTTGCTGCAGGGAATGAAGAGAATGCTCCCGCCTCTATTCTGCATCACACATTACTATCGGGTGTATTTGACTAGTCTAATTTTTTAGTATTTCTAAGGCTATTTCTCCATGGATTCAGAGGTGCTTCGCAAAAGTAATTGAATGTCGAGCAGACTAATATGATTAAGTTACGGTACTCAGCGTTTCTCTGTATTAATACAATATACTACTATAAATATATCTCGATGTTTGCTTAGCGTTGGGTGTGACGGACTACAATATATACACCAGCACATCAAATCTTACCATTTCTGGTCGGTTGAGAAGACGAGGCGAGCTGCAGCTCAGTGGTGGCGGTAGCTCGACATCGTCGAGGGAAAATAACTCAATAACTAAAAACAAGAGAAAAGTACATTAAACATGTCTCCACTATACTACTGTTTTTAGAAAGTAGCTAACGTATTACGAAGGCTATGTAGAAGAAAGCTAGAAGAAGCCTAGCAATCGTAGCTACTAGTTTCCGATGGTACGAACATAACATGTGTGGGATGTGGGAAATTAGTAGCCCGCTAAATTCCTAGAAATAAATATCTGTATGACAATACGGCAAAAGATTTCTAAAGTAAAACTTACCAGGCTCATTGGAACTCCGCAGCAGGGTATCATCGGCTATAACGAACATGGCTGTTGCAGAGTTCAAGGCCCCTGAGATTTGGCACAACGTCTTCTTTTGGTCCCTGAAATCTTTCTTTAGCTTCTTCAATTTGTTGTTTATTTGCATGATGGTTCGGTCGAACCCCGCTGAAGCCATGACGCGCTGTATCTTCTCGAATACAGGCTTTGTCCTTGTAGCTCCGTCCAGTTTACTCTGCACTTCTTCAGAGGACCACAACGCAAGGAGGCCGTTTGTCTCGTCCACGGACCACTGCTGCTTCGCCTTCATGTCCATTGCGAATTTTAGAGGTTTTAAAAATGGCGGTCAAAAACTTTGAGTTTGTTTGAGTTTGTCCGATAAGCCCCCCAGCCCCTGACGTAGTGGAGCCTGCTGAGCTAGCCCAGCTTCGAAGTGGGGCCGCTCAGGAACCAGTTAACCGGGCCAGAAAGTGGCTCCTTCGCGGTGGAAATGCAAAGAACTGGTTCAAGATTGGGCCCAAGCTCCGAACCAGCCCTCAAAACAGCTTGGTGGAAACACGGTATGTGTAGACTCCAGACTGGATTTGACCTACGAAGAAGAAGATAAAGAAAAGTCTAGACTTCACTTGGGTTCTTGCCAAATAGTTGGACTATTGAAGG
>CM051022.1:6946987-6996987 GCA_027704905.1 Muraenolepis orangiensis | reverse complement strand
GCGGTCTCGCAGCCATTTCAACCATTGTGGTTTAATGAAAAGCGCAAGATAAGGGCCATCTGTGTTTTCTCCACAGGAAGCCGCCTGCCCGGGATCCCAGCAGGGCCTTTAAACAAAGTGGAGCTAAAGTTAAACAAGACATATTTTAGCGACGTAATTATGTAACTTTATTATTGTACTTGGGATAGGGTTGAATGGAGTAGGGAACCAGGGTTTTTTTTGTTTTGGGGTGAATACTGTACTCTGTATTCCCAGGCTGTGACTGAGTTCGCGGCGTGAGCCATATATGGTCGCAGCGGGTTCAGCACTTAATTAGCCACCTTGAAACTATTGCGTGACCTTCAACCTTTGCACGCACACACATGCACCCGCTAACACACGCACACTGACTGTGATGGGCTCTCTCACACACACACACACACACACAAATAAAGCGACTATGATGGACTCTCTAATACACACACACACACACACACACACACACACACATAAAGTGACGGTGATGGGCTCTCTCATTTACACAAACACACACACACACACAGAAAGGGACTGCGATTCTCTCTCTCACACACACACACACACACACACACACACACACACACACACACACACACACACACACACACACACACACACACACACACACACACACACACACACACACACACACACACACACACACACACAGTTTAAAGGAGGAACTCACAGCTGTCCCTCAGATGGAAGAATGTCGAATGTCGCTACTTTCGCTGGTCCGATAGCCTGGCTCCCACTGACCTGAAGGGCTAACGTCCCCTGACCTTGTTAACGACAGTGTGGATCGAGGTCACGAGAGGTTTAGGTTGGTCGTTGTTTGTGGCTCAGTCACTGGCAGCGGACGGCCAGGCGTGAAACTAAAATATCTTGACTAATGACTGAAATATTCTGTCGTTGATACAAAATTGCTATGTAGAAACATAATAGCTGTGATCGCGGGAGGGGGGATTTGTTTGGAAGCGTTGAGTGTGACCATTTGAGAAAATGACCAAGTAATAGCAGTGCTTCTTGTATAGTTTAGTTTAGAAAAATATATTGGCCATAGTTTACTGACCATAGTTTGTCAATATTACATATATATATATAGGCTAAAAGGAATACAAATACATAGAATAAGAAGGAAAGAGTGACTGAATATACAAATAAACTATTTTTGCCTATTTTTGCTATGTTTGAGTTTGTCTCTTTACTGTATGGTCTTGCTCTGCTTATACAAATCATTAAATATTGAAACAAAAAAGTGTGTACAGTGTAAAATACATTAGCCTGAAAACAAGGTGGCTAAAACCGACCCAAATCATTTAGCATTCAGCACCCCCAGCCATTTAATCTTCACCTTCCTCATTTCATCATCATATTTTCTGTGGTGGAAAAAAGGAAGGATGGAGGGGGTTACTTGGAATCATTTATTAATTATTCAGCATAAAGTAAAAACAATTTTTAAATTTCCGTCTCTCTGATCCAAATGAAGAGGCTCCTGTCTCCACCCTCCCACCCACCCAAACCTCAAACCCCCCACACACACAGGCAAGGTCACCCCACTGGAATCCAGTGGGAGTGTGTGTGGGTGTGTGTGTTTGTTTGTGTGTGTGGGTGTGTGTGGGTGTGTGTGTTTGTGTGTGTGCTCACGCTCTGAGGTCCGATCGTATGTACGCCAGGCATTCCGTACGTCTGTGTGCATGTGTGCGTGTGTGTGTGTGTGTGTGTGTGTGTGTGTGCTGTGTGTGTGTGCGAGCGTATGCCCTGAGGTCCTATCGTATGTACGCCAATCATTCTGTACACCTGTCTGCATGTGTATATATGTGTGTGTGTGTGTGTGTGTGTGTGTGTGTGTGTGTGTGCGCCATCTCAGTTTTGCAGGAGAACAAACCTTTTTGATGGAGCGGCGTGAAGAGGCAGCCATGATGGATGATGATGACGATGATGATGATGAGGGAACATCTATTTTCCCTGGAAGCGTTATGATTTGTCCTTCAAATTTCCGCTACGATCTGCTGACATACGCACACACGGAACAGTAGGAAAGTAGGCACACACAGATTTGCACACACACACACACACACACACACACACACACACACACACACACACACACACACACACACACACACACACACACACACACACACACACACACACACACACACACACACACACACACACACACACACACATATACGGAGAGCCAAACTCCCATCTCAATCAATATACAAGCAGGCACAGGCAACACACACACACACAAACACACACACACACACCACACACACACACACACACACGCACACACACACACACACACACATCTAAATGTATCTCAGAGGCCCAAAGCCTAATTTGCGTTTGCGTGGACGTACAATCTGTCTGCTGTCCAGACCCTTTTGTTGCCGTTCTCCCTCACTACTAGACAGGTTCCCCGTGGAGGAAATTAAACTCTTCTTTGTTTGTGCATGGGTTTTTTCGTGGATTGTGCACGCACCAATGTGTGTTGGCATGTCCACACTGCAGCTATATAAAGTTGACACCATACCGCATCTGCCTCGGACGTGCAGGAATGATATAGGCACAGGGTTGGCAGCACAAGGTGAAAAAAAAAACCTGTTCCACGGCTAAAATACTTAACTGATAACTGCGGTCTGCAGCTGCAAGGAAGTTATGGAAAAAATAATAACTCTGGGATGTTGTGTGGAATTCATAATTCCTTGTGTATTCATTTCAGACCCAATTCTAACTCAGTGTAAATTAGCATAATATTAGTCAAATAACAATTGTTATGGGTTTTTGGGTCACCACCAGAGTGATCCGAGATAAAGATTCAGAACCTATTATTATAATTGTAGCAAGGAAGGACAAGGCAGATATGATACGATAAGAACAACTTTGAATTGTCCATTAAATTGACTTAAAATGGAAATTTGTCTTTGCCAATCTGGCAACACAGTACTTTGTATAGAACAGACAGTACTTTGTATAGAACAGACAGTACAGTGTATAGAACAGACAGTACAGTGTATAGAACAGACAGTACTTTGTATAGAACAGACAGTACTTTGTATAGAACAGACAGTACACAGTATAGAACAGACAGTACTTTGTATAGAACAGACAGTACAGTGTATAGAACAGACAGTACACTGTATAGAACAGACAGTACACCGTAAAGAACAGACAGTACACCGTAAAGAACAGACAGTACACTGAATAGAACAGAAAGTACTCGGAGTAGAACAGGCAGTACACCGTATATAGAACAGACAGTAAAGAGAAACTAAGCAACAAATAGATATTGTAAAAGTCAACCCCGCCCCACTGGAGTGGTCCTCCAACCGTAAGATACAGGCAGGTGTTTATTAGAAACCAGTTTATTGCAGAAGTGGTAGTGTTTATTACAGGCCTCAACCCCCCGAGTGTGTGGTGAGGGCTGGTGTCCCTGTTTGGTCACGGCAGAGAGAAGAAATTAATTCTTGTATATATATTTCTTGCTTTTGAGTTGACCCTGGGAGTCTAGTGAATGCAGGAACACACACACACACACACCACACACACACACACACACACCCTCATGGTTAAAGAGGTCTTTTTTCGCAGGAAAGTAGGGCTTTTCCAGAAAAACTGGCCCATCTGTATGCGGTAGAAATGCACAGCAAAGTGTAAAATTGGTGATACATGATCAGAGAACAGCCGTTCGAACAACAGCTAGAGCCGGCAGAAGTCCACCAGGATGACCTGAAGTGCATAATTTAGTGGACTTTTCAAGAACGATTAATGGTTTAGCTGGTAAAATGGAGGGATATTGATCACTGTTCATCACTACCTGAAGCTCAACATGAATTATTATTATTATTGTCTTCCAAAAACACCCTGCCTATTGGCAATCAAAACCAAAAACGTAGGTACATGGATCGAGACCCCCCCCCAGGCAACAAAACCCAATAAAAACGTGTGTTCAACCAACCACTCTTCCTGCCGGCTCTCTCTTATGGCACCGTAAACGTTGATTGACCGTGGCAGGTTCCCCCGGGGGAGACCATATCAAATGTTAGCCTCAGAACATGAGTTGACCGATTGGGTCAAAAAAGCCCGGAATGCCTGGGGGGGGGGGGGGGGGAAACAGCACACAATGGACCTGCGCCCGGCCGGTCATTACTGAACCCCTGACATCTGACCTATTGCCGTCTGCCTTCCCACTGTCCGAAAAAAAATAAAAACACTGTCCCTTCGAAAAACCTTGTCCACCAGGTATGTATAGGCTTGCATTTTACCTGTGCTGTGATACACTGTTTATACTTTGGTGTCCAAAGTAACATGTTGTGGGGACATAATGGGGAATGTAATAATAGAGTGTGACTGAGTGCATACTGTCCAGGAATAAAAACTATAATATATATTTAGTTTCTGTGTGTGTGTGTGTGTGTGTGTGTCTGGGGGGGAGGGGGGGGGGTGTTGTCTTAGTGGAGCTAGTTTGTACCAAGCCTTATTTGATTAAACTTTAAAAAAAAAAATTTAAACCACCTATCTACAGAAACAAGGCTTTCTCTGTTGATGCCTGGCCGGGAAAACCCGGATCAATACACCATCGAAGGGCCCGGGGCAGCTTCTCTTATCCCTTATTGAACCATTGAACCTCATTGTCATTGTGTGTGTGTGTGTGTGTGTGTGTGTGTGTGTGTGTGTGTGTGTGTGTGTGTGTGTGTGTGTGTGTGTGTGTGTGTGTGAGACGGTGATGATTAACTCTTGGTAGTCAATGTCACTAGTAGTTCATTCACAATCGCAAACCCCCCCCCCCCCCTTGGATGACGGAGCTGCTCATCGTTTCCCAGATCTCCCTGTGATCCTGTTCAACTCAGCTTGGGAGCTTGTGAGTGCCACCATAGGAGAGAGCACAGCAGAGCGAGGCCAAACTCTCACACTTTTATCTAACGGGAGTCGGCTTAAAAAAAATGCGTAAGTGTACCACGCGTCAAACTGTGTGCCAAAAACAATAAAAACAATACAAACAATTTTAAAAACACACAAACAGCCCCATGGTGGAATTGATACAGCAGCCGCCAGACAAAGACTAAATCAAAATCATTATAATTAATCATGGAATCCTCTTTATTGTCCCTCACTACACACACAGTGAACGATGTGTTTCTCTGCATTTAACCCATCCTAGTGTTAGGAGCAGTGGGTATCAGCTATTGTATATACAGCTGCCCCGGGGAGCAGTGTAGTAGGGGTCTGGTGCCTTGCTCAAGGGCACCTCGGCAGTGCCCGGGAGGCGAACTGGCACCCTTTTTTACAAGTACCAGTTCTCACTCTGTACTTGGTCTGGGTCGGGGGACTTGAACCGGCGACCCTCCGGTTCCCAAGCCAAGTACCAACAGACTGAGCTGTGTTTGTATGTACATTGAATAGAGTAAAAAAACAGTACATTCTTTATTGTTATCCATTGATCAATTTATCCGAGATAGTAATGTATTGACCCCATGTCGACCGATGTGATACGGTGTGTGTGTTGGTGATCACATTGGAGACCTACGATCAACACCAACACAGTGAAAGAGGGATTGAGGAGGAGCAAAATACACTGGTGGTGAGATGCCCGCCAGAAACTATTCCAGAACTATCCGCCTTCATTACAAAAACGTTGACCACCCCCACCTCCACTACCAAGAGACTCCAGGCCCGTCATTCAACAGCACCCCAGGGACCTCAAAAAGGCCACATCACACATACATTTGGACCAAAAGGTTACTGAACGGGCAAAGTTTCCTTCCATCCACCCATCATTTTTTTCCTCTGGAGCTCTGCTGCTAGCGCCCCCTCTTCTCCCCGTGTCACACTCTTCAAGGATTATCTCCTGTGTGACTTTTTAACTTTTTTTATTTGTTTTACTCTTGCTCTCCTTCAGTGTGTTCTTGTCTTTCAGTCTGAAAGACAAGTGTCCTCTGTGCGGTCTCCGGTCTAAGGATGGAAGATGAAACATAAGCCCCGTGCCCTTTCTCTCAGAGAGCCGTGAGTCACCGCCGCCCTGGTTCAAGGCATTCAACTCACTTTGTTTGGTTCTTTCATTCTGTCCTCCTGCCTGCCTGCCTGTTGGTCTTTACTTTCCTTTCTACCTATCTGCCTTCTTTTTGTTTCTTTCTCCCCATCTGTCCTATTGACCTTATTTAGTTGCTTTGTTTCAAGGTTTTCTGTCCCTCCATCTGTCATTCTATCCCTGTTTTCTCTCTGTCCCTCCAGCCGTCTTTCTCCTTGTTTTTCGTCCTCCTATGCCCCGTCCTTCACCTCCGCCTGGCTGTCAGTGGAACAAAAGACAACCTTCCAGAGAAGATACTTATTCATTTATCGTTATTCAAGTTTTCTATCTTTCTATTATCTCTGGATGAAATGTACTGAACCAATGCAGCAGTCCCTGATCTATTTTACTCGGGCATAAGCACAGCAAGAGTGTTAGGGTAAGTAAGGTAAAGTAAATATTCGCTGATTTGTTTAACTTGGCAGTAATAGACCTACAATGGTAAATGGACTGCCTTTTATATAGCGCTTTTATCCAAGGCGCTTTACAAGTCATGCCTCACATTCATCCATTCCTCCACACATTCAACCACCGAGGGCGGAGTCATTCATGCCAGGAGACGGGAGCAATTGGGGTTAGGGTGTCTTGCTCAAGGACACCTCAACCGTTTTTGCTAGGAGGAGCCGGGGATCAAATCAGCAACCTTCCGGGTTGTGAGGCGACCTCCTCTACCTCCTGAGATACTACTGCTACCCCACCTACAGGATATGATATCTTAAAAACAACGTTTTGCACTTGGCAACGGTTTCACACTCATTCTAATACATCTTCACTTCACACTCAAAAAGGTTCCGCTCGTTGCTTCAGTTTTGCGCCCACCTTAATGCATCACCATCCCAGAGTTTCCTAAGATCATGTTGTCCTTCCCCTTCTGGAACACACGCAGCCCAAAAAGCAGACCGGGGGAATCATTCCAGAGGAACATTAACTGTGTGTGCGGTTATTGAGGCCAAGTTATGAATGTAATGGGCCACTTTTTCATGTGCATAATTCCTTCCTGGACAGGAATAGCGTCTGACTGGCTGTAACCGCTGAGGGTTTGGTGGAGCTTCTCCTGCCATCACAAAACACCACCGTCGATGTGGGACAACGGTAGCGGCTGGATTACTTGGTTGGGGAGGGTTACCGGCCAACACAAATAAGGTTGATAGAGACAGAAAGAAAACAAGAATAAAAGAGGTACAGTACGGCCGACAGAGACAAAGAAATCGACAGTCGGAGGGACAAGCAGGGCTTTTATTAACAGATAAACAAGCAGTGTTGGAAGGCCGGTGATGGAAGGTGAACCCAGATGCAGAGATCAGACTCAGGTGTTTGTGCGACAGGAAGCTTTACTTCACCAAAACACGCAGACAGAAACTAAATGAATGAAAAAACGACCACAAGCGAGGAACCGAAAAACTGGGGCAGGAACTGAGGAACTCAAATACATGGAACACAGGTGAACAGAACATATCATTTTATCACAGTGATTTAGCAGACACTTTTATCCAAAGCGACTTAGGGTGTTTTCACCACCCCTTTCAGCCCCCAAAAAACTAAGTCAGACAATCCAACCAGAGGAGGGAGGGTATAACATAATCCTGTAGAATAGGACACTATTCACTGCAGTGCTGCATCAAAGTTAACAACTCTGCCAAAGGTATTTCACAACACGCACTTGAGCACACAAAATCCGCCAATATAAAATACTTTTTGCGCTTTTATGATGAACTCGACAATATTTGTGAGTGGAAGCACCTGTGCCAATTATGTCATCAGGGGAAGCGTTGACAAGCACAGTGATTAAGATATGCAGGGCTTGACATTAGCACCTCTCTCTCTCTCACTCACTCACACACACTTCTTCTGATACAGTTATCACTGTTAATAGTTATTCCAAATTGGCCCTATTGATTTGTATTAAAGCAAGATTGAACTGTCTACTTCACACGCTAGAGAGCACCGTTTCCAGATCCTGAGGAGGTGGAGATGAAGACGTGGCACCGACCACTTTAAACACTTTTGATGGTCCTGATGGAGTTGGGGGGGGAAAAACCAGCTGCTACATCCAAAGCCACCTCTAGCAGTTCTCTAAACAATGCAGTGTGGAACACCATCGTGAATGACATAACCACAATCCACTATCATCAGTGACGGATGAGCAACAACGGCGAGACCATGAGCTGCTCAAGGAAGTTGAACGTCTTTGCAGAGAGATGGAATTAGAAAGAGTGCGCTACAGGCTCCAAGTGGACATGGAAGAACGCCGGAGACAAGCCCAGATGGAGAGTGACCTGGCCATGATGCGCATCATCACCAAGGTGATGATCACTGTATTAACCGCTGCAAGCAGTGCCCCAGAGAACTAAAGTGGGAACAGAAAGAGGTCTGAGGCCCCATCAGAGTTGAATGGAACCAGAAAGAGAGCCGAGTCCTCTTTGAAATGAACCAAAAAAGAACCCAGTTCGTTTTCTGTTGGTCCTCTTTTTGGTCCACTTTAAAGAGGAATTTTAAAAGACTGAATTTGGTTTGTTTTAAAATGTGAAAACACCCTTAATATAAGGCCATTCAACATAGGTAGGCTGTAAGAGAACCATACTACTCACCAGAAGTCATGAGTGCATGTCCTTCTTAACACCTACTATACTATACACTAACACTATAAGTACATCAAAAGTACAAACAAAAGTGAAGCCAATAGACACAAACTAATAAGCAAAAGCTAATAAAAAAGAGCTGGCAAACAATAGAGCTAACAAGACGCAAACAAGTGCTAAGAGGAAGAGTGAGGCTTGGTATCATTTCAATGTTGGTAGTACATGTTACAAGCAAGGTTATAGTAACAAGTATATAAGCAGGGGTATATTAAGAGATATACAACCATGGACCAATAAATCCTAATTTTCCACATGATAAATTTCAACCTTGATTGATATGGGCGGCAATAGCCCAGGAGGTACAGCGGTCATCTGACAACCAGAAGGGTGCTGGTTCGATACCCCGGCTCATCCTTAGCAAAGTGTCGAGGTGTCCCTGAGCAAGACACCCGAACCCTAACTGCTCCTGACGTGATGGCTGTCGCCTTGCATGACTTCGCGGGCGGTGGATGAATGTGTGTATGAATGGGTGAATGTGAGGCATGACCCTTTGGATAAAGCGCTATATAAAAATAAGTATTTTTACCATCATTTACCATTTTCATCCGTTCCAATTATCTACTTGTTTTCCCACGGCAGGACCCCAATGTGTCTCCATTTAGCGTAAAGGATAACACTGCAGATGTTAAACCTTATCTCTCATCCATCCGCATTAGGGATACTGTGTGGAAAAGCGCCTGCGGTTGTCGCCGATGCTCTCCTCCGTGTCTCCGGGGCGCAGCTCAGCACAGATGCTGAATCTCACCCCCCCCCCCCCCCATCTCCGTCATTTGACGGTGATGGGAAACGTGTCATCCCGAGGACATACTTAGCGGGGAGATCTAGGTGCAGGCAACACAGAGGAATGCTGTTCATTTGCAATTGTTTATTTGAATATATAAATATATATATATGTATGTATTCATATACTACCCACATTGAAATGATACCAAGCCAGTTTCGGTGGTGGTGGTGGTTGGTGTGGTGGTGGTTGGTGTGGTGGTTGGTGGTGGTGGTGGTGGTGGGTGTGGTGGTGGTTGGTGGTGGTGGTGGTGGTTGGTGGTGGTGGTGGTGGGTGGTGGTGGTGGGGGTGGTGGTGGTGGTGGTGGTGGTGGTTGGTGTGGTGGTGGTGGTGGTGGTTGGTGTGGTGGTGGTCGTGGTGGTTGGTGTGGTGGTGGTGGTGGCGGTTGGTGTGGTGGTGGTGGTGGTGGTGGTTGGTGTGGTGGTGGTTGGTGTGGTGGTGGTGGTGGTTGGTGTGGTGGTGGTGGTGGTGGTGGTGGTGGTGGTTGGTGTGGTGGTGGTGGTGGTTGGTGGTTGGTGTGGTGGTGGGTGGTGGTGGTGGTGGTGGTGGTGGTTGGTGGTTGGTGGTGGTTGGTGGTTGGTGTGGTGATGTCCTTGCTGAGGGTCGATTGAAGAGTGCATGCAGTAGGCACAGCAGGTCAGGTTTGCTGCACATACCAAATGCATATTTTTATTATATTTTAAATATTTTACCATATATTTATATTTCTATATTTATATATTTATATTTATGTAGTACTTTGTATTCAGTGTTATGCTTGTTATCAAGTATAAGCATGTGTACTGTTAAAAAAACATGGAAAACCACAAATCTCTTCAGACATTCAAAGAAAGCGTGTATATCCTTCTCAGTCTATGAGCCAGGGGTCCCCACTGTTGAGATTATACAAGCGTGGATACACACCGGTGGCTGAATGAATGCGCTCACCTCCCCACATAATAATACACGCCGCACTGTCACCACCACGTTGCCTGTGCAGGGAAAGTAGTAGCAGAGCGCGCCTAGCCGAGTGTAGCTAATGCAAACCCGCTCTTTTTCTATGGGACTCGATGGTTTGCGCGCTTCACCGGACGGACATGCTGGAGCCAGCGTGAACACAAGGGGGGGGGGGGGGGGGGGGGGGGAGGAGGCAAGTTTCGTAATGAGAGAAATTAATGAAAATGAATGAAAAAGCAGGTAGATACCTGTAGTTGTAAAAAAAGATTCAAGATTCAAGATTTGTATTTGCCATATTCAACAATGGAATGCTTACTCCCCATTTACTCCCGCAGTTTGGATTTTCTAAAACACTATTCTATAAAAATAAAAACGCTGTACACAATAGAAGAAAAAACAACACAAATAACATTACAGTGACTGATGGATGATATGTATTGAATTGTGCAAAAAAAACAAAACATTTTAAAAGCCTTTTAAAGTGCAAGTAGTGCAGCAGCACACATGAATACAGTGAAGTACAGTGCAGAACCGTGCAGTGGCTGTAATGAGTCCAGAAAGTTCAGCAAAATGATGACAGTGTAAGGTAATATGTAATATTGATGACAATGTTATGATACTTGCAGAACTCCTAGCAGTTCAGTAGGCGCACTGCCTGTGGGTAAAAACTATCCTTGAACCTGGTTGTCCTTAAAGCACCTTAAAGTGTGTTTCTTAAAGTGACTCACGTCAAGAGGTCGAGGCAGATCTGTCTAACATTTCCGAAAACACAGATTGATTCACTTATAGGAGGCCAATACTGATCCTATTGCTAAATGGTCCATTATATCCAATGAATGTAATTTGCACTTGACTCATTTCTGAGTATGTGATGGAAAAGGGACATGGCAACAAAAAGAGCGACAATTTAAAAGTGGGCTGTAATTGTGTTCACTTTGTTCTCCGTTAGGGCGGCAGTAGCCCAGGAGGTACAGCGGTCGTCTCACAACCGGAAATGAACCGCTGGTTCAATCCCCCGGCTCCACCTAGCAAAAACTGTCGAGCTGTCCCCCACCCTCACCCTAACTGCTCCCGACGTGCTGGCTGTCTGAAATGCACGGCTGACTCCGCCGTCGGCAGATGAATGTGTGTGTGAATGGGTGAACGTCGGGTCTGACTTTTAAAGCACTTTGGATAAAAGCGCTATATAAAAAGGCAGTCCATTTACCATTCTCAACAAGGGCTTTTGAGACAACTGGTGGAGCAGACTCCTCCACGACTCCTCCTTGTCACCTACTCGTCTCCTCTGAGACTGCATCTTCATAATGGATGTCTCGTTCACGCTATATCCGCTGCAGACGTTCACTGACTGACTTTGGTTCGCTGACTGCTTGTCACTTCCTATTGCTTTGAGATTCAGGTGCCCCTCTGGCGTGTCAAAACTATAAGGATAAGTAATAACTTTACGTTGCGCGAAACTTTTTGGGGTTTTGGGGGTCGCCGGCATCCTCAAGGTCGATGAAATGAAGTAAAATGTGAAAAAGATCTTACCCTATCGTGACATTGCACTTGCGAGGGTCTAGCCAGGTGCATGATGGGATAGATCAAGCTAACCATCGACAGTACCTAGTGTATGCATCGTACGACTTTATGGACGCAGTGACACAGAGACACCCCATAATATTGTCTGTGTTACTAAACAGGGGTGTGTGTGTGTGTGTGTGTTGTGTGCCATTGTATAAAGGTTTTAACCTTTATCACTTCCTCGTTCCCACATGCAATCACGCCTGGACACCAACACACACAAATGCATGTGTACACACACACACACAGCACGTACTGGCGATCAAGTCCCTGGTCCAACCCACCCACACACAGCACGTACTGGAGATCAAGTCCCTGGTCCGACCCCCCCCCCCACACACACACACACACACACACACACACACAGATACAGCACGTACTGGAGATCAAGTCCCTGGTCCGACCCACACACACACACACACACACACACACACACACACACTCGCACACACATACACTCACACTACAAATCCCTGCATCGCACCAAATCCTTTTCCAAGTGAAGAGCTTCACAGGCTTTGATAACATCAGTGGCCAGATAGTCCGTGAATGAAATCAAGTGCCGATAACCTGCAGCTATTCCTCATCAGCTTGCTTGACGGCCCGTGACAAATGGAGGGAGGAGGCAGGCCAGCATCTCTCAAAGGTAAATATACTCACTCACGCTCGATGGGCTTGGTAAACGAATGTAGAGGCCAGCACTACTGTCACCCATGGCTAATCTGCTCTTTGTCTTGGGAGGGTGGCGGAGGCAGGAGGTGGTGGTGGGGGTGTGGAAGGTGGTGGTGGTGGTGGTTGGTGTGGTGGGGGGTGGTGGTGTGGGGGTTGGTGTGGTGGTTGGTGTGGTGGTGGTGGTGGTTGGTGTGGTGATGCATGAAGTCTTTGTTGTGGGTCGATTGAACATTAAAGTGTGCATGCAGCAAGAACACGGCAACAATGGTGGACGTGGTGCTGTTGTACTGCATGCATCTACTGCATATTTTGGGATTTTTATTTTTTATGCACATGCATGCATATTTTTACATATACATACATGAATATTTTTACATATTGCATTTACCATACTTTAATCTATTTGATTTAATTCGATTCATTTAGTACTTTTATGTAGCGCTATGCTTGTTCTTAAGTACAATGTTTGAGGGGCCATTCTGAGGGACAGCCATGGGGGGGACACCTTGACAAAACACAAAACAGAGAAGCTTCTGAGAGCTTCTTACCACACCTACTAAGGGGACACCCCTGACCTCCAGGGACAAGGCAATGATTGTTTCAGCAAAATGATTTGATTCTGAAATCTCTAATTTCAGAATCTTTGCGTTTGATTGGAAAAATAATAAATAATATACTGTGTCTTTAATAGAAGTGTCATCAAGCTTCAATACAAGTACATTCTAACATTTTAAATTAATCGATTATATCACGGCCGGGTGTAGGTGCGACCCAAAAGCAGACGGAACAGACGTCAGATGGAACAGGTGCTTTAATGTCGGCGCGCACGCCGATAGCGCGATCAAAGGCAGAGGTACAGACAGAGCACATCCAACACGTGGTCAAGGCAAGCAGGGGGTCGGTGACAGGTAGTCGAGGTTTGAGGCAGAGGCAGAGGTACAAAGGCGCAAGGCAAATACGAGGTGGTAATACAGGCGATGGTCAAAAACACGGTAGATCCAAAAACAGAACATACGTGACGTAATCAACTTGACGTGAGGCTTCCCGGGAGTCAATGTGTGTGATAATCCAGCGCCGTGTGAGGGTGCTTAAGGGGGGGGGTTACGGCTTAAATAGCAACGATGGTGAATTGTGATGCGCTGCAGCTGCGGGTGAGAATTAACAAAGGGGGCGTGGCTATCCGGTAGGGTGTGTAGTGGGAGTGAGGAGACGGGAATGCAAAACGGTGACATGAAATGTATTTATCTTGATACATGGGCGCGCTTTGTGTAGTCTACTCTTTTAAATAATCCCATACATACTTTTAAGATAATCTCTATTCACAAAAACAGAATCTGCAGATGCATGGCACATGCACAACCAACCAACAACCAAGGGGCAGTAGCAGCAGCTCAGTCTCTTGGGAACCGGAAGGTCGCCGGTTCAAGTCCCCGAAACACCTGGGCACTGCCAAGGTGCCCTTGAGCAAGACACCAGACCCCCTACACTGCTCCCCGGGCAGCTGTATATAAAATAGCTTATACTAGGATGGGTTGAATGCAGAGAAACTAATTTCCCTGTGGGTTTACATGTATGCGACCAATAAAGAGGATTCAATCCTCCAGAATTTGAATTTAGATGGATGGATGGATTCACCGACAACTGAATCCATCGATGCTTTCAATTGTATAGAATTGTATAGAAGTGCACCCCAGGCAGCCAGCCAGGCTGGCGGGGGGGGGAGATGAAAGGGCCTCACTACCCTCCAGGGAGCTCCTGATGATCGTCCAGACACACTCCTACCTCATTCCTCCATAATGAAGACAACCGACCACACAAGATGAGCTTGACTCATTCAAAAAAATGATCTCACACCACTTAGAGACCTCATCAATCAAACCACAGCATTATAGACAGCATTACTGCTATCTTATCTTATCATTTCGGGTGTTTTTAAATGGTCTTATTCCATTCGTTCAGATGGATTGCGTGCTGAAGGGCGACCTTGGTATGCTGAGGACATACATTGAGGAGTCGCATACATCCTAAAGCCACTACGCCCCGGCTCAATTGATTCTCTGATAGGACACTGCGGGACGCGGCCGCTCCACTACTGAGTGAGTTACCGGAGATAGCAAGGTGTCTCTGAGGAGATCATCTCTGAAAAGTCACGGTGGAAGGTGGTCTAGAAGGGAGAAGAAGGGCTGGACAAATCGTTTCAGAGAAGGAGAGCCGAGATGCACTGGTGACTGAAACTCACAGCACCAAGTCAATTAGAAAAATTCTAATATAGAAATATATATACTGTATATATATATATATATATATATATATAGAAAGAATACATTTTCAGCGACTAGACCCGGTTTTTTCAATCTCTTATCTCTTATCCATCCAGCATTAGGGATCCAATGTGGAAAAACGCCTGCAGTTGTTGTCGATGCCACCTGTGTCCCCGGGGGCCCAGCTCAGTGCAATGTTGCATCTTACATCTTATCATATATATGTATATCATCATGTATATATCCTCTATTACACTTTATTATTCTTATTGTTCTTTAAAAAAATTGTGTATATATATATATTATTGTTATTGTATAGTGTTGTTTATAGTATAACGTATACAGTGTTGTTTATAGTATTATATTATATAAGTATTATAGTACTATAAACTATATATAGTATAGTACCGACACACGCTCGCTTATAAAATTGAATCGTGATCTAAATCTAAATACACCAAGTCGCAAACCGCCACGGGGAGAGCACGGCCCGGCGATCTCAGCACAGACCTTCCGACAGGCCCCCTTGGTCGACACGGACGGAGCTTAACGAGGACGAGGAGCACAGACGCAAATCGTTAATCAATTACAGACAATTAAGCCAGGCTGGCGACCGACACACCAAAGCAGATCCAGCCATCCTTCATCCTCACCCGGCCCATGTCGCTGCTGGCCTCACTGGCCATCAGGCTGCTAATGGTGCCCTCACACCATAGCGATCACCAGTTGCGTATGGTTGCGAATAAAAAATAGTGGTCATAAGTTCCGAACGCAACTCACACGCAACTAATAGGTTTTATAGGTTTGAAGTACGCAACAAGCACGCAGGTGATCGCAGACACACGCAGAGTAAGTTCGGAAATTTTTTACATGTTCAATAATTCGCAACAGGTACGCTACGCACGCAACACGATCGCAACAGGTACGCAACTCATAAGTTATGAACGCAGGTCCAAATTTGAGGTATCTGGCCCGATATCCGCTCCGCTTTTATAGGTTTTTATCATGTGACCGATATTCGCAAATACCCCGCAACTAGCACGCAGGTCAAACGCAACTTGTAAGTTTTGAACGCAACTCAAACGCAACTTGTAAGTTCTACACACAACCCACACGCAACCCATAGGTCGAATAGGTTACAAATTGACAAAATTGTTGATTTTGGTGCGTATACAAATGTTTTTTTACACGCAACTCATAGGTTTCAGCATACGCTATGGTGTGAGGGCACCATAGGCAAATACCCTGACTCAGATACCATATCCATTGCAGGACCCAGCATATGCACACAAACACAAACGCACATACATGCACACACTCAGACACACAGGGCTGGCGCTAAGCATTTAGGCGCCCATATAGGCGAGATTATGATTATGATGATAGCAAACCCCCCTCCCCCCCCCCCCCCTCCCGGCTGCCTCCAAATGCAATTAATTTAATTAACAAAATATATTTTGGTAAACAAAATGTATTTTCCATGCGCCATCGCCCAAGAGCTGGCCCTGCATACACAAACACACACAGCACAACAACAGACAAACACATGGTTTACACCTACGGGGAAGTTTGGCACTTTGGCAAGTGTGTGTGTGTGTGTGTGTGTGTGTGTGTGTGTGTGTGTGTGTGTGTGTGTGTGTGTGTGTGTGTGTGTGTGAGAGAGAAGGTGGGAGAAAACCATAGCTTTCCGGTGCGAGACGGGACCTGAGCAGGAGTGGGAATGATGATTTGCAAACAACAAAGTAGTTACTAAAGCAAACAATTCCCTCTGGGGTCCAGACAACAACAAGAAACACAACGCAACTCCTACATGTTAATAAGGAGCGGGACGGGGTTAGGGGGTACCCTGCTCAAGGAGTCCTACAGGTAGACACAGGGACACAGGGGGATCGAACCCGAGCACCTTGCCATGAAATGATTGACCAGAATAATGAATAAGCCATGTCTATATGTTCTGTCCTGTTAGAGCGTAGATCACAGGGTCATCAATGGACATTATTCTCATCACCTTTTATACAGCCGTCAAGCCCCCCTCTGTTGCCAGTATTGACATATTATGGGATGGCCCATCCGTTAACCCCGGATTTATCGGCCTGCCAATGAGAAGACGAAGCACCCTATCTTGCTTTGGAGCACAGTGACGTATTGACGAGGACAGGAGGTTTGATTTGTGTTTTTCAGCCAATAACGTCGCTTCCATTTCAAAAGGAGGCGGAACCCTTCTGGGGAAAAACATTGGTCCACACCCCTTTTTTTAAACCGCTAGGTCTTGATAAACAGCAGCATTACGAAGTGTGTGTGTGTGTGTGTGTGTGTGTGTGTGTGTGTGTGTGTGTGTGTGTGTGTGTTTGATTGTATAGGTGCGTTGGGTATGTGTTGGGGGCTGTGTCTGTTTGCGGCATTGGAGTGATGAGTTAGGCAAGTCTCTGGGACACACACGCACGCACACACACACACACACACAACACACACACATACACACACACACACATTTCCTTATAATAACGGTTGTTTTTTGGTTTGTACAGGAAATCCACAATAAAACGAATAACCAAGAAGGACATTTTAGTCCACGGTTGAAGAGCGGCAATGCAGTGATATACAGTATATTGTATATCATATATTGATATACAGTGCACTCCTCCTATGACCTCCTAGTTTCAGGACACATATCTTCCACAGAACAACTCACTCACTCCCAACACAACACCCACAAACCAAATGCGTCCACTGGTATAACAAAGGAGGAGGGACAGACAGACAGACAGACAGACAGACAGACAGACAGACAGACAGGAGGTGGTCCTCCAGGAGTCATCTAGGAGCCGGGGGTGCATGTGGCCCGGCCCAGAGAGGGTGGGGTGGGGGGGACAGGGACAGGTGCAGCGTGCGGTCACTCCTCTAACTATAGCGGCCCGGACCATTCCTTCCATACCTCTCACCATGGCCGTAACAATACAGGGGGGGGGGGGGGGTAGGGGGACAGGGGGACAGGGGGGCGATTCCCCTCCATTATGCCACACCCAGCCACCCTCTCCCCGCAAGCACTGCGCAATACACACCCTCTAACACACACATTGGATACGCACACATACGTACACATACACCCAGTACACACACACACACACACACACACACACACACACACACACACACACACACACACACACACACACACACACACACACACACACACACACACACACACACACACACACACACACACACACACACACACACACACACACACTTGCATGTACCGGTATGTATTTCTAATTTGCTCTACTTGTACATAGGGCCACTGCCAATATGTCTCATAGGTTACCGCAAATAAATCTATATTTTCAGAAAATTCAGAAAAACACCAGCAGACTACACACACGCACACACGCACACACACACACACACACACACACACACACACACACACACGTGCCAGATATATATGCATAACCTGTAAGAAAGAGCATATAAACAAACCTGGCTCTGGAACACAGAGGGGCTGTTCCTATTCCAGCGTTCTCATTCACCTCACCGACACCTTTTACCTGTATATTATAGATATTAATAATCTAATATTTTTTTTAAATAGGACACAACAATTTGCGTTTAAACTCTGGCCCAACTCTGGCTCTGGCACGTGTGCGTGTGCGTGTGTGTGTGTGTAAACAGCCTCGCCCTCCCTCCTGTGTGGCATCCATGCCATCACGCACATGCTGCACACAGCTAATGCACCGGAGGGTTTGAGAGTGAGAGGGAAAAATGTGGCTGGTGGCACAGTGCCAATGAGAGAGAGAGAGAGAGAGAGAGAGAGAGAGAGAGAGAGAGAGAGAGAGAGAGAGAGAGAGAGAGAGAGAGAGAGTGGGGGGGAGGACTGAGCAAGAGAGAGAGAGCTAGAGCAGGGGAGTGTGAAGAGAGCAAGAGAGCAGGGGAGTGAAGAGAGAGAGAGAGAGAGAGAGAGAGAGAGAGAGAGAGAGAGAGAGAGAGAGAGAGAGAGAGAGAGAGAGAGAGAGAGAGAGAGAGAGAGAGAGAGAGAGTGGGTGGGGGGGAGGACTGAGCAAGAGAGAGAGAGATAGAGATATAGCAGGGGAGTGTGAAGAGAGCAAGAGAGCAGGGGAGTGAAGAGAGAAAGAGAGAGAGAGAGCAGGGGAGTGTGGAAGAAGAGAGAGAGAGAGAGCGAGAGAGAGAGAGAGAACTGGTGGGTTAAAAAATTGCATTTGGAACGACATAAAACATAGTAGCCCAAACCTTGGACTCAGAGCTGCAATGGGCCGATTCCCTTGAATTGAATACCATTTTTTTTTTAAAGGATACCAATTAAATTGTGGAAACATCTATCTGCATCAGCACACGACTCAATGCACTGCAACAACATGTTTTAGTAATAATATAAATTAAAAATGTAAATTAAATCATAAATACATTGGAATGCTTCAAGATCACTTGAAATAGATGTATCTTGATTGAATAGAAAATAAAAGCGAAAAAGAGAGACAAACACAGAGACAGAGAGACAGATAGGTCAAATGGTAGATAGCTATAGAGATCGATAGAAAGATAGCAAGAGAGAGAGGAAGACAGAGAGAGATTAAGAGAGCAACCGAGAGAGAGAGAGGGGGAGAAACGGGGGAGAGAGGAGAAAGAGAGAGAGATAAAGAAAGAGAAAGGGGGCAAAATAGGCAGAGAGAGAGAGAGAGAGAGAGAGAGAGAGAGAGAGAGAGAGAGAGAGAGAGAGAGAGAGAGAGAGAGAGAGAGAGAGAGAGAGAGAGAGAGAGAGAGAGAGAGGAGAGAGAGGAGAGAGAGCGTGAGGAGAAAGAGAGAAAGAAATAGGGAGAAAAGCCTTCTGGAAGCTTCTCCATGGAGCGTGGATTCGTACTTTCAAGAGAAACACTCGTCCGAGACAAGCAGCCCACTGGGGTATGTGACAGGTACATCCCCGGGATGGAAAGGTGCGTAAGGCATTATTAATGGCTTTCATTTCACATCAGGAGGGAGGACATTTAGTAGGGGGGCACCGGCAAATATTGTAGTGCGACTCCGCCAGCCACCAGCGCACGGGGGAAAAAAGTAGTACCAAACCGAAAATATGTATCAAGGTTGCATCAAGGTTGCATGTTTGGCTCTCCGTATAATGTTGGGAACCGCGAGCCATGTCAATAACTTTAGCTGTGTGATTAGTGTAATTAGCTGTGAGTCGAACATTAGTCTCACACATGGCAATCTGGATGAATAAATGGGGTGCTGCTTTCACAGGTTGCAGGCAACAACGCCACCGGAGGTGTTCAGAGACGCCCTGAGACACGACAATTGATTCACCAATCGCCAGATAACACCGTCCGTGATATCCACCTTTTTTTTAAAGAGAGAAAGATAATACCAAAAAAACAGCGACTTTGTGCTTTTCCTCCTGCAGGAGAAATTAATCAGACACACAATCAGCCAATCGGGCGGCACCGTTCACGGAGGGTGTCGCAGCGAAACGTCAAAACAACCAATCTAATTATCCTCGTGACGGCAATTTGGAGATCGAACGCGGCGCATCGAAGCGACTCATTAGCACTCCTAATGCAATCAGATATTTTGAATGCAAGTGTGATGTACGCATTAAATACAGCCCTCACACACACACACACACACACACGCACGCACACACACACACACACGCACGAACGTACGCACAGGTACACACACACACACACACGCACACACAATATACATATGTAGCAGACGACGCTGCCAAAAGCCATTAAAAAAGGCTGCTTGAGGGCTCCGTTTCCAAGACAAGAGCACAGGTTGGTGAGGAATCTGGTTTATTGCAGAGTTTTGAATCATGGTGAATAGAGCAGAGGGTTCATGCTAGAGCGCTCTTCCTCCAGTGTGTGTGTGTGTGTGTGTGTGTGTGTGTGTGTGTGTGTGTGTGTGTGTGTGTGTGGCTACTTTAACCTGTGGGCCTTGATTAGCAATGACCCACGGGTATGCAGCCTCACCAGCCAATAGAGTAATCACTTTAACTCAGGCCAGGTGAGGCTGCCCAAACCAGCCACCAACCACACACACACACACACACACACACACAGCCCACAATATACTGTATATATATATTTATAATGAGTGCTGGATGTCATTGTGATTGCGAGCCCACCTCTTGCCTGCTCTGACAGGGGGCCACGTTTCACCCTACGTAGCATGAGGCTAAGAAGGCGTCGACGGTCAACCTGTAAATAACAGGCTGATCATAGGAGGTGGTTGACCTCCGTGCTCCTTCAGCGAGGGTTAGCGACGCCTTCGCCAGGGCGAGCGAAGGAAGGACGGCGGTATAAATCAAAAGCCACCCGCCCGATCCGACCCGTACCCGATGACCGGCGGAAATCACACCGGGGTCAGGGACCTTAACCCCCCCCCCCGTTGCCTTTGTAACTAATTTTGACCCCCCCCGAGGTGATTGACGGGTGGTTAAGGACCGCCTCCCGCCTTGCTGCTCCACACATCTTGCTTGTTTCCATCATGTGTCAGGTGAACGGCCCTTTTTGAAGGATTTTTCAAAAGAAAAAGAAAAATGAAATATATGGAAGACATAACTCTTCCATGGACATGTGCACCGACGATTTTTATGTTTTATGAGTTGTTTTGCCCGATGCTGGACGGTGTTATCGTGTTCCTGAATGTGTGTGTTGCATGATCTCTAGTCTTTCTAGACTGTATGAGTTTCATTAAAAAGCTAAAATAATAAACATTAAAATAAACATTTAAAAGATGAACAGTGTTTTTCCAAGGGGGAGCCCAATGGGTTACATGTGTGTTCAATTATAAACCATCTAGTTGTAGTGGAATGATTCTCAAACGTCTTCGAGGCTATTGAGAAGAAGCTGTTTCCCTGCGTTTGACATGCCCATCTCTCTCTCTCTCTCACACACACGCACGCACGCACGCACGCACGCACCGCACGCACGCACGCACGCACGCACGCACGCACGCACGCACGCACGCACGCACGCACGCGCGCGCACGCACGCACGCACGCACACACACACACACACAATGAGCGATAATGGCAAATGGCACAAATCTGGCCGTAAAGTGGCTAATGCTACATGACGTTCAGACACATGGCGGTGGTGCACTGGAACGACTCCTGAATGTCAATTGGAGGGCAGCCAATCAGGTGGGGGCGGTGTGTGTGGGTGTGTGTGTGTGTGTCCAGATACCAATTACTGGGGGAAATGTGGAAGAGGGGTTTCAGCAACAAAACAAAAAAAGAAAGAAGCAAAATAGATCAAAACAACAAAGGGGGAAGGTTGAGGTTCCTGTCTCCATTGGCAATGACTTCTTCCTGTTGATGTAGAATCACTTTGTCCTGTAAGACTTAACTACAATACTGTATTGTAGTTAAGACTGTCGACTACAATAATGTATTTCATCGATACTAACTATTACCTAGTAACATGTTACATCACACTGCCCCTATGAAAATATATATATATATATATATATATATATATATATATATATATATATATATATATATATATATATATATATATATATATATATATATATATATATATATATATATATATATATATATATATATATATATATATATACGCATACATTTATAATATGTATGTATATATATACACCATTTATAATACGTATGTATATACATTTGTTATTTGCACTACTGTTTATAGGGCTACTGCAAATATGTATATATATACACATTTTTTGTGTATATATACACAATTTTATATATAAAAATACATATTTTGTGGGGATGGAGGAAGTACGCTATGGTCGAGGTTCCGGCCGATATGGAACCACTCACTTCCTGTCTCTGCTGTCGAGTCAGGAATGACTACTTCCTGTGTCTGTACGATCAATCAGGAGCAGACTGTACACTCACTGTGGGCAGCAGCAACCTGCCCTTAGCAGATGACACTCTCACAGGGGTGGACGGCGGTGGTGACCATAGCGTACCCCCCCCCCTCCTTCCCCCCCCCTCCCCCCCCCAGGTGTGTGTTAGCGGGGTATGTGAGGCAGCATAACGCCATGTCCCCACGGAACCTTTAACAAGATATAGGCCATGAGGGACTTGGCTGGCAAAGCCCCATAGCAGTCTCTCTCCATGGTATTCGGAACGCCAGAGGGGAGAGAATAGCAGTGAATGTTAACCACGCCGTCGCATGAAGAGATGAGAGCGCGTGGAATGAATAAACCGGCCTTGGATTCGCGAAAGGCACAAAAGGTAATAGGATATTCTAATTGATGTTGTAAAAAGGAAAAAAAAATGGAATAAAAAAGAATATTCACCGGCTATCTGCCAGACTGAGTGCGGTTGCATAATAGATGTTCAGGGTTCAAACTGAAGTGCAGAGTACATCGAACACATCATTTTCTTCTCTTTGGTTTTTTTTGCTCCCCTCTCATCCCAAAAAAACAAACCCCAAATCTGGTTGGTTTTGTTTGTAATTTTTGTTTGCTTGTAGCCGTCCGGTTTCGACCAGAGCCACAAGCCCCTCAGTCAGCCTGGCCGCGCGCCGCGGCTACATTTCAAGGCTAAGTGGTTAAGCTCGTGCCGGAAGGCCGGAGGATTAGCTCAGTGTTGTTTCCCCCCCCCCGACAGCTTGTTTCGGGAAGATTTGACAGGCCTTTGTTTTGATTGGCCGAAGCGGTTGTTGGCCGGAGGGGGCACACAACAAACAAGACCAAAAAAAAGACGGGACCAAGTGGTTGGTCTTGAGGGCGGGACTTCGGGAATCGAGATCACCGTGTCCCCGAAGCTATTCCGGAAAAAAATGAAAGAGAATTTTGAAGGACAAAAGAGATTCAGCGTACACATGGAGCATGGGGGGTAGGTAGTGTCGAGGGAACAGAACGAGGAAGGAAGGGAGGAAGGTAATAATAATATTAATAATAATAATAATAATAATAATAATACATTCAATTTCATGTAGCGCTTTTCTGGACACCCTTTTCACGCTTTACAGACATGTTAAAATTGCACGTACAGTAAAATAATTTAATAGTTATATCGATTACAATCAGACAGAATCAAATAGATAATAAAATGAAATAAAAAATATATATAAATATAAATAAAAAGGACTATAGTTAAAATGTAAAGTCATGGATGGAGGGGGTTTAGTAGGGGAAAGCCAGTTTGAAGAGGTGGGTCTCGAGAGCCTGTCTGAAGGACGGTAGGGTGGTCGGGTAGAACATCGTGAGGTGTCATACTCAAATCAAGAGTACAATTCAAAACAAAACAAACACGTGAATTAAATGAGCAGAACCAGGACCGCACAGCAAAACCACATTACAAATAAAAAGACACAAATCGGAGTACAATTCAAAACAAACAAACGCGTGCGTCTGCGGAATTAAAGGGACGCAGCTTAGTCCGTATCGAGGGTTTGTTCATCTCCCGTTTGTTTGGTGTGTGTGCATACTGATTGTGGCTTTAAGGAGAATTTAAGAACCAAACAACCGAAAGAGAGCTCAGTCCCGCTCTCCTGTAGCGCAACGACTCCACAAGTCAATATGCTCTACATGCTGGAACACACACACACACACACACACACACACACTCACACTCACACTCACTCACTGTCTCTTTGATCACCATCGCACAGAACGCCATCCTCACGCTGGTTCTGAGGCATCACCAAAGAGACGCTTGAAGGGAACGGAGACCGAAAAACATGACCAGGTCGTCCGTCGATGGTGAGGCAGCACAGGTGGCCAATTTCCAACAGGTTCTGTCTGCTGTTACTGCTGTTATAAGGAGAGAGATGACTCCTCAAGACATTAGCCAATGGTCAAGTCAAGTCAAGTCAAGTTTATTGTCACTTCACAGTTTACAGTTTAGTATAAAGCAGTGATGTGAAATTCTTGTGTGCAATACCCGACGACAGACAGCAGTTATAAAATAAGATGAAATAAAAATAGATAAAAAATAGAATAAAAAATATAAAATAAAAATAAAAAATGCAATTTATAAAATGCAAAAATCAGCACAGAAAAGAGCAATATATATATATAAATCAATGTAATAAAATATACATTGTTATATGTTATACGCCCTTGTTCAGCAGCTTGATGGCCTGACTGTGGAAGCTATCTCTAAGCCTATTTGTACGACACTTGATACTGCGGTATCGCCTGCCTGACGGTAATAGTGAGTAAAGTTCGTGGCTGGGGTGGGCAATGTCTTTTATAATTATTTTGGCCTTGGCCACGCACCGCTGGTTGTAAATGTCCAGGAGGGAGGGGAGCTCACCTCCAACGATATACTGGGCCGTCCGCACCACCCTTTGAAGCGCTCTGCGCTCGAGTGCCGTGCAGTTCCCGTACCAGGCGGTGATACACCCTGTCAGAACACTCTCGATGGTGCCGTTGTAGAATGTTCTCAGGATGCGGGGGCCCATGCTGAATTTCTTCAGACGCCTGAGAAAATACAGGCGTTGTTGGGCCCTTTTCACCACGTGTGTGGTGTGCGTGGACCATGTGAGGTCCTCGGAGATGTGCACGCCGAGGAACAATGGATCATGACATCCGTAACTTGACTGATCTGATCGGGGTTCATTGTGTATATTATGCTTAGATACAGTAATGCAGAATGTGTTCTTTTTAAAAATAAGAGATTAAAGATTCTTTATATACAGTACAATGGAATGCTTAGGCCCCATTTGCTCCCGCAGTATAAATTATTCATGCGATGATAGCGATGTGTAATTCAGTGGAATCCACACCTTTCCTAAACGACGACCATCACGCCCCGGACGCAAATTCAAACAGTCGATAACAAATCCTCAACTGGCACAAGAAAGTCCTGGTTCAAGGTGCACCTCGCACAGTGAAGATAGTGATGTTAGCCGTGACAGATAAGACACGGGTGTTTACTTTATTCAACCGACTCCCGCGTTCCAGATGTAGCATAAGGGCTTGAACTGTTCTTTTTGTACAGACAATGTTATGACCCAGAGATACCGGTGACACCTTAATACAACACCAAAAGGCCCACCTTAGTACAACGATGATAGCTACGAAATGCCTGGATGACTGACCGTTGCCGTACCCATATTATATTATGGGATGGTTGTAAAGCTATGCATGGGGGGTAGGTAGTGTCGAGGGAACAGAACGAGGAAGGAAGGGAGGAAGGTAATAATAATATTAATAATAATAATAATAATAATAATACATCAAATTTCATATAGCGCTTTTCTGGACACCCTTTTCACGCTTTACAGACATGGTAAAATTGCACGTACAGTAAAATAATTGAATAGTTATATCGATTACAATGAGACAGAATCAAATAGATAATAAAATGAAATAAAAAAATATATATAAATATAAATAAAAAGGACTATACTTAAAATGTAAAGTCATGGATGGAGGGGGTTTAGTATAGGGAAAGCCAGTTTGAAGAGGTGGGTCTCGAGAGCCTGTCTGAAGGACGGTAGGGTGGTCAGGTAGAACATCGTGAGGTGTCATACTCAAATCAAGAGTACAATTCAAAACAAAACAAACACTTGAATTAAATGAGCAGAACCAGGACCGCACAGCAAAACCACATTACAAATAAAAAGACACAAATCAAGAGTACAATTCAAAACAAACAAACGCGTGCGTCTGCGGAATTAAAGCTTAGTTCGTATCGAGGGTTTGTTCATCTCCCGTTTGTTTGGTGTGTGTGCATACTGATTGTGGCTTTAAGGAGAATTTAAGAACCAAACAACCGAAAGAGAGCTCAGTCCCGCTCTCCTGTAGCGCAACGACTCCACAAGTCAATATGCTCTACATGCTGGAACACACACACACACACACACACACACACACACACACACACACACTTTCTCTTTGATCACCATCGCACAGAACGCCATCCTCACGCTGGTTCTGAGGCATCAGCCAAAGAGACGCTTGAAGGGAACGGAGACCGAAAAACATGACCAGGTTGTCCGTCGATGGTGAGGCAGCACAGGTGGCCATTTCCAACAGGTTCTGTCTGCTGTTACTGCTGTTATAAGGAGAGAGATGACTCCTCAAGACATTAGCCAATGGATCATGACATCCGTAACTTGACTGATCTGATCGGGGTTCATTGTGTATATTATGCTTAGATACAGTAATGCAGAATGTGTTCTTTTTAAAAATAAGAGATTAAAGATTCTTTATATACAGTACAATGGAATGCTTAGGCCCCATTTGCTCCCGCAGTATAAATTATTCATGCGATGATAGCGATGTGTAATTCAGTGGAATCCACACCTTTCCTAAACGACGACCATCACGCCCCGGACGCAAATTCAAACAGTCGATAACAAATCCTCAACTGGCACAAGAAAGTCCTGGTTCAAGGTGCACCTCGCACAGTGAAGATAGTGATGTTAGCCGTGAAAGATAAGACACGGGTGTTTACTTTATTCAACCGACTCCCGCGTTCCAGATGTAGCATAAGGGCTTGAACTGTTCTTTTTGTACAGACAATGTTATGACCCAGAGATACCGGTGACACCTTAATACAACACCAAAAGGCCCACCTTAGTACAACGATGATAGCTACGAAACGCCTGGATGACTGACCGTTGCCGTACCCATATTATATTATGGGATGGTTGTAAAGCAATTTTTTTTATGCAAACACGGAACACCACATGACTCCACATAGTGTGGACCACGGTCACAGAAATCACTGTAGACACAGCGGGTGATTTCAATGGCTTTATAAGGTTGAATTTTTAGTAATAATTTACTTTGCTGCTGGCTTTGCTAAGTTTGAGGAGAGCCAAGGGTAAAACAGCGCCATCTCTGGTGAAACATCAGTCACTGCAACTCTTGGTTGCAATTGGCTGAAACGATGCCAGCTATCGTCCCTTGCTCTATAAACTATAGCAAGCATGACGAGATTATATTTATAGTTGAGGATTTACCGATCGCAACCTTTAAATCTTACACGACTGGGAACACACCAGCTGCTCTGCAGACAGCATCTCACTATAACTGTATCCCTACATAGCTATAGCCAACTGCTTGGTTTGTCATGAGAAATTGACATGGATGGTTTCCTGACCGTCTGTTAGCTTACCTGATTGCCCGTTGGCGTCCCTGCAACCTGTTTTGTTTGTTTTGCTAGGGATCCATCACTTTAGTAGATATTCTGACCAAAAACATGGATTGCTGCTTCCGGACTAATTTATTATTATTATTATTATTATTATTATTATAGAAAAACCTCAAAAACCTCCCATACATCCTGCCAGGAGGCTGGAAGCTCCTTTATTCCAGCGTTTTTAACATGGAAAAGGCTTTTTAATTGGTGTGTGTGTGCCTTTTGGCTCCATCCCCAGCCTCTTTTGGAGGAACGCCAGGGTGACAAAATAGTGTCAGCACCTGCTCTCTGCCTGGGGCTTCTAGTTTCCGTGCAACATTAACAGCAACAATATATATATATATATATATATATATATATATATATCATTTCTATATCATGAATATTACATCATTTGTATGCTCCTTTTTTAAACACGGTGAATAAAATATGATTTCAGCAAACCACATTACAAATAAAAAGACACAAATCGGAGTGCAATTCAAAACAAACAAACATGTGAATTAAATTAGCAGAACTATTAGCAAAACAGACACAGCACAAACGCTGTAGATCAAACCCAAGCCTCCGATCTGTCTTCTGCTCCTCCCAAGTAACCACATCATTGGTTCGTAAATCCCTCGGAAGCCCATTGTAGTAGTTGTTGTTACCACATGCACCATCATCCTATAGGTCTCCTAGGCCGGTATCTTCACGAGAGCAAAGACTGATTTGGCTTCATCCAAATCAAATATTGGGTATTATGGCAGACATAGGTCTATCTATAGTCACAACCACTTAGTACAGCAACTACTGCAACTATTTGTAGTAGTTGCTATAAGTCATTCTTACTCGTACTCCCCTTTAAATGAACATTAAACATCTTGAATCTTGATTCATTTTCTATATTATACTATACTATTCTATACAAATGCAAGTATATACTGTTCAGAATATAATAACAATAAAAATAACAATAAAGTGACTGATGGATGGATATGTACATTGGCTATTATGGCAGATTGTGTAAAAAAACATTTAAAAAGCATTTGAAGTGGCAGTAGTGCAGCAGCATCATGATACAGTGCAGTACATTGCAAAACTGCAGTGGCTGTAATGATAGTAACAGCACTAGCAGTTCAGTAGGTGCACTGCCTGTGGATAAAAACTGTCCTTGAACCTGGTGACCCGGTGAACCTGGTGATCATGGAAGTCAAGGCACAGACGTAGGTTATTTTGCGTTCCGTCCTATTCCGTACGCCTGCAGCACCTCGGTCCTCTGCTGCCATGGAGCCCGCTGGTTTGAGCTGATTGAGCTTATTTTGTTGTCATTCTCAGCTAACGTCTCCTACGTTATATCCTTAGCTTTTTAGCTTCATGTGACATGTTTGGTATTGGCTTGGATGTGGGGCATGAGAATATGAAATTGAAAATGGACTGCATTTATACAGCGTGTTTACCCAAAGTGCTTTATTTAAATGATTGCTTCACATTTACCCATTCATCCACCGACTGGGGTGTCAGCCATGCAAGGTGACAGCAACAGAAACCTTTCCGGTTGCCAGTCATACTGCTGTACCTTCTCCCACACATCCACCATTCTCTGGTCTCTACACTGGCTCCCTGTAGCTGCTCACATCCAGTTCAAGAGCCTGGTGCTAGCCTACAAGGCAATGAAAGGAACAGCTCCTTCCTATCTCCAGGCAACGGTCAAGCCCTACATCTCCGCCCGTCCACTTCGCTCTGCTTCTTCAGGCCGTTTGGTTGCCCCCTCGCTTAGGGGCCCTTGTGGCAGGTCACGGCTCTTCTCTGTCCTGTGGCCCCAAATTGGTGGAATGAAATTCCCACGGATGTCAGGACTGCAGAGTCACTGCCCATCTTCCACCACAGGCTGAAACCTCACCGCTTCAGGAAACACTTTTTTTCTCTTCCGGATCCTTCCTCCTAGCGCGTCCTCTTATCACTTTTTACTAGCGTCTTACTAAGTAGTAGTAGATTGCTAGCGTGTGCTAAATGACTGTTATGTAATGTAATGTACCTCCTGAGTTACTACAACACCATATTATTACTATAGCTAAAGCAATTATTATGATAGTTATTGTAAAAATATATATTGTATTATATATGCAAAGTGTTTATTTCAGAGACACTTTCCTCACTGCAAGTTTGTAAAGGAACATAACAATTTTGAGGAATAAAAAAACAAAGTTGTTTTTTCAGGGATGTTTCTAAACAAGGGGGAGTCACGGATGTGTCGGTGAAGAGAGACACTCCAGACAGAGGGAGGGAGGGAGGGAGGGAGGGAGGGAGGGAGGGAGGGAGGGGAGAGCCAAGGAGCGCCAACATCACACCAATACAAATCTAAATTGTTGACTTGGTTACAGAATGTTTCTAAGTCCATGATCAGACCACGGGGACCGTTGGCAGGATGGTCAGGATAGTGGGTGACCCATAGTTCCTCGATCAAGCATCATAAGCATGTCATCCCTCGCCAGATTTAATGATGATCTGTAGCCATCAGACAGGTGCTAAAGATGATGGTGGGAAGGGGGGGGGGGGGGTGTTGTGGGACGACCAAAGGCTATTTCTGTCACTTAGCGTTTCTCCGTTTGTAAAAGAAAGAGACTAACTAATCCTCAATGAAGCTATGATACCGACTCCTAAACGGCAGCAAATCAAGAGTTGTTGCGGATGAAAAGTTTCAGATTGGAACATTCAAGTGTGTGTGTCTGTGTGTGCGTGCATGTCTCTGTCTGTCTGTCTGTCTGTCTGTCTGTCTGTGTGTGTGTGACCCTACCTCGTTGGTTGAGATAATGGCTTTGTAGTGGTTGACACCCCTTGACACACATCCTACTGAGAGAGACAGACAGAGAGACAGGGAAACTGAGAGAGAGAGAGAGAGAGAGAGAGAGAGAGAGAGAGAGAGAGAGAGAGAGAGAGAGAGAGAGAGAGAGAGAGAGAGAGAGAGAGAGAGAGAGAGAGAGAGAGAGAGAGAGAGAGACTGTATGTGTGCTTCACACTGCAGGAGGACATTATGTAATTAGAAAACACTGAGCTCTTTGAGTGCAGCTTGACTAATTTGTCAGGTGATGGTTTTTAAAATGAGTTTCTGGTCAGCAGAAGGGCACACAGAGACTCCCACCAACTCTGTACACAGTTTTCCCTCTGAGGTCATTTCAGTGGAAAATAAAAAGTTTCCCCTGATGGCACAAGTTGGTAAAAATACTCACCCGAAATATGACTTTTAAGTAACCTTTTTAACCTATTGGTAACAGAGCATTAAAAACTGTGTTAAATGGAAACGCAATAGGCTTATAGTCTTATAGAAATGTACAGAATGCATACACTTGACTGAATGGTCGACAGGCCTACAGCAGGCACTGTGTGCACAAAAGGATCTGCCTTTCGGGACAATAAAGTTTATATGATCTAATAACAATCTACTTTCAATATTTAGATTACAAGATTGTGGGACATATGAATAACGTTTCACTGACTCATATCCTGGACTGGAACAGAACTAAGGTTACATTCTAATGCCACGAGACTGACACTCGTTTATCAATACTTTGTAGCGTTCCAAACCTGTCTTAAGGAACAAGTTTACTAAATAATAGACGAGCATCGATCATACGATAAGAGTTAGGAAAACGTTGTGTTTAAAGGAAGGGGAGTCGTGGTGAAGTCCCAGTCTCCCTTTTATACCCACCAGGTTGTCGTGCAAGAGGACGACAGAAAACATACTACTACTTGCTTGCAGACTTTATCGTACAGTACATCTTGGGTCGCTTAGGGATGGTTCTGGCTGTGGTCACCTGTTTGACATTCTAATTTTGTTTCCACCCTGGTTCTGGGGAGAGCGTCTCTCTCTCTCTCTCTCTCTCTCTCTCTCTCTCTCTCTCTCTCTCTCTCTCTCTCTCTCTCTCTCTCTCTCTCTCTCTCTCTCTCTCTCTCTCTCTCTCTCTCTCTCTCTCTCTCTCTCTCTCTCTCTCTCTCTCTCTCTCTCTCTCTCTCTCTCTCCTCTCTCTCTCTCTCTCTCTCTCTCTCTCTCTCTCTCTCCTCTCTCTCTCTCTCTCCCTCTGCCAAGTGTTAGCGGTTTCTTGCCGTTGCCCTAGTTGCAGTTGGCAACACCTTGCGGGGGTTGGACTCCAACATACACGGCGCACCTGTTAGCCTGGACAGAGCTGCCTTGTCCCTGCCCTGAATCAACCAAAACAAGCTAGCTAGTGTTACCGCTGTGCCGGGGTTAGCTCGTTTCATGGGCTCCGTTATGTGGTGTTGTTGTTGTACAGGACGTTTACGGCACATTTCCGCCGACAAACTTCTAGAAAAGCAACTTAAATGGATGAGTTGAGATGGCAATTAAGATTCTGAGTGTTTCTGATTCAAGTGTTTATTGGCCTGAGGTTTGGGCGACAAACGTGTGTTCAGCAAATTATAATAATAATAAAATAATATTATTCTAGCAGACGCACACACACACCACCCCCCCCCCCCCCCCCCCCCACACACACACACACACACACACACACACACACACACACGATGTATCCACCTGATAAAAGAGATCTGTGTTGGCTACCAACATTTGCATGGTGACGACACCTTAGTAAAACAGAATTTCTTCCGTGTGCAGGACTATTACTACTTACTACTTAATATTTATTTTACAATATTTCTATTTTGTACTTTCAGACAACACGGTGTAAAACATGTATTTGTTCACACAACTGTGGATGGATCCACAAAACAATATATTTTTGAGACATTCACAACTGGCTGTGTTCTCATTTTAAGACATGAAAAATCTCAGCTTTTTTATCCTTTCTATCTCCCCCCCCCCCCCCCCTCAAAACATGGGATTATAGCCCCGCCTCTGAACGCATCTGTCCTGAACCAATCAACACGCCAATCGTTCCCTGAGTGACACATTTTTTTACCCAACCGCTGACAAGATGCACACAGACCCCAAATAGGGTAAAAAACGCACACATGCATATGCAAACATGGTGTTTACTTTGATGTACCCCAATGCATTTGTTTGATGTTTCCCTCCACAGATTCCATTGTGTTGTTGTTCACATTAGCATCACCCCTCACTCACTCACACACACACAGGCCAGGCCTCCCTGTCAACAGGCGCTGGGCATCTATATTTTTTAAAAAGTGTCATTAAGTGGTCGCTAGCTAACTAGCCCTTTCAGTGAATGACAGAATGTCCCGCCGCTAATCCCCCTTTCTTTGTCATCTTGCCGTTATTAATGCTCTCTCTCTCTCTCTCTCTCTCTCTCTCTCTCTCTCTCTCTCTCTCTCTCTCTCTCTCTCTCTCTCTCTCTCTCTCTCTCTCTCTCTCTCTCTCTCTCTCTCTCTCTCTCTCTCTCTCTCTCTCTCCTCTCTCTCTCTCTCTCTCTCTCTCTCTCTCTCTCTCTCTCTCTCTCTCTCTCTCTCTCTCTCTCTCTCTCTCTCTCTCTCTCTCTCTAGCAAGCCTCTCTCTTGACATCGGAGACAGCCAGAATAATTAGGTCCCTTTTTTCCGGCTGGGGATGTTCTCTCACCCACTCTCCATCTCTCTCTCTCTCGCTCTCTCTCTCTCTCTCGCTCTCTCTCTGGCTCTCTGGCTCTCTGCTCTCTGGCTCTCTGGCTCTCTCTTTCTCGGTCTGTCTGTATCTCTCTGGCTCTCTCTCAGCCGACAAATTTATTCTGCCAAAACCCCTCTTGTAGCTGATGCTCAATGCGCGGACAGATGCACAAACGACAGGAGCGTGTGTGTGTGTGTGCGTGTGCATGTGCGTGTGTGTGTGTGTGTGTGCCTGCCTGCCAGTTGAAAGGAGCAGCGGTGTCACTTAAACAGAGTGTGGTGGATGGGCCTGTGGTGATGTTACCAGAGCAGTCTTCCTTCAGCCTGTAGAGATATATACAATAGTGAGGAGAATCCCTCCACGTTTTGTTGTTTTTATGTTTTATGTTTTTTTAAGTATTCTTATTATTATTCTTCTTCTTCTTATTATTAATCTCTCCTTCCATGCGTTGGAAAAGAGCAAGACTCTCTCTCTCCATCTCTCTCTCTCTCGCTCGATACCCCCCTGTGTGTCGGGTGGAGAAGCGGCTTTACGAATTATCTCTGAAAGCTGCTTGGCTGGGAGGACGTGTGTTCAAGTCCCGCCGTGCCACTCATTCTTCTGTTCCTCGTGTTGGTCTGACCCGCTCCGTTTTGTTTCATGTGTTGGCGTATTTTGTACAATTAGCGATTAAGCGGATGCTTTTTTAGCCAAACGCGACTATCGACAAATTCAGACTAATTCCCTATAGGGCTTATGAGTCTAGCGCTAGGCTAGCAAATATCCGCAAGTAGATTGTGGATGGCGTGACGGCTTGGTGTGTACAACGCACTACGATCGCATTTATGGATCCCGCCCCAAAGAATATATAGATACTGGAGGGGAGAAATGATTGATAAACGTGAAGATTGGAGGTGGCAGTATAGCTAAGTCGGTTGTGACTTTGCTTGGGCCGGTTCAAGTCCCGAAACACCTGGGTACTGCCGAGGTGCCCTTGAGCAAGGCATCAGACCCCCTACTACACTGCTCCCCGGGCAGCTGTATATATAAAACAGCTGCCCACTTCTCCTAATACCAGGATGGGTTAAATGCAGAGAAACATATTTCACTGTGTGTGTACATGTATGTGACCAATAAAGAGTATTCAATCCTCCGGAAAACGGTATGTTATGTTTTGCAATAAAGATCGATTTTATTTACAGAACAATCAATGTTTGAAATTTATAATATGGATAGGAAAGTTGTAAGAGACATTCTCGAGGACTCTTTTCCCTGGGGATTAACCAGACGTTTTGTACACAAAAATAGAAAATGCCTTCTGTCAAATCAGTCAAAATTTTGCTCAAAAAAACATTAGAAATACTTAATGTAATGTTACTGACGACCAATACTGGTTTCCGACCACCAAGCACAGCAGAAACTAGGTATTCCTGTTGTACTATCTTGTATTACCAGGCAGGAGAGCAGTGCAAACGTTTGCTGTTTATTATTTTGTGTTCATTTGTACTATCGTACTCATAATGTATGGGTACAGTGTCAAGTCGCAATCCACGTGTCACGCTCTCCCATCACCAGATTTCTGCCTGCGACTCACCGCTAAAAACACAACATCCAGGCTCCACTGCTCTCCATGAACCCACCACTGTTCACTAGAAGCTAGGAATAGTGATCCAGGACTCTCTTTACTTTGTCAAAACGCAAAACCATGAGGGTGAACTATGAGAGGTTCAGTTACTAAATGAAATGCAACGCGGAGACCTTTTCCCTGCACTATGTTGAGGGGTTTGTGTTCGTTTGACACAATATTGAAACTTAGAAAGTTGCATCCAGCTGACACTCAGTTCAGGACTCTGTATGGATATTCGGTTGCGAGAGAGGGTGCCAGATGGGGGCGGGGGGGTCAGTCAGAGTAATAGACAAAGATAGTCGACAAAGATAGTCGACAAAGATAGTCTACATCTGCGTGTTGAGAGTTCTCCTGAGAATCCGAGCGGTTGAGGGCGGCTGCTAAATGGTGGGGAGCAGCTTAGTTTGGCATGTTCCCTACGATATCTCTAACAATACACACAATCTTCTGCATTTGTGACACCGTGACGACGAGGTCCCTAAGGCCCGCGCCGTCACGGCATAACAGCGTCGCGGAGCCCAAGCACACGGGCTGATTTCATTAAGGACCACCAACACGCTGAGCTGTTTGCTCAGCGTGTTGTTTTTTACAGATGTGCCTGGTCGATTTTTAACTATTTTTCTATTGTTCAGTTAAAATTAAAGCTCCGGCATACAGATAGTTGTGTTCACATATAGAGTTAGTGGACGTTATGTGTATCTGTAAGGCGTATAGCGCTCCTTATACGTGATGCTGAAGGCTTAAGGAGTGGAATTCAGGCTTAGCAAGAGCTTGAATACAGGGCGAATTCAGGCTCACCAACAATGAGTTCAGGCTTACCAACAGCTTGGATTCAGGTCAAAATCAGGCTCACTGACAATGAGATCAGGCTAACCAACAGCTTGAATACAGGCCGAATTGAGGCTCACTAACAATGACTTCAGGCTTACCAACAGCTTGAATTAAGGAACAACGAGATCAGGTTTGCCAACAGCTTGATTCCTGGCAGAATTCAGGATTACTAACAGACCAAATTCAGAATAAATATGCCTCAACAGTCTCATTTCAGGCTCAGTAACAGATCAACTAAATATGTCTTTAATTGAGACTTAATAACTTCTTGAATATCGACAGCTTCTTTCTTCATTCTGTGACAATAATAATAATAATAATAAATTATATTTATAAGTGCACTTTTAATTTGCGTAGACAAAACTCAAAGTGCTACAGAGTAAAAAATGGTTTAAATAAAACAACAGAATAAAAGCAGCAACGTTTACGCCGGCATGGCAACCAGTGGGTTTTTTTTTTAATCGAGTGAAAGGCTATTCTAAAAATATGTGTTTTTAGGCCTTTTTTAAAAACATCCACAGTCTGTGGTGTCCTCAGCTGGTTTGGGAGGGCATTCCACAGTCTCGGAGCAGCGGAGCAGAAGGCTCGGTCTCCCATGGTTTTCAGTTTGGTCCTGGGGGGAAGGAGGAGGTTTGCCTTTTCAGAGCGTAGGCTCCTCCTGGAGGTTTGTGGGGTGAGAAGTTCTTTGATGTATGAGGGAGCATTTCCATGAATGCACTGATAGGTGAAGAGGGTGATTTTGTAGTCAATCCTGAGTGAGACCGGGAGCCAGTGCAATAATTTGAGTACGGGCGTGATGTGTTCATACTTCCACACTCTCATCAGGATCCTAGCAGCGCTGTACTGGATGTACTGCAGCTTCTGGATGTTCTTGGTAGGAATCCCAATGAGAAGTGCGTTACAGTAGTCTAGCCTGGAGGAGACAAAGGCGTGGACAAGCTTTTCAGCATCTGACAGACTGAGTGTGGGGCGGAGTTTAGCGATATTTCTGAGGTGGTAGAAGGAGGTCTTACATGTTTGTTTGATGTGGGCCTCAAAGGTCAGGTGAGGATCCATTTTAACACCCAGATTGGTGACAGTTGATGAGAGTGAAATGTTCTGACCGGAGAAGGTGATGCTGGTGATGGAGGATGAAAGGACCTGATGTGGAGTGCCAACTAGAATGGCTTCAGTCTTGGAGCTGTTTAATTGAAGGAAGTTGTGCTTCATCCTCACCTTTATCTCCTCCAGCATGTGGTTATGTTGGATGATGGCAGAAGTGAGGAGGGGGTTGGGTTTGTTCTGATGTAGAGCTGTGTGTCATCAGCATAGCAATGGAACGATATTCCATGCCGGCTGATGACACGACCAAGGGGGGACATGTATATGGTGAAAAGGGTGGGACACCACAGTTCACAGAGTGTGTTTGTGATTTTGCCGCTCCATGACTCCATGACAAAACGTTTCCTATGTCTTCAGACACACGCATAATGCAAAAGTCTGATCATCCACGAGACGAACAACATCCCAGAATAACACTCCCCACTCTCCCCTTTTCCCAGCGGGAAAAGAAAGAAACAATGAGAGCACCTTACACCCTTACAAGACACGACTACTACTCGAAACAAGGCTAAAAGCTCCCAAATAAAAGGCCTCTTTAAGTCCCTAAGTGAGGCCCCCCTGCTGCCAACGCATGACACAGTAGAGACGAGAGGTGCCAACGGCGACTGAGCTTTTAGGCTAGGTCTCTCCCGTGTTGTGTCAGGAGGCGCGTGGCCCCCGCATTTGAGTGGCGGCAAATCAAAGTCAGACTCTCAGACACCGACCCATGGCCTCTATCTTAGGGAGGGGGGGCTAACCGGATCGACTGGGATTTATCACCCACTCCCCGGGGGGAGGAGAAGACAGAAGCCCTGGCCGAAGAACAACCATCCGCTCCGCCGCCATGTCGTGTCAAACGGACGCGATCAATAAGACGATGGTGATGGATTCTTGGGGGGGCTAACTCCAAACTCGATACCCCTCTACCTTCTCCATCTATTCGTCTTCAATCACCGGCGATGGGCAGTGGGGGGGGGGGGGGGGGGGGGGGGAGGGTTGCGTCCAGAAGGGTGTCGTGGTTCTCTGCTCCCCCCCCCCTCCCCCCCCTCGGGACCCCGGGTTTAGACAAGCTTTTGATTGGTGTCGGAAAATCAAACAGGGACGAAGCGGCATGACGGATTGCTTTTTGAACGGGGAGGAGTGGACTCCCTGTTAGAAACGTTGGTACACTAAGGGGACACACTAAGGGGACACACTAAGGGGATAATCTACTCCTCCGCTTGCAGTGGATATGCTCCGTTTTTTTAAAAGGGGAATTGATTGATGGCGTCGCTGTGACTTTGCTGAGCTTCTGGTCACGGATTTGCCACCAGTGAGGTGTTACATACTGTATGTTTTGGTAGAGGTTCACCGAGGAATAAAAGACACTACAGACTACAAACTGTGAGTTTGATGCCATCTAAAGTTTAAAAGTCATCAGCCACTGGGAACAAACAAAAAGATATATACATATATATGTACATGTGAGTATTGCTTATTAAATGGCCCGGATAGACTATTTTTATTTGACTTCATAGATTAAGCAACACTTACCTCTCCACTCACAACCAAAGCTCAACCTAAAACTTAACATCATACCCAAACCAATTCAAAATAGACACAAAAACATAACCTAATGTCTAATACCTAAACATTTTTACCAAACTCTTACGTAATGCATTGCTTCACAATATTATTTTTATATTATAAAAAAAGGAAATTAAACACATTCATGTGTTTAATTTAACAATTAAGTATCAATTAAATTCAAGTAGGGAAAAGTAGGGGATAATAATCAGAATTGGGATCATAATCTGTGATTTGAATTAGATTTGATAAATCATCAAATACATTTATATCACTATAGAAGCAGGCAGTAAGACCAAAACGTAAAAAAGCAAAAAACCTTTCAACAAATCGCCTCCATCTCCGTCATCCATTTCCACCATGAAGAAGAACCCAGGCAAGGCTCTTTGCTCCATATCCCAGCTCCATATCCCATCACCCATTAGAGCCACGCTGGATCACAGAGCCTGCCTCACCCCCCTCCCTCGCGCGCCCCCCCCGCGCATCCGGGAGGAGGAGAGTCTAAGTAGCGGGAAAGCGGCAGATTAGCGTCACGCTAGCCGTGAGCGGCGCTGGGCTGGACCGATGGGTTGGCCTTTGATGTCTCCTCTGGAGAGTTGAGAAGCCTGCGCTGCCAGTCGGGGGCCCAAACCGTAACACACACACACACACACACACACACACACACACACACACACACACACACACACACACACACACACACACACACACACACACACACACACACACACACACACACACACACACACACACACACACACACACACACACACACACACACACACACGTAGTAGTAGTAGTAGTAGTAGTAGTAGTAGTAGTAGTAGTAGTAGTAGTAGTAGTAGTAGTAGTAGTAGTAGTAGTAGTAGTAGTAGTAGTAGTAGTAGTAGTAGTAGTAGTAGTAGTAGTAGTAGTAGTAGTAGTAGTAGTAGTAGTAGTAGTAGTAGTAGTAGTAGTAGTAGTAGTAGTAGATGTGGGTGAATGTGCTGGGTGAGTTGTCAGTTGTCTGGCTCTTGTTGTTGTTGTGGTGGTCTGGTCTGGATTCCCGTCCACCTCCTACACCCGCTAACCCGCTAGGGGGGGGGGTCTCAAGTCCCGTGTTCCGAGAGGGGAAAGTACTTGGAAGACGGCTTGTTAACTTTCGCTTGGCAGCTACATTAACGTAAACAAACAAACCTCCCCACGTTATAATCAGCCCCTGAAGGCGGCGTGCACAAAACGCTGCTGAAGTGGCTGAAGAGCTGCCTTCAAAACCCCCCTTTTTTTGTTGCGTGTGTGCTTTGGGGCTTTGTTTGTTTTTGTTTAATCAGGAGAGATGTTTATTTTAGTTGTGGAAAGGAATGGAAGTTCTGTTTGAAAGCGCATTCAAGGTGGTGAGCTGCCAGGTCCGCGAAAACCCCCCCCCCGCCCCGCAAAAATGACATTGCGAAACCCCTCATTACTCACAGAAAAATTAAAAAACACGATACTGTCTCATCGGCTTCACAGTTCACGCAGTGACCGATGCCGTTTCTTAGGATTCCTTTCTGCTACGCCTAACTCGTCTTTTGACGGCGATGTCAAAATTCTAAACAATGCACTACAGTGTACTGCTATGGGAAGAATGGGTTTGAATGGGGGGTTTTTTTCTCTGTTGAATATCGAAGCAAACAAGGAACAACTCTTTCAGTTGATGGTTTCCAATCCAGTGCTCTGTGCCGTCATCCCCCCCCCCCCCCAGAAGTTCTGCTATAGCGTCGAAGTAGGACCGCTGGATCTAAGATGATATAAGACTGTAGCAGACGACGCTGCCGCCAGCCATAAACACGGCTGCTTGAGGGCTCCTCCCGACGACAAGGACACAAGGGGATGAGGAATCAGGTTTATTGCAAGAGTTTGAATCATGGTGAACAGAGCAGATGGAACGTGTGTGTTGGTGGCTGCTTTAACCGTTGATAAACAACGACCCACAGGTGTGCAGCCTCACCGGCCATAGAGTAAATCACTCTAACTCGGGCCAGGTGAGGCTGATTAAACCAGCCACACACATAGATTTTCTCCTATTATTTTCCAACGTTTTCACTTCGTGACAGTTATAAAGATTGCCTTAAACCAAATTGAATCGGATTGACTGTGTGGTCCTGGGAACATCAAAGCTCCCCCACCTCACGGGGAGAGTTGCATAATGAAAGCTGCCCACTTCTGATGATTCAACCGTCTCCCTACACAACTTCCAATAATTCAAAGGAGTGATTGTTGTTCATGGACACGCCGCCGGTACGCTCATTAAGGGGCTGAGAAACAACTGAAAACAGTTGGGAGTAAAACGGCCCAAATGGTTTCAAAGAGTCTGAGTGAGAGCTTCTGCAATAACTCACTTTTGCATTAAAGTCGCCATTGGGGGGGGGGGGGCTCTCTCTCTCTCCCTCCCTCCCTCTCTCCCTCCCTCCCTCTCTCTCTCTCTCTCTCCCTCCCTCCCTCTCTCCCTCCCTCTCTCTCTCCCTCTCTCCCTCTCTCTCTCTCTCTCTCTCTGAGGGCATACCTTCCCCAGCCATATTGGGGATGCTGTTAAAGTCCTATTGAAATCAGTGGACAGTCACAGTAGAGCTAGTCTAACACAGGGACAAGGCGGTAAGCGGTACAGAGAAAGGCCCCCCCCCCCGAGCGAGGCCCCGCCTCCACCAGCTGTTGCAGAAAGTGTAGCATTCGTCACGGCGATGGATCGGTGGAAGGATCGGCCAAACCGAAAGACAGCTGAACGACAAGTTTTCCCTGCAAGCATCATGAGGGAGTGATGAAGAAGGCTTAATGGCAGCGGAACGGGAGTGGATTTAGTTTTTTTTTCTTTTACGACGTCAACAATACAGAATGGAAAACATTCTGGCAGGCCTGCTCCACTTTGGCGAAAAGCAACTGCTGTACGGCATCTATTATTCATGTCAATATTCAAGTCGACGTCCACATGTTTATACCGCCTGTCATTTAAGCACCAATTGAATTTCACGAGTGTGTAGGGTTAGATCTCCATCTTATGTGGGCAGTTATTATAACGTTTACGCGAAAGAAATCGAACAAACACGGTAATAACAATGAATTTGTGTATATTGACAGCATTTCGAAGCACGTACTCATAAGGTCCCTCGGCTCCTTATGTTGTCGATCTAAATCTGGAGGATTGAATCCACTTTATTGGTCACATGTAAACAGACAGTGAAATGTGTTTCTCTGCATTTATCCCATCCTAGTATTAGGAGCAGTGGGCAGCTATTGTATATACAGCTGCCCGGGAAGCAGTGTAGGAGGTCTGTTGCCTTACTCAAAGGCACCTCGGCAGTGCACAGGGGTTTCGGGAACTTGAACCGGCGACCTTTCCGCTTCCCAAGCCCCAAGTCCCAAGAAACTGAGCTATCCAGCTGTGCTTTCTGATTTACACACACTGACAGAAGCGTCACGGACATCCAAAACGCAGTTACTGTTATTGTTAAAGTTATGGTACCCTCTCTGTAAACAGTAGCTCTCAGAATATGTCACAGTGTACAAACGGAGACGAAGATGTGACTTATTTATGCCATGCCAAAGCCTTCCTTCTTTGGCCGTCACTCAAACCGCTCATAGAGTGAAGGGATGGACTTCCAAGTTCAATTCATGTATCAGTGACTGTTTATTGTAATATTACCTTCAGTTCAAATACTCTATTTGATCCCTGGTGGGGAAAATAAGGTCACAGGGATGAAGCAAGATACACTAGAACACTGAAATAACTACTGCCAGGTGTTACATTAAAGTTATACAATATAAATATGAAAGACCTTCATGAAGCTCAAGTCTCTTACCATACACCCCACTTGCTACACTTGGAAACTGCCCGGTATCTGTAATCATAAAGTGAGAAAGGTATGGCTTCTCCGTACTTTCTAATACTTTGAAATGCCTCAAAAGGTTAAAGCGTTTCCGAGCCATTCTTGGTCGTCTCAGGCATGACTCACCCGAACCAAACCACAGAGACGGGGGATCTTTCTCCACTCTTGGCAAAATGGCAAATACTTTATCATACGTTTGGCTTGAACTTCTATTAACTTTTAAAAAGTAATGACCTTCGAAACATTCTTTTGCCGAGCAAGTGATACCAGCGATGGTTAATCTATGGTTAAACAAACACAAACACACACAGCTGTGCTCACCAATCGGTGGATACTCCCCACACACACACACAGTGTGTGTGTGTGTGTGTGTGTGTGTGTGTGTGTGTGTGTGTGTGTGTGTGTGTGTGTGTGTGTGTGTGTGTGTGTGTGTGTGTGTGTGTGTGTGTGTGTGTGTGTGTGTGTGTGTGTGTGTGTGTGTGTGTGTGTGTGTGTGTGTGACTGTCATCTTGCATCAATGTGGTTTCTTGAGAGAGGCAGAGGGCGAGGAAGAAGAAGAAGAAGTCACAATTGACAGAACCGGCGTATGAGTCTAAAAAAACCTCTTGATCTTTTTCTTCTAATGCGTTGAACACATGAATTGAATAAGAAGAGACAAGAAAACAACACAACAACACAATGAAAGGCACATTTTGACATACTACTGTAATACATTTCCATTGTGGAGGATGGCAAAAAAAGCTGGTCCAAGTCCCACATAGTCTGTCTAAAGTGTCTAAAATGCCCTTCTGGAGGAAATAAAACACATTTGCAATTATTGCAATCAAAAACGAATCAGGAATTTCAATATATACTGAACATTATTATCGCCCCACAGCCAAAGGCAAAATGTCTTATCAGAGCCAACCCGAGTCAGACCAAGAGAAGGCCTAGCCGCAGCCTTCCGTGGGTTATTTCTGATGCTCTTAATTTGAAAGATGGCTGATAGAGGACTCTGTTGTGTTGGTGGATGAAGGAGGACCTCACCTTGGGCCTAATCATAGTGCAGCACTTGAGAAAGAAGCGAAGGTCGAACACATTAGATATTAGCCGCTACTCCTGAGAGAAGCCTTCTGTAGGGGCGTAAGCGCAATATCCGCTCTTTGTACAGTACATTTCTGCATAAACAGGTATGCATGAGGATACATTGTGTTGCATACATACATGTATGTTTGTGTAAATAGTAATGTGTATGTGTGTGTGTGTGTGTGTGTGTGTGTGTGTGTGTGTGTGTGTGTGTGTGTGTGTGTGTGTGTGTGTACCCATGTGTGAATGTACATATGGATAAATGGCCATGAGTTTGCACTTACCATAATGTGTGTGTACAGTGTATGTACAGTATGTGTCTCAATTAAAATGTCTTAGCAGAGTGTATAATGGATCGCCGCCCCGTCCCACCGTCACCAAAGGGAAATACAACACAAACAAATGTTTGTAGATAATAACAATCAGCCATGTCATTAGGACTCAGCTGGGAGGATGATGTCACATGATGGGGGGGGGGGGGATTAGCCAATCAGCCAGCAGAGACACATTTAGCCCAGTGGAGGCAAACCACTTAATGACCTGGAACCTAGAGAACCCAACACAAACACTGCTGTTAATCTCCTGGAATAATGTTGGAGGGGGAGGGGGGAGAGAGAGAGCCAGAGGTGGGGAGAGAGAGCATGAAAGAAAACGAAAGGGGGAGAGTGGGGGGAGAGAGAGAGAGAGAGAGAGAGAGAGAGAGAGAGAGAGAGAGAGAGAGAGAGAGAGAGAGAGATGAGAGAGAGAGAGAGAGAGAGAGAGAGAGAGAGAGAGAGAGAGAGAGAGAGAGAGAGAGAGAGAGAGAGAGAGAGAGAGACGACACGACACAAAGATGGGCGGAGGGTACTCATTGTAGACATCTTTCCTCCCTGCGTACAATGCAGCAGGTTACGGTGTGGGGGGAGGATTTACGCTCAGTTGTGTGTGAGTGTGAGCGCGCACGTGTGCATGTGTGTGTGCGTCCGTGTGTGTGCGTAAACGTGGAATTGTTTCAGCAGCAAGAGGGGCTGCGTGAGGCAGATAAGAGCCCATGGCTTCGGTCATCCTTTCCCCGCCCCTCCTTCTATCCCCACCCCCCCCCCCCCCTCCAAGATGAGCTGCTGCTTTCTCCTTGTCATGGAGAGCGTGGAGGTGATTGGGATGGGGGGAGGAGGTGGAGGAGGTGGGGGAGGAGGTGGGGGGAGGAGGTGGGGGTGGGGGATGGGGGGGAGGAGGTGGGGGTGGTGGAGGCGGGGACGGGGATGGGGTGAAGGTGGAGGACGTGGGGGTAATGGGGGAGGAGGTGGGGGTGGTGGAGGAGGAGGTGGGGGTGGTGGAGGAGGAGGTGGGGGTGGTGGGGGAGGAGGTGGGGTCGGTGGAGGTGGGGACGGGAAATGGGGTGAAGGTGGAGGAGGTGGGGGTGGACAAATAGACACGGTATAGGGCATGAGCACATTTGTGTCTTTGTATTTCAAGCTGTATTGTTGTATCTCTCTTTGTTTGTTTGTAAACTCATGTTTGGCCATCCCTTTCGTTTTGTCTGGTCTCCATCCCCTTCGGGGAAAACCCGGGCGAGATTCGAGTGCTGCTTCAAATTAAGGGGGGGGCCATTTTGAAGGATCACTCTAGGCTGGCACAGGACGAGCCAATCGAACATGTCCTCGCAGTGCTGTGTGCTGGGATATACACTGAGCCATGTCAGCCGCAGGTGAAGGAGAGGGCTGGTAGTCACACACACAGAGAGAGAGAGAGAGAGAGAGAGAGAGAGAGAGAGAGAGAGAGAGAGAGAGAGAGAGAAACCCCAATGGGGAATTCAGGGAGATGTGAATGACAAACCGTCTCAAAGCCCCAGCAGCAGTCAGTTCTTCCTTTGGGTTTTACTCCACACAGAAAGTCCCATTAGCTTGGATAATGGTCCATCGCAACACCATGAAAACCAGTAATAATAAAACAGGCAGAGAGACGGGTGATATATGGCCATAGATACAGATAGTAGAGACAATGTTTTAGATGGATGGCTTTCTCGAGTCATTTCGGTTGTACGATATTGCTCCAGACTATTTATTTGTGCTGTACGGATGTGGCGTGACTAATATTTGCCCGAGCGTGAGAGAGAGAGATTAACTCGGTGAAATTCAGTTCCTTTCAAAGCATTTCTAATTTATTTTCTGCAATATGTGTAGAGAAGTGATGGATCACTACGATATCACTTCTCTAAACGGATCGCAGACCTACCCTTTATCAAATACGCAGATAATTGTAAGCCCCGTGCCTATTGCTCACTCTTTCTTGCACGTTGCAGAGTTAGCTGAACAAAGCTATCATAACATCATAACATCGTACTTTGAAAAGACACGTAAAATGCAAAAAAAACTGCAGTTCAGACGCAATTGCGGTTGCTGATTCCTGCCCACATGACACCTCATTAGAGCCAATTTAGGAGCCCCCATCACAACACGCCATGTTCAGTCCTTTGTGGTCCAATTGTAGATTTCCCTTTTAACAACCAACAGACCTAACACTAATAACATGGCCACTTAAACATGGAGTGTTTATAAACAGGCAAAAACGTGCGCTGGTTTGGTCGGAGCTCATCACGGTGGTGATCTCAGAATGTGTGAGCCTAGGGGTGGTGATTTGAATTTAATTCTCATTAAGTCTCAAATTGTCGCTCATGGTAGAAATTGGCCACCGGTGCTGTAAGTGGATGTCGATAGATGTGCGCTCTCGCTCGCACGCACACACACACACACACACACACACACACACACACACACACACACACACACACACACACACACACACACACACACACACACACACACACACACACACACACACACACACACACACACACACACACACACACACACACACACACACACACACACACACACACACACACACACACACACACACACACACACACACACTTTTTTTAAATTATTATTAATTATTTTGCAGATGTAATTTCATAGCCTTTTTCCTTTTACCGGAATGTTTCCCGTCCTCTTAGGTCAGATGTCCGCCGGATGAATGATTGTGAACCATTAAACTAATTGAAACGAGACGGTTCACTGGTCAAAGTGCATATTTAGTGCGGCTCATGTACATTTAATTGGACGAAGGATGATCTACATGCATGCATGTTCTCCCCAGAATTCTCCCCAGAGTGTGTGTATACGTGTTCCGGTACACACATCCATCCCCTGGAATGAAGCGCTGTGAATATTTGCTTTCCAATAATAAGGTGTCAAACCATGGATCCAAAAAACCCTTAAAACAGAGTGGGGACTTCCAGGTTTAAAACAATGAAAGTCCTCCCCTGGTATTTCTTTCCATAAACCATGTGGATTTTCTCATTAGCATTAAAAAATACAAACAGCTCAAGTATTGATCGCTGCACTGACATCGATGCTGTAGCAGCGCATCAAAATGACTTTCAGAAAGCAAGAGCTGATGAGGCGAAGCCGTGTTATGCAAAACCAAAAAGGAGGGGAGACCTCCCGCGACTACCCTCGTTTCCGCCTGTGGTCCTCGGAGCCCCACAAGACGAGGAGCAACATGCCACCACACCATCTACATAATATACTGTATATTAGCGCTCAATCCTCTTAACCGTGATTTATGACCAAAACCACCACCAACACATGCATGGACCACCATCTTATATCCACTGTATAGCTACCTCCTCTGTAAGTGCGTTACAGTTTCAGCCTAGCTAGTGTAGCTTAATGCTAACCGCCGACTTTGGAGCCAAAACGGAACGGGGAAAAACACAACCGCGGGGAGAGGAATTCATCACATTCGATTTCAGATAGCGATACGTGAACCAAAAAAACAATACGTTTAATTAACTTGAATGACGTTTTTCGCAGAGTGATAAGGGGGTAGAGTCTCTCTCAAGTGAGTCAAGTGAGGGGAAAACACAATTATGAAGAGGAATTCAATCAAGTCTGATTTCAGATAAGGGTGCATTTAATTTATTTTTTCATTCCCTTGATGAATGGCGTGTTCCGCAGTGATAAGAACATGGTTTTCTTTCAGCGAGTCAAATAAATATGTCAGAGTCAAAGTAAAAACATGAATTTGTGAGAGTAATTTTTTCTCGCTTTTTTTGTATTATCGTGCCCCTGATGAAAAAGGACATATGCACTAAACATAAATAATTATATAAGATAATATATATTTATTTTTATTAATAATATTAAACAAACAATGATTCACTATGTATTATTTTACTGGCGACCGTTCAGTAAAAACTGAATGAAATTTAATTGCAGACATTTTTGGCGTTAAAGTTTAATCTTATTTGAACTTTTTGTATGTTTTCCAAAATGGAATTTTGGAAAACATGCATAGAATACAGCCAAACGGACCACTTTTAAAGGTATGTTTTTTTGTCTGTGGAGTGTGTGTGTGGTTGGTGTCTGGTTAAAGCAGCCTCACCTGGCCTGAGTTGGACTGATTGGCTGGTGAGGCTGCACACCTGTGGGTCATCCTTAATCAAGGCCCACAGGTTAAAACAGCCACCACCACACACACTCGAGGAAGAGAAGCAGAGAAGATCATCGGGTGTGTCATTTCCATGCATTGAGGAGATCTGTAGGACCAGATGTCGGAAGAAGGCCATGTCCATCATAAAGGACTGCAATCACCCTGGGCTCCATCTCTTCTCCCCCCTACCGTCTGGTCGCCGGTGGCGCAGCATCCGTACAAGGACTACTAGGTTTAAGGACAGTTTTTATCCACAGGCAGTGCACCTACTGAACTGCTAGGAGTGCTGCCACTTTCACTTTCATAACATGTCATTAACATTACACTTACATACTTTGCTGGACTTTCTGGACTCATCACAGTTACTGCACTATATTCATGATACCACTGCACTACTGGCACTTTAAATAACAAACATAAATAAAAATAACATGTACATTCAACACATGTACATATCATTTAACAGTCACTTTGCTGCTCTTTTTTTTTGTTTATTTTTATTGTATATACTATTTGTATGGTACCGTTTTGGAGATGTATACTGCGGGAGGGAATGGGGAGTAAGCGTTCCAATGTACCTGTTGCAATTGGCCAATACAAATATCTTGTATCTTGTAAGAGCACTCTAGCATGTACCATCTGCTCTGTTCACAATGATTCAATCTCTTGCAATAAACCAGATTCCTCATCACCCGGTGTCCTTGTAGTCGGGAGGAGCCCTCAAGCAGCCAGTTGAATGGCTGGTGGCAGCGTCGTCTGCTACAAAGTAATTTAACTTTGGTAAGAACTTAACCAATAATCCTATTTGTTGTAGAATGAACAAGCTACAAAATCTGGATGAAAAGTCAATCAAATCAGCATCCGCCATCTAAGATGTCCCCGATCACCTTGAGTGTCACCTTTCTGATGGATTCGCCTCATGACGGCCCATTAAATATTTAGACATTCAGAGCCTTTTCGCTATGACATTGACACCACCCCGGCACAAATACACATTCCATCCCAGACCTGGTAGTAATGAGGCGTTTAGATCATCTTACTTGATGCGGTCGTCATTGTGGTCCAGATATAACCCATTATCTGACCCCCAAGCCCCCCCCCCCCCCCAAATCGCTGTCCTCTGCAATGCCCACCCAGGTGTGGCATGCAAGGTCAGTTGCTACTTCTGTCTCTCGCTCTCTCTCTCGCTGGGCAGGCCTGTCCAACCACAGTGCTAGGAAGGGACACCGTGGAAGCAAAGTTGTTTCGATAAGACACGGTCACGGTCGCCACTTGGTCACGACTCGAGATCAAAGTCAACAATTACGCTGAAATAACGACAATGACATTTTGTGATTAAAGTCACAACTACTATTTCCATTTGGCAAAGTGTAGCCAATGGTATACTTTCATTTTTGTCCTCTCTTTTGCAAAATTAAAAATATATATCAGGCATGAGAAAAATAAAACTCTGGGATTTTCTGGGATGAATCTTTTGAAAGTGGCACTAGCATGACGCCTGTATATGCTGAAAGGAATATCATTTTGTCGTAACGTCCAACACTGAAGGTCAAGTCTTCCACTACTGCCGAACCCCTGCCCTGTACATGTCATGTACAGTACCCAGACAGCCATGTGGATATCTATCCTCATGTTATAATGTTCTTCTCTCTGCACAGAGAGCAACAGTTTTGAGCCGAGGGCATCGGAGACGACCCCTTGTAAGGCTCAGAGCGTTTCTTCCCTTTCTTCTGTTTATGTCATTTATTAATGTATTAAAGAGTGACTTCACGCCGCAGCACACATGTGAATGTGCTGCCATCTAAAGGTGACGATCGGCATACAGTCTACAGTGTTTTACCAATACATTTCGAAAGGGTCGATTAACACACTTAATAATAATGATAATAATAAAGCATTTTATTTATATTGCATGT
>CM051022.1:6886987-6941987 GCA_027704905.1 Muraenolepis orangiensis | reverse complement strand
AACCTCCAGCTTGATGCGCTTTTGCTCAATTTGTCATGTTTTTTTTTCTTTTGTTGTGGCTTTGAGACAAGAAGATGTGAGATGAGTCAGTCGTTAGACACACCCACGCACGCACACAGGTGCACACACGCACGCACGCACACGCACGTACACATGCACGCACGCACACACACACACACACACACACACACACACACACACACACACACACACACACACACACACACACACACACACACACACACACACACACACACACACACACACACACACACACACACACACACACACACCGGCTTCATGATGGCTTTATGATTGCAGACCGCTTCAACCAATTATTTTTGGTGAGCCATGAATCTTTCTAATGCACCGCTAAAACGTGAGGGTTGTGTGACTAAATGGACAAAATATATACACTGTAGACCTCATGATGTTGCGCTGTGTAATTCTGCTTTCATTTGGATGGAGAGGATAGACTCTGTATTTGTTTTCTTAAAGAAAGATAAAAAATAACAATACATTTTTTTAACTCAATCATCCCCATAGTACAATCTGAATAATAATGTAGTATTTGGAAAAACAAAGGGGAAGATTCCTTATCATAAACATAAAAAATTATTAAAAGATCAGAGATACAATAGCAGCTATATGGATACGGATGTACAAAGATAGTGTCTGACTGTAACTTTTATGAAATGTCAACATAATACCCAGCCATATAGGGTACACACACACACACACACACACACACACACACACACACACACACACACACACACACCACACACACACCTAACACATTAAAGAGAGAGTCCCAATCCTGCAGACAGGGCACAGAGCAGCTGTGGCTTGTCTTTCTGAGTGACTTAAGGAGGAATGGACATTGGTACCCTAACCCAAACTGCTCCCCCCCCCTGCGGGGCATTTCCTGTCTGCTATCTGACAGATTACAGGACTATTTATAGATGGCTTTCCTGGACCTTCCGCTGAACAGGCCCAGATAGCCATCACTGGATGACTGTAGTATTCCAGTAAAGATTCCTCTGCTCTTTCTCTTTGGTACTGATATACTGTTCCCGGGCATGTCGCCACCTTCCTCCCCTCCCACTTCAAATCAATCTATATATTTATCTATATCTATATATATCTATATATATAACTATGCTAACCATGTAGGCCAGTGTTCTTCAACCTGTGGGGTCCGGGACCCCCAGGGGGTCCGCGGAGGTTCTGCAGGAGGTCCGCAAAAAACATGATTAATGCAGAAACCAATTCTTGCCGTCACCTTTCGTCACCCAAATGACACCTTCTAGTCAGTGTTTGCTCCACAGGGGGCGTCCAGATCATCGACATCATAGATAGACCCGGGGGCCTCAGAATCATTCTTATCCTGCTACTGCTACTGTCATCGTACAATGGAAATGTTTGGGCCTGATGCTTGAATGATGTCGACATTGGCGTCAAAGCTGGATTAAGAAGTTAATTAGGCATTATACATATATTATTATTAGGGGGTAAAAAGGAAACAGCATTTTATTCCAAAAAAATATATGGAGGTTTCTCGATTCCACCAAGCGGTCCCTGGGCTGAAAAAGGTGGAAGACCCCTGATGTTGGCGGTCCGCCTCTTACTAGCGTCCTAGGTCAGCGGTTCTGACCCATGTGACTCTCTGCTACATGTCTACAAAGACACAAAAACCCACAGAAATGACATTTGAAAACAAAATGCCGTTCATCCTGCTGTGCGTCGGTGGCCTGTTGGCTTGGTCCCTTGGTTTCACCGTTTTCTCTTTTTGCAGAATTGCAGAAGGACGATGAAGAGTACGAGGAAGAGCGAAGCAGTTTCGCCAAGCGTGCCGAGTCGGCGGAAACACCAGCGTTGGCGCCGCCAAGCGGAGGCAGTCCAGACTCCTCCCACCCGTATTACGACGTCGCACGCCACGGAATTCTCCAGGTCATAGGTCAGCCTATAGAGCGTCACATTTATAAATAAATAATAATAATAATAATAACTGGATGAAGTCCTGTAGGTCGTTCAAACAAGTGAGAATAGGAGTGAGAATTTTTTACAAGATCATGATAAGTTATGATGGATTTTCTTGTGATACTGTACACTACATACTATAAACTGTAAAAAAAAAAAGAAATACATAGGACACAGTATCCTAATGATGCAAATATTTGTAAAACTTAACTTCAATTCTACTTCCCACAGCCTTATAAATCGCTTGCAAAGTAGAACACACTTAACATAAACGCATTTCCATATATATTGTCACGGAAGAAAAACAAATCACATTAACATAGAGGCCGGGGTGCGTCTCCCTTAACCGTCCCTGCTTGTTTCCCGTCTCCCCGCTCTCCTCTTCCTCTCCAGGGGACGACAATTACGGACGGAAGCTCATTGTCTTCAGCAGCTGCTGCATGCCTCCGGCCCACCAGCTCGACCACCAGCGCCTGCTCCAGTGAGTCCTACCTGGGGACGCACAGGGAGACCTCTCTCTCTCTCTCTCTCTCTCTCTCTCTCTCTCTCTCTCTCTCTCTCTCTCTCTCTCTCTCTCTCTCTCTCTCTCTCTCTCTCTCTCTCTCTCTCTCTCTCTCTCTCTCTCTCTCTCTCTCTCTCTCTCTCTCTCTCTCTCTCTCTCTCTCTCTCTCTCTCTCTCTCTCTCTCTCTCTCTCTCTCTCTCTCTCTCTCTCTCTCTCTCTCTCTCTCTCCGATTTTAGTATTAACAGACTTGGAAATAAGGAATAGATTTTAGGCATGGTAGTTAGGGTACTTCATTCCTCCCCGTGGTGGGAAGTTGGTTGCAACAGCACAATAGGATACCAACTACCAAGTGTAGCAGATAAGGCAAGGGTGTACCCCCGGCCAAAAGTATTTTTGGTTCGATCCTTAAAGTCCGTTGGCTAACAAGTTGGCTAACATACTTACAAATGTTCCCGAATGACATTGACGTACAATTCTTTGGGTTTAACTGACATGATGTATTGGTGTGCTGATTGGTCTGTAAAAAAATCCAAGATGTGTTTGAAATTCATACAATAGTAGTAGTACGTCTGCTCTTCAATCATACACAATCTAACTTTATTACTGGGGGTTGAGAAATCGTACCAGAGTTTCCGACTAGGAACGGTGGGAACTTGATTTATCCTAATGGGAAGTCGTAAAATCGAACGCAGCATTAGAGAGTGTGTGTGTGTGTGTGTGTGTGTGTGTGTGTGTGTGTGTGTGTGTGTGTGTGTGTGTGTGTGTGTGTGTGTGTGTGTGTGTGTGTGTGTGTGTGTGTGTGTGTGTGTGTGTGTGTGTGTGTGTGTGTGTGTGTGTGTGTGCAGGTATCTGAAGTACACGCTGGACCAGTACGTGGAGATGGACTACACCGTGGTCTACTTCCACTACGGCCTCCGCAGCAACAACAAGCCCTCCCTGCGTTGGCTGAGGAGCGCCTACGCAGAGTTCGACAGAAAGTGAGCCGGGCCTCAATTTACCCCACGCACGCACACACACACACACACACACACACACGTCCTCTTTGCTGCGAAAAGTCACACACAAAGACATGTAACGGTACTAAAAGAGTAGCGTTACATGCACTACGTTATGTAACATCACACACAAATCCTTGCCTAAAGACTTTGACCAAGTATGTTAACAACATGCATCATTAGGCATTGACAGTAAAACTGTGGATACCTTGGTATTTGAAGAAATTCTTCTTCTTCTTATTATGGATTGTTTATGCCTTTAGCTCAGGCCCTGATTGCTCAAAAGTTGTTACATTTGTCAACGGCGTAGTATTCCTATTAAGCAGGTTCTCATAAAGAATCGCCCATAGGGGGCACTGTTACCCGCTGTCACCGCTGCCAAGATTAACGCATATGGCTTAAACTTGGGATGTCGGCCTAATTTGACAAGCTTGACATGCAATTTGACAATTCTCTGTACAGGGAACACTTCAAAAGTCCTCTTCTCCATTAACACTGGCCTGAATGATGGTGACCATTTGGTGTTGATGCTTTATGGAAGTGTCTGATCTAAAAAAAGCAAAGGGGATTGAACAAAATGATGAGTTATGCGGAAATGAACATGTCGCTGTGACGTCCCGTAGTCGATCTCAGTAAGTGCCCAGCTAAACGCTAAGGCAACGCTAAGGCGCCACTTGTTTGGGTGGCGGTCGCTGTGGGTGGCGGTGTGTGTGTGCGGTGGATACCTTTTTTTATTTCTTGCAGTTTTTAAACATTTCTGTTAAGAAAATCAAAACCTTTACAAACACATTAATTCGTTTAAAAACGTGTGTGTGTGTGTGTGTGTGTGTGTGTGTGTGTGTGTGTGTGTGTGTGTGTGTGTGTGTGTGTGTGTGTGTGTGTGTGTGTGTGTGTGTGTGTGTGTGTGTGTGTGTGTGTGTGTGTGTGTGTGTGTGTGTGTGTGTGTGTGTGGTCTCCAGGTATAAGAAGAACCTGAAGACCCTTTACGTGGTCCATCCCACAAACTTCATCCGAGTCGTCTGGAACATTTTCAAACCCTTCATAAGGTGGGGAAACCCGACTATTACATGAACAAAACCCGACACGCCTTTCCATCTGTGTCAACAACATTGTGAGTAACCTCGTCTCATCTACTCTCTCGCTCTCTCTCTCTCTCTCTCTCCCTCCCTCCCTCCCTCCCTCCCTGACAGTCAGAAGTTTGGCAAGAAGCTGACGTATGTGAACTACCTGGCGGAGCTCAAGGACCACCTCAACTACCAGCAGCTCGTCATCCCCCCTGATGTGCTCCGGTGCTGATTGGCTGAATGTTGAATCACACAGCGGGGGATGGGATTGGATTGTTATCGCTGACATATATTCACAGAAAGTAGGAGTTAGGTGGAGCGTATGGGACGGTAAAAGTATAGAATCAAATAACGGTTTGTTTTGTCGTTTGATTCACATTTAAGTTTAAATTCGCGCAGAATTTTCAGATTGACAATAACTTCTTTATTTAAACGTTTGCAATTACCTAAGACCCATATTCATGTTGACATTTCACCAACCAACTCTGAATCAAGCTTTAAGGTAAATGTAGTTAATTTAGTTAACTTGTGTGTGTGTGTGTGTGGGTGTGCGCGCGCGCGTGTGTGTGTGTCCCATCAGACATGACGAGCGGTTGCGAGCGGCCCAGAACAGCGGCCCCCCTCCCTCTGTGAAGACCCCCCCACCCAGACCCCCGCTGCCCACCCAGCAGTTTGGTGTCAGCCTGCGATAGTACGTCTCCTCTGTTTGGGGGCTCCCCAAACTGTGTGTGTGTGTGTGTGTGTGTGTGTGTGTGTGTGTGTGTGCGTGTGCGTGCCCGCCCGCCCGCCGCCCGCCCACCGCACGCACGCCCCTAAGGCTTTAATATCAAATATGTGTCAACAGCATCCGTGAGAAGAACAACCAGGCCTCCATCCCACCTGTGATGTCCCAGACCGTCTCTTACCTCCAGGAACACGGTGGGTGTTGAGTTGTTTTTCACACACACACACACACACGTGGTCTGATCTCTCATGTCTCATGTCCCTCTCGTTGGTTGTTTCGTTTATTTGTTTTTGTCGCAGGGCTCCGAACGGAAGGAATATTCCGGAGGTCTGTGAGAGTCCAGCTCATCAAGGACATCCAGAAACTCTACAATCTGGGTGAGGGGGGCACTACCAGGAAATGTGTGTGTGTGTGTGTGTGTGTCTCTCTCTCTTTATGTCTATACGTGTGTGTTGGTGTCTCTCTCTCTATACTCTACATGCCTGTGTGTGTGTGTCTCTCTATACATGTGTGCCGTGTGTGTGTCCATACATGTCCATCATCGCCTGTCTGTTGGTCCACAGGGAAGCCGGTGAGCTTCCAGCAGCATGGAGACGTCCACGTCCCCGCCGTCATCCTCAAGTCCTTCCTCCGGGAGCTCCCAGAACCCCTGCTCACCTTCGCCCCCTACCAGCAGGTCCTGGATATCGTCGGTGAGGAGAGGAGAGGAGAGGGGAGGAGAGGGGCGTCCCCCCTCCACTTTAACATGATTTAATCAAAGGATTACCTCTGGGGAAATATGTGCAGTGGAGAGGATAATATTATGGTAATATTAAAAGCAAATGTCCTTGACTCATCGGCAAGCAAAGAAAAAGCCTTTTGCCTCGAAAGGGCAAGTTGGGTTGGGGAGGAGGGGGCAGGATATCAGTAGCGTCCGACTTCCTGGGTTTGATTCCCCAATGACTCATGACTTGTGTCTGAATGAATACACAAGGTTAAGTAATATGTGTTGTGTCAGGTGTGGAGAGCAGTCTGCGCGTGTCGACGTGCAAACGGATCGTTGAAAGCCTCCCGGAACACAACTACGTGGTTCTGAAGTACCTGGTGTCTTTCCTTCACATGGTAGGTACACTTCTACTACCAATACTACCACTGCTATGATACTACGATACTACTGCTACTTCTATGACCCTTCACTTTTAATTACACGCTGGACCAGATCAAACTTATATTTTGACTGTTTTAACAGGATGGGATAATATCACCTTTACCTTCTTTCAATGACTTTGTGCTCTGAATATCTAATGTCAAAAATGTCATCTACTCCAGGCTCAGCCATGTGCGTTAACGCAGTCGGCGGTGACGCTAATGCTAACGGTGACGCTAACTGTGTGCGCCAACAGGTGTCCCTGGAGAGCATTGTGAACAAGATGAGCGCCTCCAACCTGGCGTGTGTGTTCGGGGTGAATCTGCTGTGGCCCCCCAAGGGCACCGTGTCCCTCTCCGCCCTGGCCCCCATCAACGTCTTCACCGAGATCCTCATCGAACACTGCCACGCCGTCTTCCGCTAGCCTCGAAAGTACCCTGAGAGGATGTGGTCTCCGCCGACCACCCACTGTGTGTGTGTGTGTGTGTGTGTGTGTCCTGATCTAAATCGAGGTCTTAGGTTACGCAGAGAGCTTAAAGCTTACATCATGGCCCTTTTTCCTTTGTCTTCAAATCAGTTTTCCAATGAACAATGTGAACTAATACTATGTTGGTTCTCGTCTTGCAACTGTGTGTGTGTGTGTGTGTGTGTTGTTTTGTTTTTTTAAGTATATATTGAGCCTTTTTAATATGGTCAAGGTGACCGATTATGTTACAACCGGAGACACAAGCGGCCACAGCACAGGGTGCTTTGTTCTTAACATTTTGTTTATTAATGATTCCATTTTTCCATAAGAACTGGGTACAAAAAAAGTGAGACTACTCTTTACCATTTACCAACTTCCATCAACGTTGTTTGTTTTTTGTTTTTTTTGTTTTTTTTTAATGCATCATAAAAGGAAAAAAAAAAATAAAATAAAAAATAAATAAAAACTACATTGGCATATTTAAGACAAACACTTTTTTTTTCCTAAGACATCCTATCCACTGGACGGTCTCCTTGACACCGAAAAGAAAGACGACTACACTTCAACGGACACGACTCTCTGCTTCCAAGCCGGGACATGTTCAGCGTGGTCTCATTTTGTTCCCCTTTGCAACCAGCCAGCTCCTCACGGCCAAACCGAAACGGAATACGGAATAACCAAAGACTCCACATTACGCTCTTCACAATGCATAACCCAACGCTAAACAATAGAAACAAAAAAAAGAATTCCCCAATGTTTGTTTATATTCTCCTTCCTTCCTTTCCTTCCTTTCCGTGTTTGTTTAGCTTTGTGTGTGTGTGTGTGTGTGTGTGTTTGTTCCTTGATAATAAAAGAATATAAAAATGTTTACGATCTTTTTTTTTTTTCTTCCTCGTTTGTTCATTTTAGTTTTCTTCAAATGTGTCGCTGTTCCGTGTATTTAAAAATAGATCTGTCTTGAGTAAGCACTGCACAGTTTCTCCCGGAGAAGATTCTGATGGAGTGAGGTGGTGGTGGTGGCGGGGGGCTGACGGGTGGATGTCTGATGGAGAGGGAGAAGTAGTAAGTTGTTGTTATGGTTTGAGAGTGTCTTGCAGCACATCCCATAGACTTCAATAGCTCTTGCAGGTTTCTGTGTGCGAAATGCATCAAACAGGTTTTTTACATTCTAGCGTTGGCTCGTGTGTGTGTGTGTGTTGTGTTTTGTTTTAAGGTTGTGTTTGATGTGTTTTATGATCCCGGAGGGAAACCCCCCCCCCCCCCCGTGTTTTTTTGCCCTGAAGTGGAAATCAACGACAACAAAAAAAAAAATCAAAACCCATTGCAATGTCTCTGTGGCAGTGACAACTCAAAATGACTTTCTTGGCGTTTAACTCGACACCCCCACAAAATAACTCGATGATATATATTTTTTTTTTCGGCTATCAAGGCAAACATAATAGCGAATTGATGCATGGCTTTGATGTTTTGATATAACGCTCAAATGGTTCTTAAGGTCTGATGCGGGCAGAATCTGTGCATTTGTTCAGTGGGTCGAAGGTTTTACAGTGCTAACTTGTATTAGCTCAAAAACAACAACAACGTAACAGTTTAGAAGCATTCGTCTTCTTCAAAAGTACCGTTTAACCTCTCACGTAAAGGGAGAATTATTTCACACAACGGCAGACCGAGAGACAGAATAAACCGTTTTTTTGCAACAGAAATTAAAAATAAAAGAAATCGTAAAAAAGCAGAAAGCGGCGTATTGCTTGAACAATAAAGTGGGTGTGACATTACAAAAAAAAGAATTAACTTTTGCACGAAAATAATGCAATATTAAATAATATAAACAACTGGCAAAAATGTCCCTGAACACGATTTTGCTAGTCGCGATGACGTTACCACAGTACAATGAGGAAATGAACACAAAAGTTGAACTCAGTTTTCGGGGCCTATCAACTGCCACACACTCACAATTGCAGACAGGGGGCGGGGCTGCTAGAAGCTTGCCTGTAACCTCAACTTTCGCTTTCTGTGAGTGTATGGGCACTTCTGAAGTCACCCCACGTTGGAAACTGTTGACTTCCCTGCACGCAGCATTGATCTTTTGAGTGCTTTCAAGAATTCCTTTTTCGACACCAAAACCTCACAAAACTTTGATATGACGTGAGAGAGAAGCTACACTTTCTCTTACAAGTACAGCTCCCCAGGTATCCAATGTCTGGCAGCTCAATTTGAAACCCCCAACCTAGTTCCAGTACTGTAAGTCTAATGTTGATGATATGGTTACATAAATTGTGTTTCCTTTTCGGGGGAAAAGAAATTAAAAGGCAATCAAAACAATTAGAAGTTTGAATAGAATAGAAGTTTGTGCATTTTTTTTCACGTTGCAAAGTGGGATCCTGCCACTGATTTTGATAAGGGCATGATATTAAGTAAAAAAGCGAAAGTGAAGGTACATTTTTTTTTGTAATAAGTCAAAACTTAAATGAAAACTTTAAACGGACCAGTAGGAAGACAAACTCTACAGTATGGACCCCCTACAAATTCAGTCAAGACCGTAGTCCTGTCTAAAACACCGACAGGAAAGGTCCATCCCAAAACAAGCAGTCAATCCCCAAAAAACAAACTACCTTCACTCCCCTCCCCCACCCCAACAATAATCATGACAACTCTCCGTGTTTTGCTTTTTCCTCGTAGATTAAATTTAGCGTCCGCATGATAACGACACAATGACACAACAACACAACGAAAACCAACCCTGGATCTAAAACTAGCTGTAACTCGAGGCAGTGTTCATTTGTCTGACGTGAAAAGTGAATTAGGCAGGGCCACCATCTATGAAATGTCAACTTTGTGGGGGGAAAAAACTTTTTTCTTCCAAAAACGTCAAAGCATAAAATATAAAATAGGCAGGGAATAAAATAACTATACAAATACAAAAGGTTAGTAATGAATGTCCCCCCCCCCCTCCCAGTACAAAAATGAATGTTTTTTCCTTTTCTTTTTTGGCATATGTTCTATACTGGTAAAAAAACAAAACAAACAAAAGCAATAAAGACAAACCGAAAGAGAAGGAGCAAGAGAAGGATTAATCCGGAAAAGAGACGCATCCCTCGTTTCACTTCCACTTTTGACTTGATCCATGGAGTATGTCCCGTTATTTGAGTGCAATGGTGAAGAAAAAGGAAAAGCGTGAACACGTCGGGCTGAAAATGTGTGAATCCAGCAAATTTGAACGACAGAAAGACCTGCAGTTGTAGTAGTAGTAGTAGTAGTAGTAGTAGTAGTAATCGGAATAATACAACATATGTACACAATGACCCTCCCCCCCCTTCTCATCCGTCAAATACGTCCAACTTATATGTATCAACAGGCATTGGCATGAAAATACTAAAATCTCCACTACAAATGCTAATTTTCTTTTTAGTTCCTCTTAAATACTTTTTTTTGACTCTTGACTTTTTAACTCTATTAATACTGGAAAAAAAAAATGGTATTCTCTGTGTTTTTTGTTTTTGTTTTGTTTCGAAGGCTCGTATGCATTTTCTGCGTACATACATGAAAACACCCCGGGCCTCCACCCACATCCTCCCACTCTGTCGCCGTCATCCTCCCCCCAGACACCCACACCCTCACCCTCACCCTCACCCCACGCCCACGCCCACGCCCACACCCACACCTGAATTATTATGGCAGACGCCGTTCATAGGAGTACCTATTATTCCGAACTCTTTTCATCCCTCCGCCACTTCACTGTTGGTTATTTCCCCCCCTGTGACTAAACTCTACTCTAAGGTTCTCTCTCGCTATACGTAGAACAATAATTATACCTGTGTGGGGTTTTTTTTTTCATTTCGTTTTTTTTTGTGTTGGTTTGTGGGTTATTTTTCACAACGTTTCTTGTCGGTTTTTCGTTTTTGTACGAGGAAATATATTTGGGCTGCGGAGAATACTTATTTCCCTCCACACTTCCTGTGGCGGCGTGGTAAATCTTAAATTCTTGTAATAAATACATTAAGGCCAAGAACGTTAATAAATAGAAAATAAATAATTAAAAAAAGAAATCTCGTAAGCACTGTAGGTGTTGGGTTTAAAAAATACTATATCATGGATTGAGTGGAGGATATAGGCTCTCTTTTGTTAAAAGGTCTTTTGTTGCTTTTTTTGTTTTAATCCATGACACTTTGGAGGATGAAAAAATGGGTCGTATTATTCAGTGGCAACGATGGTATCTCATATGTTTTAGAAAAAGAAAGAAAACGTCTTTCTCATTGACATTTGGCTGAGACCAGAGACGGCTGCACGTGTCTGCTTTTTGCTGCTGCTAACTAGCTAGCTAGCTAGCCATTGCGGCTGCTAACTAGCTAGTCGTCGCTGCTGCTAACCAGCTAGCCGTCGCTGCTGCTAATCAACTAGCCGTTGCTGCCGTTAGCTGCTAACTAGCTCACTCATCGCAGCTACTCCCTAGCTAGCTAGCTCATTGCGGTGGCACTCGCTAGCCAGCGTCAACTCCGCGTCTAGTTGTTGCCCTGGGCTTGGGGCTGGCCCCTCTGCAAGAGCGCCGAGGGCCCGACGGGGATGGAGGCGATGGCGGTGGCGGCGGCGGTGCTGGTGGCGGTGCTAGCCGGCTTGATCCAGGGCAGCGAGAGCAGGGAGGCCTCGGCGGTGGTGGTGGCCGTCATGGTGACCTGGATGACCTGGTCACGCTGGATGAGGCGGATCAGGGCCTTGACGCGCTCCAGGGACGCCTGCGTGTTCCGCTGCTGGCCCAGAAGCCGCTCCCGGACGTCCATGCAGCGCTGCACCAACGGAAAGAGAGACATCAAGATGCTTTAGTTGCCATGTGAAACAAGCACAATCGAATGATTACTACCCATTCACTACCGCAGTACGGATTTCAACAATACTATACTATGCTATACTAAACTTTACAATACTATACTATACAATACTGTACTATAAAACTTTTATTTTCTATGATACTTTATACTATACTATATACTATAAACAATACTATATACTACCTACTATACTATCCTATATACTATAAACAACACTATATACTACCTACTATATACTATCCTATATACTATAAACAACACTATATACTACCTACTATATAATACAATAAAAAATAACAATACAGTGTCTAATGGATGATACAGTATATACATATGGCGAATGGTGCAAAAAGCACCAGAAAAGTGATAAGTGACAATGAAGGTATGTCAACTTTGCTTCAAAAGGGTGAAGGCGTGTCGTCGCCTCGGTGGCTCGACGTGTGCCAACGACCTGGTCAACACCCTGTAAGCATCGAGGTTATACTCTGACCTGAGACCCTGTGCTACATTTCCTTCTGTCCATAAAAAGGGACAAAACCCCCCCTCAAATATATTATAATGAGGATAATGAGGAGGAACTGTATCTTTTGAAAAAAAATGAAAAAGTGAAACAGATGGCACATTAGAGACTCAGAACAACAACCGTGTTTTGAGTTGAGCTACTTTCAATTCAAGCAAAATAAAATGCTGATCTTTTCCAGAATGTTCTCACCGTAGGGATTGTTTTGACAAGATAACCCTCCTTCCTAATCATTCAGTCCGGCGGCGGGGACGCACTGTGACCCCCCGCACTGCGGCTCAACCAGCTACGGCTCAGCCCCGCCTCCTCCCTTCTCACCTCCAGAGACGTGTTGAGCATCTTGTCCTGCTCCTCCAGATGGGCACACTCCTTCTTCAGCTCCACGTTCCTCCTCAGCAGTCTCCTCTTCTCCTCCTGCCTCACTGCGCCACCGCCGCCGCCGCCCCGACAGGAAGACACACGTTAGACAGACAGAAAGGACAAGAGCACCAGAACAACGGTTGTTTTGCTTTCACACAGATGGTCGGGGTGTCCCCTGAGCGAGTTGTGGTGCGTTCTCACCTGTCTTGTGTGTGACGTAGGACTGGACAAAGTTCTGCGGCCAGGACATGTTCTCCTTGTTCAGTACCTGCAGGGGTGAACGAGAGAGGTGTGACGACACACCCCTTCTGGTTTAGGCGGGGCTGGAAGCCATTGCTGCACAAGTTGAGCTCTAGACCCAAGTCTAATTCTGGAGGATTGAATCCTCTTCATTGGTCACATACATGTACACACACAGTGAAATGTGTTTCTCTGCATTTAACCCATCCTAGTATTAGAAGCAGTGGGCAGGCATTTTATATACAGCTGCCCGGGAGCAGTGTAGGGGTCTGGTGTCTTGCTCAAGGGCACCTGAGCAGTGCACAGGTGTTTTGGGGACTTGAACCGGCGACCTTCCGGTTCCGAAGCCATGTTTTAACAGACTGAGCTACTGCTAACCTCATTCCGGCTAAATCAGTAAGTCATAATAATAATAATAATAATAACTAATAATATAATATAATAATAATAATATAATAATAATAACAATGGTAGTCTAGCTCAAGGATGCCTAGAGATAGAAAGCCCTGTACATATACAATTATTGTTATTTAGCTTGTTGGAAGGAGGGTCTGTTGGTACCTTCTTCTGACATTTGGGGCAGTACCATGCCCCTCGGGGAGGGGTTCTGAGGGGCGGCTGCAGGCAGTCAGGGTGGTAGGCGCGGGTGCAGTTGTGGCACGGCTGGAGCTCGCCCTCCTCCTTGCAGACGGAGCAGTGCTCGTCATGCTCCAAGTCCTCCTTTCAAACCAAAACCACAACAAACAAAAGCGGTTAACTTCTCTCTTTCTCCATTCTTCTTCGTTGTTCTTTCTTGATTTTCAATTTGTTAATAACGAATACAGTGTTTTAATGGTTTTAAAGTTTCAGTTTGAATCGTTCGCCGACTTATCCGCCGTCCATCCAACGCTTCTACCAATGATATCACAGACCAACACTGTTTTGCTCCGAGCATCCATACTGGAATATCAAGTGAGACTCCTGTGTGTGGAGATTTTCATTACAGCCCTAATCTCTGTGTTGGGGGAGAGAGAGCAGCAGACGGTAACGATGTGTGTGTGTGTGAGAGAGAGAGAGAGAGAGAGAGAGAGAGAGAGAGAGAGAGAGAGAGAGAGAGAGAGAGAGAGTGAGAGAGAGAGAGAGAGAGAGAGAGAGAGAGAGAGAGAGAGAGAGAGAGAGAGAGGAGAGAGAGAGAGAGAGAGAGAGAGAGAGAGAGAGAGAGAGAGAGAGAGAGAGAGAGAGAGAGAGAGAGAGTCAGAGTCTGTCTTCTGGGGCAGATCTCAGCTCGCCCGCTGGGAGATGTGAGGAAGGACAGACTGACACCATGTAATTGTGTGCCAGCATTGAAAGAGCTCATGGAAAACACAGCAGCTTGTTACAACGTGAGGCTTGGAGCTCAGGTTGCTCCGAGTCAAACTATGAACACCGACGCTTGCGTTCCAATCTATTGGAATCCATTCAATCTATTTGTATCCAGCGATCTATTCCTTTCCATATATCTATGTATCTGTATATACTTTATAGACATGCAGTAAGTGACTACCCCCTCTTGTGTCTGTTGAAATGAAATAAAAACAGACTCCCACGCACGCAGAGAGAGAGAGAGAGAGAGAGAGAGAGAGAGAGAGAGAGAGAGAGAGAGAGAGAGAGAGAGAGGAGAGAGAGAGACACAGATGCACTCACCCACACGTATACATCTACACACACACACGCGCAGCAGTAGTAGTGTGGTCACGTACCTTCCAGCAGAGCTCCTCTGTGTCTAGCGTGTGGATGGGAAGCAGAGCAGAGGTTAGTAAGGCTGCTAGCGGGTGGGGGTGTGGGGTGTGGAGGGTGGAGGGTGGAGGGGGGTTGGGGTGGGGTGGGGAGAGCCAGACAGAGGGTTGGGGATAGCGGAGGGGTTTGTTTGCGGGGTGAAGCCGTGCATGTACTGCAGAACCACAGGTCAGGCGGGTCAGCTCACACAACAGGGCCCCATGTGCATGTTATTCACACTGAGGATGTTCCTTGGGGGGGGGGGGGGGGTGGGGGGTGGGGTGGGGGGGGGGGGGGGGGACACCTCTCTGGAGCAGAATTTGAATCAACCCAAGGTAACAACAATGTATGAGAGCCCAACAATACAATGAAAATATAACTCGAAAAGAATACATCTTAAAAACCACCCTCTGTTGTTTAGGTTGTATTCTTTTTGCGTGTGTGTTGATTTAATAAACAGAGATTGTTAGTTGTGTTTATGGAGTGACTTTGTGTGTCTGTGTGTGTGTGTGTGTGTGTGTGTGTGTGTGTGTGTGTGTGTGTGTGTGTGTGTGTAGGTGGCGTTACCTTGTGACATGAATAGAGGGTTGTTCAGGTAGTTCGATGCAAGTCGTTTGCGCTGTGAGGCCAGAGAGCAAAAATAAAAAGGAAATGCTGGTTAAGCTAATGATTAAACCAGTTGGAATGTTAATACTAATGGACATCCATTTCAGGTAGAAAAGTTTGCAAATGATTAGCATTGTATTGGTAAGTATTGAATAAAACATTGTTTAAAATAAAATCCAACAAAATACAAATACATTTAAATTAAATACATTTATTTGAGCAAAATGGCACATTGTGTTGTGCTTTTAGAAGATGTATTTTGCAAAAAAGAGAAGAAGGAGAAGGAGAAGGAGAAGAAGAAGAAGAAGAAGAAGAAGAAGAAGAAGAAGAAGAAGAAGAAGAAGAAGAAGAAGAAGAAGGTCTCTTACCTCGGGCTCAAACAGGCCACTGTAGGCTGGGTTGGCCGTGCTCCGCCTCTTCCTCTCCTGTCTCTTGGTCTGGAGCTCTGCATCGCGACCGCCACCAACCACAACACCACATGACGAACAGCATGAACAGGACGAGGGTCATTCATGTGATATGTGTACATTTGGATAAAATGTTTAAAAATATATATGTAATAGTATAGAAAGAATAATGTTTTGCAAATGTTTGTGCAATTTGTTTGTTTTGAGTTATGTTATGACCATTTCACAGAAAATGCTCAGGAAATCCAAAAGTTGCCTTCCAAGTACTGACCTTCCAAATAGTCGGTGGTGACCAGGCCGAGGGCGACCATGAAGGCAATTTTCTGCAAGAGACGAGGTTTACAGTAGCATTAATAATTAATTAATAACAAGTTACTACCCAAAGGTGTTGGTCACACACAGCGGGCGCTGCTACGACCCCCCTGCTGATAGCGCTAGGGAGCAACTCAATGATGGATGAAGATCTCATCGCTGGCGTGGGTGGGTGTCAGACGCTAGAGAAAGGGGGGGGGGGGGGGGGGGGGGGGGTGTCACAGTGACCTGAGATGATGTGGGATTATCAATGGGAATAATTGGATCAGTTAACCGAGATCAGAGGTGGTGATTCCAGGTAGGGTCAGATGAGGAAAAAAAAAAAGAGACTTGGCATCGGCAAGAGACATTAACAGGAAATTAACAGAGAAACTGGTGTTTAGGGGTCTAGGGGAGGGCTGATTTGAGGCACTTGAAGATAAGATTATATCAATCAATTATATCTTATATCAATGAAATTAATTTGAATTGGGGGTCAGGACAGTTTAGTGGTCAGGATGTTTGACTCAATGTCAAGAGTTTGGGTCACTGTACGTTTTTGTAAAGCGGTTTAAAGTCCAAAATAGTATATAGCCAATAGAATTGAAGGATTCATGAATTATAATCTTGTTTTCGAAGATCGATGAGTGAATGAACCTGTCAACTCTCTCGATTGCCTCTGTCCTTTCTGTCCTCTCCTGCTTGTATCTATGTGGCCGGTTAACAAAAATGATTGTCTGTTAATAGTTTGATATTAAGTTACTATCCAATCATAACACAACGCGATGAGACGCCTGCAGAAGATAAGTTAGAGGCAGAGGTCTTGTTAACAGTGAAGAGATTGTATTAAATGAACAGTTAAGTACTTAAAATCCTTTTATTATTATTATTATTATTATTATCTTAGCCTAATGTATTACATGGATGTATTCTGAATGTATGTTCTTTTGATGGATACATGTCTATTGTATGTTATACGATATGTTAATAAAAATGAAATAAAGTGTGTGAAACACAGGAGGAAAAGAAAAGCCCAGACTCCCCGTCGCCTCCATATTTATGACCAGGTTTATGACGTCATCGTCCCCTCAGAGATCAATGCGTTGACCTTCTCACCTCTGGGTCCTCCTCCTCCTCTTCCTCCTCCTCCTCCTCCACATCCTTCTTCTGGGTGGCAGGCGTGGGGGTGGTGGTGGTGGGGGGAGACACGGCAGGGCTGACCCCCAGGGACGGTGTGTTGGCCTGGGCCCCTGGCGAAGTGCTGGGGGCCTTGGGCTGGAGGATGATGACCTGGTTCAGCGGAACCGACCATGCATGCACACATGCACACACGCGCACACACACACACGCGCGCGCACGCACACACACACACACACACACACGCACACACACACACACACACACACACACACACACACCACACACACACACACACACACACACACACACACACACACACACACACACACCACACACACACACACACACACACACACACACACACACACACACACACACACACCAGAGATGTGTTAGAAAGGTTGTACCGAACAACATTTATATTATTCATATTTGTTTTTGTAATGTTTTTTCTTTTCTTTTTACAGTTGAATATTTGACAAAAAACTGACATTCCAGAGCCCTCATGAACGGCAATAAACACATTTAACCCAAAAAGTTTTACAAGAATGACCACACACTTGAAGTAAATCAAGTATATCACAGCTTAGGAACTGTGGGACTCTGTGCCGTGTTTCTACCACGGATGACCGAACGTTGGGGCTCTCACCTTGCTGTCGGTGCTAAACAGCAGCGGCTGAACCTTGACCGCCTCTCCCACGGCCGGGACGCCGTTGCTGGCCCCCGTCACCGCCACCACGGGGGAGCGGGCGGAGGGGGTCGTGATGAGAGCGCACGCCACTCCGGGCCCCACTGGGCCGGCTTGTGGGGGGCCCCCACTGGACTCCTGACTCCCCGATGAAAGATCCTGGGCCTTGGCTGGGGCCGGGGCCGCCTTCTGCACCTGGTGGTGGGAGGACGGAGCGGGCGGAGGCGGAGGAGGTGGCGGAGGCGGAGGCGGGGGAGCGGAGGCGTCTCCCTGGCTGCCGTTGGACCGGTGCTCGGGGCTGAAGGTGCAGTTGGCGGTGGGCAGGGCGGGGCCCAGGCCCTTGGGGCCCGACACGGTGGTGGCCTTCTGCAGGCTGAGGGGCTGCAGCTCCTGGCAGGGAGTGTGGGGCAGGCTGTCTGGGATCTGGGTCTTCGGCCTGACCTGGATGGGGGGGGACAACAGTACCAGCACCAAGAGGGTCAGCACATAGATAGATCTGACCTAGACCTGTATACCGGTTTTATATAGCCTGAATATGTAACATGTCTCCCTCTGCCTCTGTGTGTCTTTGTCTCTCGCCCCCAGATGTTGTGCTATAGCATGCCGCTATAGCATGTTCCAACTCTGTCACCTTTTTGGACCCACAACAATGTGACAATGTAGCTTTGTAAGATGATATTTTTTCGATAAGCGGAATAATGCATTGTGGGAATAGTAGTTTGTGGTTGTAAGTAGTCGTTGTCAAGATACCCAATCCATAGTAAATCTCAAAACTCTGCCGGTTAACCAAGGTGCTGCCGGCTAAACACTTTGTAAATTTAATGAATGAATAAAGTAGAGAAGACTTTTAACACACACACACACACACACACACACACACACACACACACACACACACACACACACACACACACACAACTCACCCTCAAGTCTAAACGTTCCCTTTTGTTTCTTAAAGACATACCGCTGCTTAAATATCAAGATAACAGCAACAAAGTAACGTGGGTGACTGTAGTGACGTGCACAGGAGTGTGCACGCGACAGCAGGCCATGGTGACCGAACATCTCACTCAGACACACGGGAGAAGCCCATGGACAAAGAGTCCATGGCAGGTCCACTCACTCAATTCTCTCTCTCTCTCTCTCTCTCTCTCTCTCTCTCTCTCTCTCTCTCTCTCTCTCTCTCTCTCTCTCTCTCTCTCTCTCTCCCTCACACACACAGATGTACAGCCACACACACACACACACACACTCACACACACACACACACACAGACAGATGCTGCCGCGGTCTCCTGAGAGTTGATGCGTGTCTGGACGTGAGCAGGCTTTCAATGTGGCCCCTGCGTCCAATAGGAGAGAGGGGGCGGGACCAAAAGGAGAGCACAGGCCCTGCCTGAAGGATATAAAGTGGGGGTTGGGCTGTGGGGGGAAGCCAATTTCCGAAAAAGAAACCGTCACACTAGATAGTCTGTCATCGGCCCACACACGGACACAATATTAGTTCAGTGTCAGCCATGCTTGATCTACTGTGCAACGTAATAAGAAAGCTATGAATGAAGGAGAAAAGAAAGAAAGAAAGAAAGAAAAGGCCGGCAGGTGTACATGCGGACTGCACTGCCACCTTGTGGCCGAAGCTGTGCTCTGCAGGTGGACACATGTTAGGCCAGCTACGCTGGTCTTTCAGGAGTTTCAAATGGTAGAATCAGTCAATATAATTATACATATACTGTATATTGCATCCCATGCTGAAGCTGCTGCCTCCGCGACCCGACCCGGATAAGCGGTAAACAATGGATGGATGGATATTGCATGTAATTTATAATATATATGATCAGATATGTTTACCGTAACTGTCAATAATGTTACATTCTGTCTTTACATTTCTACTGTTCATATTATGTGTATTTATAGTTTTTTTTAAGAACGCCAATTCAATAAACAAAAATGTGTAGATTGTTGCAAATTATTACGTAAAATTATGGAAATAAGAAAAAGATTCATATTGCCTGGGAGAAATCGGTTGAATCTTATTGTATCTATTTTCATATAACACCTATATTTATATCTATATATATCTCAAGTTTACTTATGGCTACAGTGTTAAAACAGGACACTTTTCCTCATGTATAGTTGTTTGCCTTGCAGAGCTTCCCTTCCTCCAGGCCTGTGTGTTGTGTGTTGTGTTGTGTTGTGGGTGTGTGTGTGGTGTGTGTGTGTGTGTGTGTGTGGTGTGTGTGTGTGTGTGTGTGTGTGTGGTTGTGTGTGTGGTGGGAGAGGGGGCCTTGGAGTATATTTTAATCACTTGGAAGCAAGAACAGGACAACCCCCACCACACACACACACACACACAACCACCACCGTTCTACAGGAGGGGCTCCCTTGATCTATTAAGCACACACAAACACACACATACACACACACACACACACACACACACACACACACACACACACACACACACACACACACACGGCCTGGAGGAAGGGAAGCTCTGCAAGGCAAACAACTATACATGAGGAAAAGTGTCCTGTTTTAACACTGTAGCCATAAGTAAACTTGAGATATATATAGATATAAATATAGGTGTTACACACGTACACACATACAAAATACAACTGAAAAAACTCATTGCATGACATTGGTTGAATAACAGATGACTACCAGCAATTTCCATATTGATTTTGCTGCTTCTCTAAATATTACATAGGTGAAGCATGTAGGTTGTGCATTTTAGCCACACACACACACACACATTTTGTGTGTAAGTGTGTGTGTGTGTGTGTGTGTGTGTGTCTATACACACCTGAGGTATCACTGTAGGTGCTTGTCCTGCCAATCTGTGCAGAGAGCTAACTTGAGGCACCTTGATAGGAACTGCTGCGAGTGCTCCCAGCATCTGGGGGCGAGAGACAAAGACACACAGAAGGAGAGAGAGAAAGAGATATTTTAGCATGGTATAGCACAGCATCCGGGGATGAGAGACACAGAGTCACACATCAAGGGACAGAGAGAGACGTGTTAGCATGCTTTAGCACAGTATCTCGGGGCGAGAGACACAAACACACATCAAGGGAGAGAGAGAGAGACATGTTAGCACGCAGTGAAAACAGCCTCTGGATGCGAGAGACAAATGTGAGAGTGAGAGACATGTTAGCATGCTATATAGTATGCTATATAGCATGCTATAACTACACCCAGGCCCATATGCACTTTGCTTAATCAGTTTTAAATAGAACCCCTGAGCCGTGTGTGTGTGCATATAGTCAGCATAAAGTATGTGGAAACAACCTCTGGATTTTTCAATACAAGTTCACATTGTTTTGCTCCCCACTCGCATTCCTATTCCCAGAAGAGACGCCAGGCAAGCAAAACAATGCACCCGCTAAGACCATCATTGAATTCGGTTTTCTGTGGTCTGAGTTCCTATTTAGTAGTTTAAGGGGTACTTTTAAGATGGAATGTGACCTATCTATGACTATGTTTTTTGCTTGATTATTGACCGACTTTACTGTTCCGCTGTAGTGTCTCTACTGGCTAGAAAAGTACCACCCCTTTGACCAATAGAAACATTTGATGTATAATGGTGGTTTACAAAAAAGAACAACTGGTGGTGTGCGGCAATATAATATGAATCCCATCCAAATCAAAAGTACTACACATACTGCATGTCCAGGCGGTAGACTTGTGCAAAAGTGTGTCTCTTATTTAATAAGAACTCCTTTCTACCTCCCACACCCAGAGAGTGAGAGAGAGAGAGAGAGAGAGAGAGAGAGAGAGAGAGAGAGAGAGAGAGAGAGAGAGAGAGAGAGAGAGAGAGAGAGAGAGAGAGAGAGAGAGGAAAGAGAGAAGACAGAGAGAGGGGAGGGCAGATAGAGAGAGAGAGGGAGGGAGAGAGAGAGAGAGAGGAGAGAGAGAGAGAGAGAGAGAGGAGAGGAGAGAGAGGAGAGAGGAGAGGAGAGGAGAGGAGAGGAGAGAGAGAGAGAGAGAGAGAGAGAGAGAGAGAGAGAGAGAGAGAGAGGGGAGGGAGGGAGAGAGCATGCTGGTGAGATGGAGCAGAAAAGTCTAGAATCAGCTGTTGTGTGTGTGTGTGTGTGTGTGTGTGTGTGTGTGTGTGTGTGTGTGTGTGTAATGAGAAAAATCTTCTGTTTCTTTTGTGCCCAACAGTTCATTTGTCAAGTGGAGTAGAAAAGTAAAAAAAAAAAACCCTGGCTACACAAAGGGCCCACAGCCACGTAGCATCACACCACTTTTTAATTCACCTCCATTGCGCTGAATCTCCATTCTATGACCGGGTGGGGGGGGTGGGTGTGGGGGGGGGGGGGGGGGGGTGTCGAGGTCAAACCCGCTTCATTTATTTTCATTAAAGCCAGAGTCGGTGTGCTCTGTTAATTAAAAAAGACCCTCTTGGTTGGAAATCCCCCATGGTTGTTGGAAGAATGGCAGAATGACACAGAACTACATTACCCATCCACCCCTTCTCTCTTGAAACCCCTCCCCCAACAACATCACCTCCCCCCCCCCCCACCTCTCGAGGGAGTGAACTCTCCTAAACGCCATTAGTTACTGTTTGTTTGTCGGCATCAAAACACACACAACACACACACACACACCACACACACACAACACACCACACACACACACCACACACACACACACACACAGCAAACCAACAGCACCCAGAGTAAAAGCCGCTGAGTTATCTTCCGTCTTGTAAAGGGAAGAAACGACGAGCCCGCGGCCGTTTCCAGTTGTTCTTGTGAAGACATCAAGGAGAGGAGCCCTTTTTAGTGGAAATAACCCCCGTGGTCCTGTTCCTCAATGACTCCCCAACCTCTTGATGTGTTCCAGCAAATAGCTTTCCACCCCGCCCCGCCACCCCACGACCTAAAAAGTATGCTAGCCTGCCTCCTGCCTCGCCCTGCTCTCTCTCGCTCTCTCTCTCTCTCTCTCTCTCTCTCTCTCTCTCTCTCTCTCTTCTCTCTCTCTCTCTCTCTCTCTCTCTCTCTCTCTCTCTCTCTCTCTCACTCTCTCTCTCTCCCGGTGTGTGTGTGTGCGAATCTGATTAGCGGATTAGCATTCACGCTACACCACCTCGCTGCCGACTCCGTGGCTGAACTAAAAGCCCAGGGGCGGGTTTAAAAAATAACACAACTGCCAGGAGGGAACCATACAAATTTTAACTGCCATCTCTCTGCCGCTCTCTCCCCCTCCTATTCTCTCCCTTTCCCTTCCCTCCCTCCATCTCTCCCCCTTTCGCTCTCTCTCCCCCTTTTGCTCTCTCTCCCTCCCTCTCACTCTTCTTCTCTCCCTCTCCCTCCCTCTCTCTCCCCTCCCTCTCTCTCTCTCTCTCTCCCCCCCCTCCCTCTCTCTCGCCCCCTCTCTCTCTTGTCTCGTGAAGGAAGTAAAAAGCCCTCACTTTCAACCGATTGGAATTGGCGCTGTGACCTCGGGAGGATATCGACGGCGGGGCGGCCGGGAGAAGAAGTCAATGCGCGATTTGTATTTGTATTCTCCGTTCATATTCTCACCCCTTTGGTGCACCCACCCACCCCCACACACACACCCACACACACACACACACACACACACACGTACACAGCTGTATTTACGGAGCTTAAGTCTTGGCCGTATATCAGCTGACGGGTGCTCTTGGACGAGCCCTTCGCGAAGGTCGCAGTAGGGTTTTATTAATGGCCAGACGGACCCAGACTGATCGCAGGGGGCGTCCAGAACAGTATGAGACGTGGTGTGGGTCATGGGGGGCTGGTGGTAGGGGATGTTTTGAACTAAATAGCTTCTAAGAAGGCAGAACGTGTCTCAGGACCAGGCCTCTCCGTCTAGTTCTCACACAAAGTCACACACAATACGAGATGGCCTAGATATGGAAATGTGTGACAGTTGTTTTTTTGTTTTTTTTAACTGCCCGCCTCCCTCCAACCCAAACCCTGTCCTTCAGACATGCTCACGCGCGCACGCGCACTCTCACACACACACACACACACACACACACACACACACACACACACACACACACACACACACACACACACACACACACACACACACACACACACACACACACACACACACACACACAGGCTTTAACCTTAGCCAATTCTGTTTTCTTTCTCCTTCCTGCTCCGCTAAGCTCCCCTCGTCTCTCTCTCTCTCTGTGGAGAAGAAAAGGATTTTAAAAATGGAGGACAGAGGGGAAAGTTGCAGCTTTCCCCCCTGTTTGGAGCTCAACTCTCTCTCTCTCTCTCTCTCTCTCTCTCTCTCTCTCTCTCTCTCTCTCTCTCTCTCTCTCTCTCTCTCTCTCTCTCTCTCTCTCTCTCTCTCTCTCTCTCTCTCTCTCTCTCTCTCTCTCTCTACCTATTTCCCTTTCTCTCTCCCCCTCTCTCTCTCCCCCCCTCTCTCTCTCTCTCTCTCTCTCTTCCTCTCTGTCTCTCTCCCACCCTCCCATTTCTTTTCTACCACTGTGAAATCCCTTCGTTCCATTGTGCGAGAGAAAGAGCAGTGTGAATGGGGAGGGGGAGGGGGGAGGGGGGGTGGACCGCCCGAGAAAGCCTGTTTCCATGGCAACTGCCGAGATGAAAATTCTTGCACTTGCGAGGGCATTCATTTTCTGTAATTGCAGAAAGGGAGAAAAAAAGGGAGGAGGGGGGCTGGTGGATTTTTTCTTATTTTCTCGTCATCCTAAAGGCCTCTTTGATCACTGTACCCCTGGACTTCCCATTTCCTGTGTACATTCTCCGTTTATAGCACATACACATTCAAAGTCTATGTTTGTTATGTGTACGTGCTATAGTTATGTGTGTGTGTGTGTGTGTGTGTGTGTGTGTGTGTGTGTGTGTGTGTGTGTGTGTGTGTGTGTGTGTGTGTGTGTGTGTGTGTGTGTGTGTGTGTGTGTGTGTGTGTGTGTGTGTGTGTGTGTGTGTGTGTGGTGTTTGCATGTGTGTGCGTGCTCAAGTCTCTGTTTGGTTTTGTGATTAGTAGTCCAGAGCTTTTCTCAGCTATCCATCAACTGGCCCGGCAGATAAAGTCTGAGAGAGAGACAGAGAGAGAGAGAGAGAGAGAGAGAGAGAGAGAGAGAGAGAGAGAGAGAGAGAGAGAGAGAGAGAGAGAGAGAGAGAGAGAGAGAGACAGACAGAGAGACAGACAGAGAGACAGAGAGACAGAGCCAAGACACCTTAGAGATAGTGAAAGAAGTAGATAGGAACACATCAGTGACTTTCTGCTGGCCAACTGAAAGTGTGACAAACAGAGGGGACAGAACCCACTACCTACTGGGGCTTTTTGGGGGGTTTGGTTTGGTTATTTATGTTTGTCTGCCAGCTTAGATAAACTTTCCCTTCCTTCCAGCGAGGAGGATTGTTTTTTTTCCTGCAGAAACAGAGTAAAAAAAACAACAGATGCAGAACCTCTTCACCCCAATCATCAGCTGTGTGTGTGTGTGAGTGTGTGTGCGTGCGTGCACGTACGTGTGTGTGTGTGTGTGTGTGTGTGTATGTGTGTGTGTGTGCACATGTGTGTGTGTGTGTGTGTGTGTGTGTGTGTGTGTGTGTGTGTGTGTGTGTGTGTGTGTGTGTGTGCACGTGTCTGTGTGTGTGTTGTGTGTGTGTGTGTGTGCGCGCACGTACGTGCGTGCACGGCGTTAACACAAAAGATTCCACTGCATCAGCAGTTCCACTATCAAACACAGACACAATCTTATTGGTGAATTACACAAATGGAAGAGGTGGACACACACTGCTCTCTGTTCCACCACTCCCCATCTGCTCTTGCATTGTAAAGCTAAAGAAAGGCCCATTGGATACCACAACCACCACAGACATGTCATAGAAGGCACACATCTCAGCATGCCAACAGCATCACATCTTCACAATATCCAGGCAATATATATATAATATTAAATACAATATATATACAGTATTAAAGTTGCAGGCTCGTCTACGTTCGTTTCCGATGAACTGAATTAGAAGTGATCAGTTTGTAATGCTGTTACACTCCGTTATGCTTAACACAAACCGCCTGCACACTGCCACACACACACACATTTAGAAACACAAGTGCATCCTCAGCAAAGGAGGAACGCAATTCTCTCTCTCTCTCTCTCTCTCTCTCTCTCTCTCTCTCTCTCTCTCTCTCTCTCTCTCTCTCTCTCTCTCTCTCTCTCTCTCTCTCTCTCTCTCTCTCTCTCTCATATCTTTGTGGAGGCTACACTAACCCATCACTTCTCTACTCTATATTTCTCCAACATAAAATAATGTAATAACCGTGTCAAACTTGTCAGAGAAAACTCAACACAACAACACTGTGTCGATAATTTCAAGCTGTACTTACAGATTACTTTGTTTACTTTTTTCCCCTCTGTATTAGTATTGCAAGTGCATATCTGGGGCATCTCTTCAAATCAAACCATCCACACAACGTGAGATAGTGGAGCCCCGTGGATCTGCAGATTTCTGCCTCTGTGTGTGTGTGTGTGTATGTGTGCTGTCTATGACTTAAGGCGCGGCGCAGAGTAGATATTATAAATAATAAGCAGGGAGTGATGTTACGTTCAGCATGATCCATTAGCAAAAACAAACTGAATATTCTGTTGGAAGCCTTGAAGTCGACGGCGAAAAATAAGAAATGTGTTGTTGAAGGCTCACAATAAACCCAGTGCAGGTTATTAAGGGAGCAGGTAGGGGCTAGGGGTGTCTCGCTCAGGGGATGCCTGGCATGGGAATCGAACCCTGTACCCCCTTTTTTTGTGTGCTTCATCCAAGCTTTTCTTTTCCTTAGCTAACGTTTTAGCATTGAAATCGTGGCTTGCTACGCCAAGCGCCGAGGCGGTTGTGTCTCTTGTCCGGGGGCCGCTGGTGTGACACACGAGTCCCGCGCAGCATTAAAACAATGTTCCAAACACCGCCACGCACTCCGCGGAGCCACGACAGCACTTTCAAGGCAAGACGAAGAAGTATTAAATATTCACAGATGGATGATGCCCGACTGGAGAACGCAGAACTCGTCCCTGGCCTGTCGAGCCTTGCCTTGCTCGGGGAAAAAATAATAATGGATGATCAAAAGAGAGTCACCCTCCTTTCCCCCCGCTTTAGATTAATGTACTTGTGCAGACTCAAGAGATGTGACCATGCTGGCATTTCCTAGACGGTTGCCGGTGAGTTACCGGCCACTTTCCGTCTTAAGGCTTTTAGCGCTGGCGTGAATGCTTTGCCAAATGTACAACGCCGTTTATTTGGACAACGGCGACTACTGCTACGGTGTGGTTATCGTATGTTGTCGCCTGCTACGTGTCAACGGTCAATAAAAGATAAATAAAAGGTAAAAATTTTAAATTGGACAAAGCTCTTTCCGGAGTGTCGTCAACAAGCCTTTAGAATTTCCCTCCCGCCGGCGGCGCCATTTTGCATGGTCCGTTCTGACCCCGTCCCCGTCCCCCCCGTCCCCGTCCCCCCCGTCCCTTCCACCACTGCCTCTCGTGAATGTCAATAGACACTCACTGCCCCGCTGTACCGTAATTATGGTTGAAAAAAAAATTGAAATCCCATCTGAGATATAATCTATTACAGCCAGAAGAGCGGAGACGAGCGGTATCGTGGGGCTCAAGGTCATTCCGAAAAGGCGCTTTAAGTACAGACGGAGGGGCGATGTGCACACCAAACGTGTCATTTTGAGCGTATCTGCGAGGAGGATTGCGAGATCGCTCTCGAAACCGATCATCCCTAAAACGACCCTCTTGGGCGGTAACGGGCTATAAACACCGGCCTTAAAAGACAATATATCCCTTCACTCCTTCCGATACGTGCGACGTGTCACCTCGTCACTTCGCGCAAAACAACGGCAAGCGCGGGAGCCACCCCGTCCACCTTGAGTAAGGGACTCTGTTTCAAAGAAGGAGGAGGAGGAGAAGACGGTGTGAGAGTGCGGTAATGACGCTGTGAGGCGGCGGTGATGACGAGAGTGCGGTAATTCACCGCATCACGGCCGAGTTGTGCGTTGTGCGAGGTGACGGAGGGCGTTAATAATGTGACTGCCGGGATGTACTCTATCCTCCTCCTCCTCCTCCTCCTCGGCCGCCGCCAGCGCATGGCATCTCCACGCCGCCGCTAATAAACCCTTGTTTAATTCCCCGTGCCACGGGTGGCGACTGTGGAGTTCCCCGCGGATGTAGGTCGCCGGCGTTCACCTCTGTTAAAGAGTGGATTTTTCTTGTGTCCACTCTTTTTGAATAACTTAGAAACCACATTTCCGTTGCGGGGGTTTCTCTGTTTTTATTCATCGGTCAGACGCTTTTTTTTTTTATCACCAGTGACTCATGGATGACTAGAGTTTTAGATACATGTCCTTACTGTACTTTAACCTGAGCACTGGTTATTCTGCTCTTGGAGCCTTGATAGGAGGAGGAAATGCACTTTTGACTTCTGGTGACTAGTAGTTCTCTTATAGCCCACCTATGTCGAATGACCTTATTGAAAGTCACTTTGGACGTTTGGATGTTTTCGGCTGGGAGTTGAACCCCCCTCCCCGCGAGACTAACCCCCACCTCACCTATCTGCACCTCAACACGGTGGACAAACTCCCCGCCACAGTCTCCAAACCGGCTCTGGCGGTTGTCATGGATTCATGTAAACAAGGAGGGGGGGAGGGGGGGGGGGACCTCTTAAGTGTCTTCCGGCCCGATGCCTGCACTTTTCTGACACTGATTGCCTGCTCTTATAGGCTGGAGGCGTGGACCGGTGGTGGCCACGGTTTGTTTGTTGATGGGCACACAACAGCGGGGAACCATAGGGGCCCGGATCTGAAGAAACATGTGTCTCTGATGTCTGTGTTTCTAGATGTACCGTCGGGTACCGTCGTGTTAACCAACACTGGGTTTTGATGCACGTTTGAAGCAAATGTAACCAAAACCATAGTATGCTGTGTGTTATGGAAATACCACCAAGCCAACCAAGGCCAGATGTGTTCTGCTTGTGAACTCCTGGTACTACCGGCTAGCGGTTACCTGCATTGTGTATTCAAGTGTATATTAGATTCACAGAGGGGCAGCAGCATCTCGTTAAAAGAAGAAAATATTCCCAGTGTATGTCTCTCTCTCTCTCTCTCTCTCTTTTATTCTCTCTCTCTCTCTCTCTCTCTCTCTCTCTCTCTCTCTCTCTCTCTCTCTCTCTCTCTCTCTCTTCTCTCTCTCTCTCTCTCTCTCTCTCTCTCTCTCTTCTCTCTCTCTCTCTCTCTCTCTCTCTCTCTCTCTCTCTCTCTCTCTCTCTCTCTCTCTCTCTCTCTCTCTCTCTCTCTCTCTCTCTCTCTTTCTGAGGACCCCCTAGTGTCTCGTGGAGAGCAGGGATCAAAGAGCACTGTTTCCACTAGAGGATATTAATAGGGAATTGCAATGAGGGTGCACTTTAGCTTCCTGGCGTTTGTTCTCATAAGTGCCACTAGAGGGTGCTGCAAATAGCGCAAACAAATATACACAAAAACAACCAAAAAAAAACACCACCTAAAAGCAGCAGCTCCTCAGTACATGACGAGTGTTGTTGGCGCACACACACATGTCTCTGCTCTATAAATTGTCCACTGATTCCATCGACACGGTTTGCTGAAACCCCTGCCTGTGTGAAACAAGACTGCGGACCAGTGCACTAAATAACGAAAAATCCAGATATTCTAGCAGTGAGAACAGTCGATACATGACTAGTTGAAAATGCCTTTTGATTTTTGTTTATGTGAAATCCCCCTTTAGCTCAGAATGTCTTGCTGATGCAGGTTTTCTTTTTTTTTTCTTTTTTCTTGCTGAGATCAGTGGCCTAAAACAATCAGGTGTTGTCATGTGTGACGAAGACATCTCTCTCTCTCTCTCTCTCTCTCTCTCTCTCTCTCTCTCTCTCTCTCTCTCTCTCTCTCTCTCTCTCTCTCTCCTCTCTCTCCTCTCTCTCTCCTCTCTCTCTCTCTCTCTCTCTCTCTCTCTCTCTCTCTCTCTCCTCTCTCTCTCTCTCTCTCTCTCTCTCTCTCTCTCTCTCTCTCTCCTCTCTCTCTCTCTCTCTCTCTCTCTCTCTCTCTCTCTCTCTCTCTCTCTCTCTCTCTCTCTCTCTCTCTCTCTCTCTCTCTCTCTCTTCTCCTACCTACTTGCCGTTGTGCTAAGCTAACAGGCTGGTTGACCCCCTTAAACATTGCTACATGACTACAGGAATCTAAGGCCTTGGGTCTGGCCACATTTTGAGTACTCTCTTAACCCAAGATCTGAAGTCAATTTTAGAGGACTTGTATCTAGATGTGTAACTTACACCTACATTTATATTTATATTTTTGTTAAGTACTTAGCAAACACGTTATAGGCTTAACATCTGGCATATTTCTCTTCACAATTAAATATGTGTGGTATAAAAACGTTCACCTTTGACAAACAAACAGATTGGATTGGATTAGATAAGACAAATGTATTGTCATTGCACACAGCACACAAAGAAGTACAGTACAGCGAAAATAAGTTGGCATCTAATAGACCAGAAAGATAGATAGAGAGCAAGGGACATTTATAGGCTACACTTCTACTTGAGTGAACACATCTACCCCATGCTCTGTTTTTAGTGTTACAGTTCTACACTACACAGCTATGTCCCGAGCACAGCGTTTTTCACTATGAATGTCCTACATAAGGAGCCATACGACACTATCTGCTCTTCCCCCCCTCCCCTGTATGAATTAGGTCACATGAGTAACACTAACAACCACATACTGGTTATGTATGTACGGTTCAAGATGGTAGCAGGGTTGCTACCCTCATCCAGCTCATGGATCCTCAGTATCTCGTAGCCTTATCCAGTATTGAGCAAGTCCCTTGTGATTTAAAAACAAAACGTCAGCTGAATTCTGAGATACTCAAACTGCTGGGGATGCATGCAATGTGCTGTATGTGGTGTGTCAATGTCAATGTACTTGTATTTCTTCCAAGTTGGATGAGAGTGTAGCAAGGCTTTCAGACGACGGTTGTGGAGTGTGGGAGAAGACGGCTGACCGTGGGTTGTTTCAAGAGGGATAAAAAAAAAACATTTCGGAGACGGTGGCTGGAATACAATTTAAACTAGTGAAGATACATCCACTTGATGCTTTGCTGTGGAAATGTCCAGCTGTGTCTATTTACTTCCTTCCTTCTTCTACTTCCATCTGTATTTCTTTTTGGCAGCGGGCCCCTGCTCAGCGAGTGCTACCTCATTGTTAGCTTTCACGGAACGGCTAACTACTAAGTGCTGTGCTGTTTTGAATTATTCAGCTACGTACGTAACGAACACACTCCGGCCCGAGACCGAGACACGGTGACTTTGAGGACACCGGAGTGCAGCGAGAGAGAGAAAGCTACTTTTGAAACAAACAAACAAACAAACAAACAAGCCCAACGTCAACAAAATACACCGGGACTCAGCGTATCAAACGGCCACGTGAAAGCTATTCAATCTTTTCATTACTGACTGCTCGCTGAGTTATTTTCTTTCTTTAAAATAAAGCTGTTAGAACTTAACAAGCTAAAGTACTTGAGAGAGACAGAGAAACAGACAGAGAGAGAGAGAGAGAGAGAGAGAGAGAGAGAGAGAGAGAGAGAGAGAGAGAGAGAGAGAGAGAGAGAGAGAGAGAGAGAGAGAGAGAGACAGAGAGAGAGAGAGAGAGAGACAGAGAGAGACAGAGAGTTTGCCCAAGTGGCACTTGGGTACTGAAACAATGTGACCCAGATAATGTGTGCACCCATGCAGCGCTGCAATCCAATTACACCTTATTATCGATCGCCAAATTAGTGGCCAGGTGGTTGGAGAGCGGCGGGTGGGGGGGGGGGGGGACCTGTTACCCCCCCCATCCCCCTTCAAACTCTCTCTCTCTCTCTCTCTCTCTCTCTCTCTCTCTCTCTCTCTCTCTCTCTCTCTTTCTCTCTCTCTTTCTCTGCTACCGACACAACAAAACAAAACAGGTTTTTGATTGGACTCAACGTAGTCCCCACCCACAACCACCCCCTCTGTGACCAATCAGGGGTTTGTCTTGGCAGGAAATCAGTTGGAAACCCCCCCACCCACCACCACCACCACCACCACCACCACCACCCCTCCACCACCCCTCCACCTCTCCACCCAGTTGAGCTCGGCTTTTTCTTTTCTTCTTTCCTTAGTGGCTTGATAGTTTGTTTGCTTTATTACCCCCGCGTGCAGCTGGGACGAAGAGAGCCGGCCCACCCAACAACAGCACCCCCTCCACCACCGGCACCAGCACCACCAGCACCACCACCACTCGCCTCCACAAACAATAGCAGCTGCAAAGAGCCACTAAAACAATAGGCAACTACCTCCCTCCACCCCCACCCAATATTCACACTCCGAGTCGCCCTGACAGATGATGGAAGGGGTGGTGGTTGTGGTGGTGGGGGAGGGGTGGTCAGAGTAGGGAATTGAAAGGCAGTGATTTGGGCCTCCTCCCTACTCCAGATGAAGCTGAATGGGGGTGGAGGTGGTGGTGGAGGTGGTGGTGGTGGAGGAGGTAAGTGGGAGTTGGTGACAGAATGATCAACTGTTAGTGAGTAGGGAGCCAGCCCCTAAACCTTACATCCACCACCACTAGTTTTTCCTCTAGTCCAGTTCCAGTGACCTGCACACACTGTACCCACGGTGCACGGTATAGTAATCAGTTAACAGGGGGACCAGCAAGTTTTTGTGTGTGTGTCGTAAGAGGACACTTACGTAGCTTACGGTGACCTTGCGGTGACCTAGGCATGCGTGGGCATGCGTTTACTGTCGACCACTATCGTGTATAGGCACTATACGCACGCGTTTTATCCAAAGCCACTTCAGAAAAGTAGCACCTGAGGTGTGGGGCGTCCGAGTCAGTGTTTAGATCAGTGGTTCCAAAACTGGGGGGCGCGGCCCCTAGGGTGCAGCAAGGCTCAGTATGAATGATGCGATATCGTAAAAGGTGACTTACTTGATCTACTTAGAGTTGCCGTTGCGGTTCTGTATTAATTACAAACACTGTTTTAAGTCAATTCTATAGGTGTGTGCAAGCAAAGGATGTGTCTGAGAGTGTCTTTATGGGGTTTTTTTAATCTACAAAAAGGGGGGGGGGGGGGGGGGCCTTCAGAAAAAAGTTTAGAAACCAAAGTTTAGGATTATTTGAAGTGATATCGCCGGAGCTACTAGGTGACCAGACGCCTGTACCTGCGCGTGGGCCAGCTCGCCCGCCCTCCGGCTCAGGGCGTGGATCCCGGGGCTGGACGTCAGTGACGTCCGGCCCGCCGTCTGGAGGTTGATGGGGGACGTCTGCAGGGGCTCCGAGTTCACCGCCGCCATCATCGCCGCTGCCTTTTGTCCATTAATGTGTGCGGTTACCATGGAGACGGGGGCCTTGGCAGGCACCACTGAGATGGCTATGGTCTGCTGCTGCTGCTGCTGCTGCTGTTGCTGCTGCTGCTGCTGCTGGTTGGCCGGTTTGACGAGGGAGAGGGGCTTGGTGGTCCCTCCCGGACACGATCGCACCGCCAGCTTCTGTCATACAACACATAGGGAGAGAGGGAGGGAGGGAGGGAGGGAGGGGAGAGACACATAACTGTTAAGATTGATCAAACAAAGACATTTTAAGTGCATCTCAGTAGATGCGATTCAAACTAACTGCTTCGTTTGTATGCGAAGATGACAGATTGAGATAGACAGATAGACAGACAGAGAGAGAGAGAGAGAGAGAGAGAGAGAGAGAGAGAGAGAGAGAGAGAGAGAGAGAGAGAGAGAGAGAGAGAGAGAGAGAGACGGGCAAACGGGGAGCTAACCCTACTGCCATCGTTTCCGAACATGCGTAAAACAGCATAGCTGAGCAGTGTGTGGAGAACATGAATTGTAGTGAGAGGAGGATGAGGAGGGGGAGGAGAAACCTGGCAGTTGTCCAGCCCAATAGCTGAAAGTGGGCTATGTCCAGTCAAGAACGTGTGTTAGTGTGTGTGTGTGTGTGTGTGTGTGTGTGTGTGTGTGTGTGTGTGTGTGTGTGTGTGTGTGTGTGTGTGTGTGTGTGTGTATGCTCCCCCCTCGGTGCCAGACACAACTGTCCTCCACACCAGACTGGCTTCATCATGTCACTCGCTCATTCGATTCTATCTCTCCCCTCCCCTCCCTACGCTCTCTCTCACTTACTCTCACCCCACACCCACACACACACCACACACCCCACCACACACCACCACCACCACCACACACCACACACACCACCACCACCACCACCACCACACCACCACACACCCACGAAAACATACACACCCTTTCTGTGCCCCTGTCACCCCTCCTCCCCTCTTTCCGCTAGAAGAAAATACATCTTTCAAGGCTGAGATAAGTACATCTCACCCCAGCACTGCGACCACCACCACCCCCTTCTGACACACACACACACACACACACACACACACACTACCCCAGCTGCTCACCCCCTCGCACTACCCAGCGAAGGAGGCACTCTAAATATTTTATATTCCACTCTGAACAGACCCCTAAATTCACCCTTTTCTTCCCCCGACAGTCAAGAAATGTTTCTTGCAAAAGAGTATGGCAGGACTCTGTATGTGTATGTGTGTGTGTGTGTGTGTGCGTGTGCGTGTGCGTGTGTGTGTGTAGGGGGGGTGGGGGTGGGGGTGAGGGTGAGTTGAATACTCTCTCTCTCTGTCAGAAGAACAGACTACCCTCCCCTGCCCCCGTGTGTTGTTTAATGCAGTCCCTTGAGCAGTTGCCTTGACAAAAAAATAAAAAGTAATCATTGAAGATTCAGCACCCTGGAGATTTGCTATCCTTCATCGCACCAAGTGGAGAGAGAGAGAGAGACAGAGAGAGAGAGAGAGAGAGAGAGTTGAGTCAGGTGGTGAACAGGTCACTGGGAATGCAGGATACAAGGAGGAGGTGTTTCCGTGGAAACTAAGTACCTTGCTTTGTGTCCAAATCCCGCTTTCTAATCAGCATGGAGGAAGACGAAGGAGGGGGTGCTTTTTATTTCATCCATACATCTCATGTCTCTCTCTCTCTCTCTCTCTCTCCTCTCTCTCTCTCTCTCCTCTCCTCTCTCTCTCTCTCTCCTCTCTCTCTCTCGCTCTCTCTCTCTCTCCAATCTGAAGAACCTGTAACTTAGCACCGTTCTCCAAATCCCCTCTAATATTGAAGCCTTAAGGAGAAAACCAGAGCAGGAAGCAAAGCCCACCCAACCCAAAAATACAGCATGGCTCAAAGTGAAGTCCGAGGGAAAACGGAATCAGATACTTTGTTTGGGTTTTTATGAGATAGCAGATTCCCGCAAAAGTACCACAACTATCCTGGTAGCTTGGCATGGGGGGGGGGGAGGAGAATCAATGTGAAACTCCACATGCTCCTTACATCAATGGGCCTGCCTGTGTGTGTGTGTGTGTGTGTGTGTGTGTGTGTGTGTGTGTGTGTGTGTGTGTGTGTGTGTGTGTGTGTGTGTGTGTGTGTGTGTGTGTGTGTGTGTGTGTGTGTGTGTGTGTGTGTGTGTGTGTGTGTGTAAAGGTCACACATTAGGACCTACACACACACACACACACACAGAGGAGAGGACAATGAGTGTTTGATCGGAGAATGAAGCAAAGAAAACGAGACAAAGAAGAGGTGGGTGACCCTTTGACCACTTCCCCGTCCTTTGTGCGCGTGAGTGCGTGAGTGCGTGAATGGTCACGTGCTTGTGAAATTGTCTTGGGCTCTGTGCCAAAAACCTGCCCCCCACCCCTCTCTCTCTCACTCTGAAGTACCACGGAGGGGGGGACTTAATTGCACATATCACACCTTTCCAAGTGGCCTTGGGTATGGACGGATGAAAGTATGGATGGATGGCTGAACGTATGGATTAATGGATGGATTAATGGATGGATGGATGGATGGATGGATGGATGGATTTCTCCGGGCACTCAAGCGGTCGTGTTAATGTACACTAGGGTGCCAACAGAACGCCACTCGAGGCTTGCTGTAACGTACGCCAAAGGCCATTGGTCAATTTCAACAGGGCCCCCGAGAGCTCTTCAAGGCGACAATTTGGTCGGTTTGCCTTGTTTACTGTTGTTGTTGTTGTTGTTGATGAAGAAAAAGCCCCAGCACAGAGGCAGACTTAAACCAGACATCGGGTTGTCTTGTATCTTGTAGCCCACTTTTACCGTCCTGTTTCTTTGTGATAAAATTGTTTTTCCTGACCATGAAATAGCTCTGCAAAAAGTTAAGAAAAATCCAGACACCGGCCTATACGAGTCACTCTGCATTGAGAACATATATAAATCGCACATACATATATTGCAATCACGAATATATATCACAAATCAAGTCCAAACCTGCGAGCGTCCCCCCCGGAGCCCACGGAGACCAGGTGTACAGCAGTGTACAGTTGGAGGCCCTCGGTCACAACAACACCGTTTGTTTTTCTCTGACTTAAATTAGACATGGCGAGTTGCTGACATTGCCAGAGCTGCACACACACACACAGGCACGCACACACGGGCACGCACACACACACGGGCACGCACACACACACGGGCAACCACACACACGGGCAACCACACACACGGGCAACCACACACACACACACACACACACACACACACACACACACACACACACACACACACACACACACACACACACACACACACACACACACACACACACACACACACACACACACACACACACACACACACACACACACACACCCTCACACACACACACACACACAGGGATAGGATGGGATCTTGTGATGTCAGGCCAATTTTCTTGAGGTCCTTGTCAGTACCTGACTGTGGAGAGAGAGACGGTGATTCACTCCAACATCTTCCTTGTCTTCCCCTCTGGACAGTCTTCAAAGTACCGGATTATACCATCAACTGCCTATAGAGCCATGGCAGTGGAGTACATATGCATGCGTGTGTGTGTGTGTGTGTGTGTGTGTGTGTACGTTTGCGTGTACGTTTGTGTTTACGTATGTGTTGATGTGTTGATGTGTGTGTGTGTGTGTGTGTGTGTGTGTGTGTGTGTGTGTGTGTGTGTGTGTGGTGTGTGTGTGTGTGTGTGTGTGTGTGTGGGGTGGGTGAGTGTAAGAGGTGGAATTATGATGTGTTTTGAGTTGTTGTTGTTGTTGTCATGTGCCCATTGTCGTTGTACCTGTTTACAAATGTTTCCCTGTTACATGCACAACATCATAACACAACATCCCTACCCCTGAATATCGCACCACAATATCGGATGTCATTCCGTGTTTGAGAAAAACAATATCAATCCACTTTTGCCAATATTATTAAATACGTTTTTCGAAAAAATGCCCTACATCTTGGCACTCATGATTAAACTCAGCCTTGGGTCACTTATATTGACACAAAGTCAATGCACCCTGCACTTTATTTTCGTTTAGCTCCTAAAGATCTGTTACTGTAGTAGTTTACCGAGAACCAAACTGAAAAAAAATCTTAGGACATACTGAAAAATCAATGCTGAACTTAAGTGCCTGGTTTAATAGGAGATGCAGTGTTTCCGATGCTCTGTGTGACTTGGCACCAATTGTTCTCTTTTTCCCAAACAACGGGGGGAGAGATTGCCATGTTGTATTCCCCACGGCTGCCAAAAAATACATTTGGCTCGCACCCACCCTCAGAGTTTTAGGAGCTAAAAATGTCTCGCTTGCCAACCGACGTGAGCCGGACATATTGTGAAATATGCGGACCCATAAACGACGCGGAGAAACAAAACGTTTTGTCCATAATATCTCGGCTACCGTTTCAGATCTGGGTGCACCGCATAAGCTGGTGGAGGACCAGACACTGGGTAAACACTGCTAGAGGTAAGAGAGAGAGTATTGTTTAGACACCATGCTAATTAACTCTGATTATAACCTAATTAAACAGTAGCTCTTTAAGAGGCGCCAAGGTAGCTAGGGTCCAGGATATCCATTGCACAGATTAAAAAGAAGGTTTTTGGCACAGCTATGGATGATATACTGAAAGACCGAGAGCCATATCACACACAGCAGAATCAAAAGGGACAAGGTTTCCAGCTTTGAATAAAATGTTTTACATGAGTCATACTATAGTAGTTGATTACAACGGTGACATCGAGGCTGGGCCACCACCACTCAAGACCTCACGACTCAAGAAAAGGAAGTGCTTTACTCTGAGGAGGGATTGAGGATTTAAATCCTAAGAGCTCAACGAAAAAACATAAAGACAAATAACGGCAAAGTGTCACCTGGACCACTATACCGGTCCGAACCGGAGCAGAGATGGAACCAGGACCCGGAGGAGAGCGCTCACACACACACAGGGGAGATCCTCTCCAAGCTGTGCCTTCTGGCTGGGCCTCCACATATAGGCTGAGGGCCAGGGGCCAGGTTCTCTGTATGTGCACCAAGCGATAAGCAAGCCCTGAACGTGTGCCAGAGTCAACTAGAGCGGCGGTGGAGGTGGTGGTGGTGGTTTGAGGTGGTGGGGGAATGGGGTCGGAATGGCGGACCCGTGATAGGGAGGGGGGGGGAGAGAAAAAGAGAAAGAAAAACAGACACGTTCCTCGACAAAGAGTGACGACAAAGTCTGCTCTTCCTCTCACCACTACCCGCCCTATTGGTAAAATAACGTGATGCCTTTTGAAATAAAGTTATGTTATCAGACGCCCCCAGTCCCTCCCCTCCTCCCCCCAGCTGCTGGGTGAAGAGAGTATATACATAAAACAGATGTGTTTCAGTGTACTACACTGAAAGAGATGCACATTCAACACAACAGACGGCTACTGAAGAAGGATGGAGAGAGAAATGGTGTTTCTTTGTTTTACAGGGGCAACCCACATGGAAGTTGCCTGCCTGCCTGCCTGACCTTGCAAGAGACAGACAGAGAGTGAACATGACCATCAAGACACCGGGGGAAATAAGACACAACCACCGCCCCATGGGGTCGAACACAGGTGTCTCTTGGTTAAATAACTTCCTCTTACCATACAGATAGGAATCACCCCGGGTGTTCATTTCAACATAGAAACCACCAACAAAATACAATGTGTATGGGCAAACTTCTATAAAATATATAAAAAGACATTTGCATATATATATATATATATATATATACAAATGTCTTTTATATATATATATATATATATATATATATATACAAATGTATTTTATATATATATATATATATACAAATGTCTTTTATATATATATATATATATATATATATACAAATGTCTTTTATATATATATATATATATATATACAAATGTCTTTTATATATATATATATATATACAAATGTCTTTTATATATATATATATATATATATAAAAGACATTTGTTTAAACAATTCACTCATGTGGTCAGTGGCAGTCACGCCAAATGGCAGACTGCAGGCTCATTTAAATGTAAATGATACAGGCCTCAAGTCAAAATTTTCATATCATTATTCTGAACCTGCCCCAATGTGTCACATTGGATACATGTTGACTTTTAGCCAAGCTGGAGCACATCTACGACGTCCATAAGATAAGAAGGAGAGGCAAGGACGTGTGGGGGCGTGACGTGCGATGCATCAGTAAAACGGGAAAAGGTTTGAGCGAATACAAGCTAAAAAAAAAAATTGGTTTCCTCTGTGGCTATCTCCCAACGCATTAAAAAAACTGCAACGGCAATGTGCGTTAAATAAAACACAAGTCTGTGCTTTTAGCAGCCTCGGTGATTAGCTCTTTTTTGCTAATCTCTTTGGTTTCCTATTCAACCGTTTGTGTGGAAAAAACTAAAAAACAATAATTGATATATTATGCAATCATTTATACATGGATACAAGCTCATAATACAAAACAGGGTGGAGGAAAGAGGCACGCTGCTTGGCTACACAAAACAATATATAAGGGGCATCCATTTCGGCTAGAATAGACACAACTAATGAAGAATAACAGCAAACAGGAAAGAAGAGTGAGAGAATTCTAAACATCAATCAATCGATAGATTCAGTTTAATTACTCTGCTTCGCTCAAGGCCTTCTCACAGCACTTTCTGATGTTTTGTGGTTGTTTTGTTTATGGGCGGGTTTAATGTGTGTGTGTGTGTGTGTGTGTGTGTGGGGGGGGGGGTGGTGGGGGGGTTTCAATCAGAGAGACCCTGAATAACACAGGAAATTACGGTACGGCGGCGTCGAAAACCCACGAGATGATGGTTTCTCTTGCCAATTAACTTATTTTTCTGAGCGTGTGCCCAGAAGATATTTTATCAGTGAATGCCACAACAACAACAACAAAAAACTGAAAGAAAACTGGAAAAAAACAAACCCCCCCCCCCCCCACCCACCAAAAAATCTGAATGTTTTCTGAGCTGCGGTCGTGATCACCCGGAATATAAAATAATAAATAAATCACCAATCAATGGTGATTGCGTTCTAGTGTCAGACAGAGCCGCATGCCGCCATGACAGATGAATGCAAGTTAATAAGAGATGTCGATACAAGTGTCAAAGAGGGTGAATAAGACTCTTCTTCTCTCTTGTTTTTTTGTGGACGGTTAATTTTGTTGATGGAGGAGGGGGGGGGGGGGGGGGGGGGGGGGAGGATGGTGGAGGGGGGGGGGGGTAGTCCCTTTGGGTGTCAACAGCCTTCCACAACCGTCGGTGTCATCTTCCCTGTTTGTTTCTCTCTGTTGAACGACAAAACATCTTTCCGATTTGTTCTCCCCCCCCTCCCCCCCCCCCCCCCCCCCCCCCCGCTTTGACGTAAGTCGCAAAATCATGCCGTTGTTTAAGTAGTCCATCTTTCTCTACTTCTCTCTCTCGTCGACCGGGGGAAATAAATAAAGGTTCAAATGGATTGAATCTTACAGTTTCTGCTAATAGAAGCCTCCCTCCACTCTCCTCTCACTACTACCCCCCCCCCCCCCCCACCCCCACCCCCTTGCGGCTTGCTCCTATCCTCTTTTATTAGCCGCTAAATAGCGCGTCAGCGGGTCTCATCGGTTTTAGATACAGATTCAGTGCACCAATACCTTAGAGATACGTGTGGAGCGTCTTGGAAATGTGTTTCCGTGGCTGCTTAGTAATAGCTTTACTTTTCTTTCAGCTTGTGTGTGTGTGTGTGTGTGTGTGTGTGTGTGTGTGTGTGTGTGTGTGTGTGTGTGGTGTGTGTGTGTGTGTGTGTGTGTGTGTGGTGTGTGTGTGTGTGTGCGCATGTGTGAGTGCAAGTGCAATTCTTTGTGCACTATTACCACTTCAGCGGCAGAAAGGTACAAAAAAGAAAAAAATACCGTTGCCATAGCGACTTAGACAGTCGATCACAGCTTCAAGCCAGCAATCTGTGTGGAGTAATTTACCACCATAAATAAACACAGAAGAAGAAGAAGAAGAAGAAGAAGAAGAAGAAGAAGAAGAAGAAGAAGAAGAAGAAGAAAGAAGAAGAAGAAGAAGAAGAAGAAGAAGAAGAAGAAGAAGAAGAAGAAGAAGAAGAAGAAGAAGAAGAAGAAGAAGAAGAAGACGACGAATAAGAAGAAGGCGTAGATGATAAAGGTAAACTATTTGAGTCAACATGTTTTCCTTATGTCGGTCCGCACTCAAGGCTGAACTCCTTGTCACTGAAGAGACCAAGTCTTGTAAGTCATTTAAAGTTAAGTGCTCAAGCTACTGGTTGCTATTTCCTGGGTGAATACTAACCTGTGTTTGACATCAGGGCCTCCATAACTAATCGTAGCCCCATTCCCATCTCTCTCTCTCTCTCTCTCTCTCTCTCTCTCTCTCTCTCTCATTTCTGCTCTCTCTCTCTCATTTCTGCTCTCTCTCTCTCACATTTCTGCTCTCTCACTCTCTACTTCTATCTCTCACTCTCTCTCTGATCTTGATCCTGTAATTACCAATCAGTAGCAGCATGGTCCTCCAGCTTAAGGCAAAGGAAGAGGCTCCATCAGTCCCTGTAGAAAAGCATAGGGCCATGAAGCATAACAGTGCACATAGGAGACGCACAGAAAACTCCAGAACCAGAACCTTCATCGGGATTCTTCTTCGTTTTGGGGCCCAGCCAAAGCATGTAGCATGTGTGGCTTTGGCTAACGGCGCTAGCTTCCCACTAGCCAATCACTAAGCATACCTTGGCGCAATAAATAATACGAGTAGTTGCCAGCCACACCAACTGTTGAATCTCAGCGATTTAGCCATTAGCCGATCGCTAACCACACTGCAAAGTAACAAACAAAAGTAGTTAGTGATAGCAGCACCAACTGTTCCCTGTTGAATCTCTCAAAGTTGGACCTTAAGGCTTAAGGCTTTTTTTTTCCCTCCTCCACTTAGACCCATGATTTCCCCGTTTATTATTTTCACTTGACAGTATTAGCAAATGAGCTGATCCAGATGGTGGATTCATAATACTGACGAACGAGGGGAAGAAGAAGGGGCCCCGCGGGAGAGAGCGATGTGCTGGCAAGTTTTAGTCAATAACAGGCTGTTTCGAGTGCTCTATTGGCATGTCACTCCTGTCTCCTGGAAGGCCTGGTGTTATGGAAATCACAACCGCCCGTGGTCCCGTGGACGTGAAACACAAACAAAAGAACAAGCTTGACAACAACAAAAAAAACACAACAGAAAACACACACCGGCGGCCAAACCCATTGTCAAACCCACTACAGAGATGTGAGATGATGAGGTGGATGGTACCAGTGCTTCTTACCTCTCCATCACAGTCAACCATCAGCATGGAGGGGAGTGTCTATCTACCACCCAAGTACAGGGAGCAAGTGAATTGGGTAAAACCAAGTGCCATCCTTAAAAAAAACACCCCCAGGAAGCAAATGTTTTCGGGCCCATTTGGTTTTTTTTGGTTCCCCCACCATGCTTTTGTTTCATTGTGGGTGTAGGACTGCATGTAGTGCCAAACACACCCCGGGTTCCCCCATGCGGGACGTCGCTTGCACATCCGTGAAGCGTCAGGGTTCCCCTCTGTCGGGCCCCCTAGGAGGGCCGGTGGGGGCTCAAGGATGCTCAATGGCCCCGGTGTATTGAACCGCAGAGCCAGGGGTCCGTGCCTGGGATTTGCAACACGAGCGTTTAACATGTTGGATTAGCCGGGATTAAGGACATCTGTTGAGTCAAAATGTGACGCTTCAATTGCCTAGTTTAGTTGAGCCCCTATCTTCACACTGGCCTGTATTGGCAGGGCGAGGAATAATTTAGAATTATTACCTACAGATCAATCGGCGGGCGCGCCATCAATCAGCGGCCACCATATCTCGCATGCGTGATTGATTCGCCCCGAAGTCAACTCTCAAAGTACGGTATAATCAATAAACTGCTGTTGCTAGCTAATCTGAAGAGGCTAGCGTGAACCTAAAGCCGCTCAGCGTGTCTGGTGAGGTACGGAGTGTGTCGAAAGGGAAAGCAGCGAAGAGCGAGTCAAGTAGCGTTCATAACAAGAGATTATTAGTGGGATAAGAGAGTATCTGTCGAGTGACAAGACTCTCTTGCCCTCTGTTGCTCTCTCTCTCTCTCTCTCTCTCTCTCTCTCTCTCTCTCTCCTCTCTCTCTCTCTCTCTCTCTCTCTCTCTCTCTCTCTCTCTCTCCTCTCTCTCTCTCTCGCTCTCTCTCTCTCTCTCCCTCTTTCTCTCTGTTTCACTCTCTCTCGTGTCATGCTCTCTCTCTCTCTCTCTCTCTCTCTCTCTCTCTCTCTCTCTCGCTCTCTCTCGCTCTCTCTCGCTCTCTCTCGCTCTCTCTCGCTCTCTCTCTCGCTCTCTCTCGCTCTCGCTGATTTTAATTTCTACTTTGGAGGTGGAACTTCCAGGCTCACAAGGAAAATGTCCTTTCCTAATCAGCAAAGGCACAACTAATCTGTGGAATAAACTGTATATTAACTACGGGCAAAATGTACTTTCTGAACTGCTTGCAGAAAATGTACTTCTTCTTCTACCTTCTTAACCGTTTGACCGCTTTTATGTTTGGTTTTTTAAGCTAATGGTGGTTTTACAATAAGGTCAAACGGCAGGTATTTGAGGGAGGTTTTTCTTTTGTCTTTTATGCACCATGAGAAACTTGTGGTTTCTCATGGTGATCCCTTTCTTTCCTCCCAGGGCTCAATTCAGACCCTGACCGGCATCATCCCCATCCCCTCCCCTACACACACACACACAACACACACACACACACACACACACCACACACACACACACACACACACACAACACACACACACCACACACACACACACACACACACACACACACACACACCACACACACACTACTACTACTCTCAGCTGGGAGTGGGCCTTCAGACAGTCGGGATGGGGGAGGGAGAGAAGTAGGAGAGAGGGGCCAGGAGAAGGGCGCCAGCTGAGAGAGAGACAGAGAGAGAGAGACAGAGAGAACTAGAGAGAGACAGAGGGTACGAGAGCGAGACAGAGGGTACGAGAGAGAGAGAGAGAGAGAGGGGTGGGGGAGAAGCACATGGGGGGATGGGTAGCAGAGGGGGTTGCCTCTGTGGGGAGAGATATATGAAGAGAGAGGGAGAGAGAGAGGGAGAGAGAGAGGGAGAGAGTAGAGGGGAGAGAGGAGGGAGAGAGAAGGAGGAGGGGGGAGAGAGGGAGGAGGGGGTGGGGGGGAGGTGCGGCAGCAGATGGACCCCAGCTAACAATGGCAGTTGCCCAGACAGATGCAGCCACACAAAGAACACAGCGGACACACACACACGCACGCACGCACGCACACACACACACACACACACACACACACACACACACACACACACACACACACACACACACACACACACACACACACACACACACACACACACACACACACACACACACACACACACACACACACACAGGACACAACAGGCTGAGAGCCATTCTCTAGAAGAGCCACACACACTCACACACACACACACACACACTCACACATAACACACACACACACACACACACACACACACACACACACACACACACCACACACACACACACACACACACACACACACACACACACACACACACACACACACACACACACACACACACACACACACACACACACACACACACACACAGCCTGTGATGGTGGGGAACCCCATTGAGAAAAAAAAAAAAAAAAAAGTGGAAGAAAAGTGCTGGTTTTTGTCCAAGCGTTACTTAACAGCAGCGAGGAGCGACTCAAGGGGGAGAACATTGTCCTTTAACTACTCTCTATAGTCAAGCTAACAGCAGCGGAGGGCCTTACAGGAGACACCACCGCGGGACCACCATCCGCCAAGCCATGTACCGGTGTGAGAGAGAGAGAGAAGGGGGGGGGGGGCGGGGGGGGGGGGCACACAGTGACCAGTAAGCTGTTAAGGGCCTGTGGAGTACCGTTTATGCTGTCGCTATTATTACAAACACAATGCGGTTGCAGCAACAGCAAAACAGCTTCGCCATGGACGTCGTTTGAGAACTTCCTGTCAGAAACCCCCCCGGGGTGGGGGGGGGGGGGGCAGGAGTGGAGGAGGAGGGGAGGTGGGCCATGGGTGGGGGTTGATGGGACTATACACACCATCGCACACACACACCCCCCCACCCACCACCACCGCCACCAGCCTAGGGCAAGGAAGGGTCAGACACATAAACATTCACACACACTAACACACTCTGTCACACACACACCACACACACTATGACACACACACTATGACACACACACAATGACACACACACACACAGTGCTGCAGGCCTTAAGGAACTGCCTTTAATGATAGAAGAGCGTCTTAATGAAACGTAAGGGACAAGGCGACAGGGCTCCAGGAAATAAACCATCTCTCTCTTTTCCCTCTCTCCTCCCACCAGCTACCCGTCCCGGACCGCTCATTCATTCACCCACACACTCATACCAGCACACAGTTCCCCTATGTGTGTCCTCACCTAGCTCCTTTGAGCTAGCCTCCAGGTACAGTGGGCGGTGGTTGAATTGCAACTTGGTACACTGGCCGTCTCGGGTACTGCAGCCCCAACAAGTTGGGTTGACCACAATTAGAAAAAAACTCAAATGTTACGTAATGTATAATGTTTGAGGTCCCTTTTGTCAAGGAATAGAAGTCTAGAAAACAAAGTTACTAACAAAAGGTATAGACACAGAAGGGGAATAGCAAGTAGTTTTGTTCAGCAGGATAGCAGGAAATTGCCTCCTAGTGGACGTTGAATACTCGCTGGTCTCTCTCTCCCTCTCTCTCTCTCTCTCTCTCCCTCTCTCTCTCTCTCTCTCTCTCTCTCTCTCTCTCTCTCTCTCTCGTTTCTAATTCATGACTAGCCCCCCCCGTCCCCCCGTCCCCATCATCCCAACTGAGCGTTTTCTTAATTTTTGATCTTTTTTTAATTTTCCTCCTTCCTCTTCCTTCCTCTTTGTCTGGTAAGGCTCCGTCACCACAAACCTCGGGAGGATCATTAAAACCATCCCGTGTTACGTTGCAGTCGTCCACAATTGATCTTCCTCTTAAGCTGTGTCTAATTATGCCTTGGGGAGATAACAAAAAAGGCTAAATGTGTAGGGAAACACTTTCTATGCAACACACGGGTCACAGACAAGCTTGATAATTACAACTTTGTTGTTGGTAAATACGTTTGTTTGTGTTTTTGTGTTTTTTTTTCTGTTATAAAAACACGTCCGCGACGCGCATCGACGGTTATTTTGGGGGATAGTTGTGTTTTTCTCCCTTGGCTGCGCAGAGAGAGACATCATTGCTAAAACACAAGGTTAACGCCAGGCCGCGCGTGTGTGTGTGTGTGTGTGTGTGTGTGTGTGTGTGTGTGTGTGTGTGTGTGTGTGTGGTGTGTGGTTGTGTTTATTTTAAAAGGACAGGACATTAGAACATTATCGACCTGGTCTGTTTTGTTCCCTGTTGTCTGTCACCAACTACTGACTCGGTTTGTCATAAGGCTTGACGATGTTAGACAATCACCCAAAACCTCCCGAGGTTGGTGATAGAAGAAGACGTTGAATGTCAAGAAAAAAAAGCACAGCTTAAGTTAAGACGAAAAACTATAAGAGCTAAGATAAGGCCAGCTCCCAAGAGTCGGAGAAAGGCAAAGTGAAGTAGCCCTTTGGTCATGCCTCTGGCGCAAGCAAGGCACTATGACAGCAGCGGTTGTGTGTGTCGTATGAAAAACAACCCTTGGAATACCGACTGCCACGTGCCAGGTTAAAATATATGTATTTAACCTTATCTTTTAACTCAATTTCAAATTGACAGTTGAATCATGTCGGAACGCGCCAAACCAGCAGAAGAAAATTGCAAAATCCTCCCCCATTTTTTACAAGGTAAACACCCCCCTCCCCCCCCCCCCTTTGTAAAAAAAAAGTACAACAGCAGGAAACAAATACAGCCTCAATTACACAGACTGACGCTTTCACACAATTATTCACCGATCAAGGATGGCAAAGTTAATTTGAATCTGGCTTATCTAATCTTTTTTCTTCTTCTTCGTGTTCTGTTCTCCTTTTTCTAAAGGGAGGGGGGGGGGGGGTGCCACCTCCCACCAGGCAACGGGGGAAAATGACTTTGCACTCCATAATGAATCGGCCTGTTGAAATTAAACTGACATCAAATGAATCTGCTCTCTCTCTCTCTCTCCCTCTATCTCCATCTCTCTCCCTCCCTCTCCCTCTCTCCCTCTCTACCTCTCCTCTCTCTCTACCTCTCTCTCTCTCTCTCTCTCTCTCTCTCTCTCTCTCTCTCTCCTCTCCTCTCCTCTCTCTCTCTCTCTCTCTCTCTCTCTCTCTCTCTCTCTCTCTCTCTCTCTCCTTCCCTCCCTCTCCCTCTATCCTTCCCTCCCTCTCTCCCTCTCCCTCTCTCCCTCCCTCTCTACCTCTCTCTCTCTCGTTCCTGTGTGGCTCTGAAATCGGCCAATGAAGCAATTTACATTCTCTGCATTTTGCTGCAGTCACAAACGCTCAGAGTCATTTCGAGGGAGAGCGGGGAGGACGGGGGAGGACGGGGGGAGGACGGGGGGAGGACGGGGGAGGACGGGGGGAGGACGGGGGGAGGACGGGGGGAGGACGGGGGGAGGACATTGCTCCTGGTCCCCCTTTATATGTGCACGTCGGCACTGAGGTGTGCACGTGATATAGCGTCAACAAACAACTCTGTGGTTTCCAACCTCTCTCTCTCTCTCTCTCTCTCTCTCTCTCTCTCTCTCTCTCTCTCTCTGTTTCAATTGATAAAGCCTTGATCCTCGCACGCCTCGTGGTCGGCCTTAACTGGAGAAATGCCTCGGGTTGGTATGCATGACTGTGGTGGCTTCGGTTAGTGATGATGAAGATGAGGATGATGATGGGAGTATTGTTGTCATTGTTGTTGTTGTTATGACCTTATTGGCGGCAGGGGTTACAATCAACAAGCATGTCCATTTGTCAAATGTAATCTCACTGATTTGTGCAGAAAGATAAAACTAGGTGCAAAGTGAACAAGTGAGAGAGAGAGAGAGAGAGAGAGAGAGAGAGAGAGAGAGAGAGAGAGAGAGAGAGAGAGAGAGAGAGAGAGAGAGAGAGAGAGAGAGAGAGAGAGAGAGAGAGAGAGAGAGAGAGAGAGATATGGAGACAGAGAGCATTACAGAGATGAATTTGGTATGCATTGCCTTTTCCCACACTGGGGAAATTTAGTGGCGGGACGCTGATGGTTTTTTAAATCAGTTTGACTGGGAGAACACATCAGAACCAAGAGACAGTGACAGAGTTCCTTCTCCAACAAAACAAAACAAAACAAGCATTCCTCAGCGTTTTATGCTCAGGTAATTCTCTCTTCACTGAAATCATAATATATCATAATAATCCTAGCAAATCTACCTAGCTCCTCTCCTCAATACTCAAAGGTAGACCGTGGCACCATAACAGAGAAGCTGCAGAGGTTGTGGAGGGACAAAGATTGGGTGCGATCATTTTGAATGTTGATCTGTTGATTTAGTTTTGCATGTAATTAATGGATCAATCGTGTAGTAGTCACAATGAATATACAATGAAAAACGTCCAGTGATCGTTACCACAGCACGATTTACCACGAGCATTAGAAAGTACCAACCTTCACAAGTAGTCTAGACCAAACAGGAAATGAGATTGGACATATAATAAACTTTATACACGTGGACAGACTGGAGTCAGCCAGCTATATAATAAACAACCACCTGGAGCATCATTAAAAAGAAACTGGAGATTTTTAAACTGCAACGCCGGATCTGGAAAGGAGGCTCTTCCACCACCCCATGCTCCCCGCTCCCTACCTGGGACAATTCCTAGGAGGGGGTCCCCTCTGGGACATGGTGATGAAGCGGTGTGGATGGCAAACAGGCAGGCAGACACATCCCATAAACCAATCCCCCAGCCATCACCACGACAACCTCCCAGGCCAAGATGAGACATCACAGCGTGTCTGTCTCCGAGGACGATCACCAAATAGCCTTTTTCATTAGATACCGGTAAATTAAATTGTCTCGCCTCCGTCTGCACCGAGGCATATATGAGAATGAGATCTACCGACTACAATGATACAGTTATAGCTCCTATAGGCCTTCGACTGTGTTTCGTAATGCCGTCTATAGGGCTCTTGCCGTTATCCTAATCCTGAACATGTCCTGGCCCCCTGTTTTGCCTTTAAACTTTGGGAGGGAAGTCGTTTTTTTTAGAGATCAGTTGTATCCGTGTAAACGTTTTTTCAGAATTTGAATAAGGAGGAAATTCCTCTGGGCTTCCTTTAATTATCCACGTGTTCTTGAAAGTGTGTTTCTTCATTTCTTTTCTTTTTTTCACCATTTCCTTTAACATTTTCATAAAAGTCCCGTTCTTAATGTCCGTGTTACAGACACATCACTGTCGTTCAATTGGTCTCAAACCGCGGAGTGCTCCTCTGAGCGTGACACCGAAGCCTAATTGAACGCCATAAAACATTAAAACTGCACCGGAGAGAGGGCGTTTTAGTTTTCAATTACTGTAACACAGGCTAATGCCGGCGACCCCGCTGGTTGGAAAACATTTCGCACAACACAGCGGCCCGGCGTATGACCCCATGCTGCCCCTTCTGCTCTCTCTAATCCTCACCATAACCTCTCTACATCCCCGTCATGGTAATTATAGAGTGTCTGGTGTCCGGCTTTGCTCCTCTCTCCTAGGCATCTCCCACACGCGACCTCGGTGCCACTGGTTATTTCAGCTTTTGGTTGGTTACCGCGCACAAAAACAGGTTTTTGATAAGTAAGCTACCTTTACTTACAATCCTGTTCCCACAGCAGCTCCGGACTTTAGTGCCTCTCACACCCACAGTGGATGCACTATCCGGGGCGGTAAAATTTAGCGCAAATCCATGTGGAGCAGCTATTTCTGGTCAGCCAGTTTCGCACATAGCAAACTCAAGCCTGTATCAGAAGGCTTCAGGCCTCTTCAGGAGGCCCCTGGAGTTAAACGCCTTTATTTATTTATTTATATATATATATACTTCCTTTCTTTCCTTCACTCTTTAGGTTTTCCTTTTCCTTTTCCTTATTTATTTTCTTACTTTTCTCTCTCCTGTAGGTGGAATTGCGTTTCTGCGTAATATGACTAATAGTAGTAATAATGCTGTTAGTATGACCACTTTTCTTGTGCACAGACCTTGAATCATCCAAATGTCTCACTTTTCTCAGTGAATGGGTGGGTTCTGTCAGGCGTGTCTAAGAGTCAGGGGGAGCACTAACAGCTCTGGCATTTTCCCCAGCGCCGACAAACTTGAAAGCACGTCGACGGCTTTTTAGACCTTAGGCCTCGTAGGACGACATAAACCGCCACGAAACATCAGGGGGGGGCCGAGTTTGACCTCGTTCCCCCGTTGGCAACAACAACCGGCGCCGTCGGTGATGCGGAGTTATGGACGTCAGCCGCGCGGTGCGCCTTGAAGCGCCGCGCGCCCCCGATAAGACGTCATCTCGCACCTCCGAGCAGTGGGGAAAGAGGAATGATGTGCGCTTACCGAGCAACCAGCCAATGGCTTTTAAGGGAAGAGTCTTCCACCAACCACGAGCCACCACATACACACTCACCCCCCCTCCTCACCCACAACCCCTCCCCACCAACCCCCCCACCCTGCCCCCAGTGGGGCTTTCGGGGTAATAAAAAGATGCAGGCCCTGCTATCAAGGCTGCTGCTGATCCATATGGTGCTGTTGGAGGAACACATCATTATTGTGGAGTTACCGGTTCAGCCCCTACCTTATCTCTCTCTCTCTCTCTCTCTCCCTCACACACACACACACACTCTGATGCTCTCCATCACACCCTCTCACACTACCGCTCTGACGCTATTTCTCTCTCTCTCTCTCTCTCTCTCTCTCTCTCTCTCTCTCTCTCTCTCTCCTCTCTCTCTCTCTCTCTCTCTCTCTCTCTCTCTCTCTCTCTCTCTCTCTCTCTCTCTCTCTCTCTCTCTCTCTCTCTCTCCTCTCTCTCTCTCTCTCTCTCTCTCTCTCTCCATGTCACATTGAGTAATGCCGTGGGCCCCAGCCCAGCCCACCCTTCCCCCCCCCCCTCCCCCCTCACCAACAACAGCGGTGGCTGTGGGGGAAAAGCCATTGTCTCCCCTTGATGAATGTCTTCAAGTGTGTACGGACGGTGGGGGTTAGATGAATATAAAACGCAGCACTCACTCCCACTTATAAGCCCCTCCCCCCCAGCCCCCGCCCCCACCCGACCCCTCCCTACTGACTCAATGCTATAACTTGTGCGTGGAGGAACAAAAGTTATTGAAATGTGCCTACCGGAGTATTTAGCGAAGAGTGAGTCCCAACAGTGACATTAGCTAACCGCTAACTGCTAACCGCTAAACTGGGCAGATGAACCGGTTTCAATATTGTGTGTTTTGTGTGTGTGTGTGTGTGTGTGTGTGCTGTGTGTGTGTGTGTGTGTGTGTGTGTGTCTGTGCATGTGTCTGCGTGTCTAGGTAGATGAACACATTTCAATATTGTGTGCGTGTGCGTGTGTGCGTGAGTGTGTGTGTCCCTGTGTGTGTATGTGTGTGTGTGTGTGTGTGTGTGTGTGTGTGTGTGTGTGTGTGTGTGTGTGTGTGTGTGTGTGCGCGTGCGTGCGTGCGTGTGTGAGATTCCTGATCAGCACCATCTGCTTTAAATTAAGATATTTGTATGGTTGAATATTCTTCCATTAGGCCCAGCCTCATTTGTTTAATTGGACATGAGGAGAAGCATCCTTTAAAGTCAGCTCCTCGGGGGGGGGGGGGGGGGGGGTCATGTACCGGTGTCCCCTTATGCTCGACCCGCCAGCACATCCTGAGCGACTTTAGGTCACGGCGGCAATAGCAACAAAAAAAAACCCACGAGAGTCACCGTTGAGAGCGGTTCTCTAATCTACATCCAATTGACATCTCTAAATATGTAGATTTGACGACCAAAGGGTGAAATGCGGGTGATCCGTGTAAAACCTGGGGACAAGGGGTCATCACATGTGTCCATATAGGATTATACACTGTGATGGACATTATAACTAAGTGGGGGTTAGTTGAGACGATTGTATTTTGTTACTACATAGTTACACTGAACAGTGGATTGATTTAGCCGAACGCTAAACCATACGCCCTTCTTCCCTCAGAGCATGCAGGAAGGGCCATTTTAACGGTGCCAACTGACACAGAGGTGGCTTCTTTGCGAAATAGGAAATTGAATTGTATTTTTTTTAAGTATACTGTAACCATCACCTTAAAATCGACAAGTTGCTCCAATAGAGGGTTTATAAGTTCATGTGACTTGTGGTTCGGCCATTTCCTGGAAATACCTCATGGCCCATCAAAACGCTTCACTGATTGTAAAAGGAAGGAAGTGGATTACAACACTAGTCTCCTACCTCCTAACCAATCAAAACGCTTCGCTGGAGCACCACTGTAAAAGAAGGGAAGTGAATTATAACACCAGTCCTACCCCCGAGCCAATCAAAACGCTTTGCCGGAGTACCACTGTAAAAGGAAGGAAGTGAATTACAACGCTAGTCATACCCCCTAGCCAATCAAAAACGCTTTGCCAGAGTACCACTGTAAAAGGACGGAAGTGAATTAGAAGACATCTCAGAGAAAGGAAGTGATATACAGTCCATCAATGAAAGAGAAGAGAGCCCTCTCAGTCTGACCCCAACTGGGTCATAAAGAGAATAGAGTTACCAGATGATATCAATAAATATATTACACAACAATGGAATCAAGGCGGGAATAAAACATACAAAATAAGTATGCCGCTGGGTCTTATTGTCTCAGAACAAAAAATATGAATAAATAAACAGGCAACGCTATTAAAATGCATTTCGGCTGAACAAATTGTTTCGCTCCTTCCATGGGGTAATAATATTTTTTTTATACTTTTTTAAAATAAAACAGGAGGTTGACATTTCTTCCGCTACTGTCAGTGTATTCAAATTAATCGGCCCGCTTTTGCCTCGCTTATCGTTGGCGTAAGGACGTAAACAAAAAAGATGCCAACCAACACTGAAGAACCAATTAAAAAAATAAATGGGCTTTGGATGGAGAAGCCCCAGAGAAAGAGATAAAGAGCCAAACAGAGCGAGCGCTGTGTGCACCGACCTCCGAGGAACACAACACAACGGCCGCGACCACTGCGCTGTGCATGCTAACCCGGGTGTGCTGTTGTTCGGGGTGTGTGTGTGTGCGTGTGCGCGTGCGTGTGCGTGTGCGTGCGTGCGTGCGTGTGTGTGCGGTTGTGGCGGTGATGGTTTGTGACGCTTTTGTTGCTTTACATACTGTATGTTACTGTTGTTTTTCCTCCAGAGACAGGCCCATTTAACCTACACAAAAACAACAGTAGCAACATGCCAAATAGAACAGGTATTTTTCTACACGTGTGTAATAATAAAGAGAGAGGAGAGAGACACACACATGCAGTGCAGCTCGCTAGTGTTAACATCAGCAGGGAGGGTTTGGGGTCTGGGGCCTGTCGAGTCCTTTAGAGACCAACCAGAGTAGGGGGGCCTGGTTTCCGTTGCTAAACAGGAAGTGGCCCTTTGAAAAGTGTGTCACTCGCAAATGACGGCCATTTTGGACCAACTCCAGGTACTAAGCGAGCTTGTCAACCAACCGCCGGGTTCTATTGTCACCAAAAGGCTCTGGAACGACTATTGAGTTTCCTTTCCTTTTCCCCAAGACACACATATGCATTCATGTTTTTTTAAGAAGCTTTTATCCAATTATTTTCAAGAAAGGCTGGGAATTATCAAAGCACATAATATATACACAAATATAAGCTTTGTACAACCCAAAAAACAACAACTAGTAACAACGTCAACATTTATAATCTAGGACTCCGACACACACACACACACACACACACACACACACACACACACACACACACACACACACACACACACACACACACACACACACACACACACACACACACACACACACACACACACACACACACACACACACACACACACACACACACACACACACACACACACCTCGATGTGGTTTGTGAGTGATTTGCAGACAGACAGTTTGACATTGGAGAGGGGGGGGGGGGGGGGGGGGGGTCACCTCTGCCTCCATCTCAGACATACATCACACTGTTGCGTTATGTCCCCCTGTTTATTTAGCAGCCAGTAGTTTAAGGGCAGTGAAAAAGTCAATATTTCATTCTCTATTTCCATCTCTCGCTCTCCCTCTCCCTCTCTCTCGCTATCTATCGCTCGCCCATCTCTCCCTCATCAGAAACCACTTCCTTCCATCCACTTATAAAGCTCACAGTACTATTTCCCTGATTTGCGGTTTCCACGGGCGAACCCCCTGCAGAGTTCCCTGACTGTGATCCAGAAGCAGGCATTAAAGAGGGTCGTAGCCATGTGGTTTCTGACGTGTCGTCTGGCGAGATCTCATCCACGGTGGAGTCCACGGTGTGTGTCTGCTTCGGGAGATAATGTTTTTTTTTTTCTTTCCTATTTATTAAAAAACAAAACATGATTCAATGCTCTGTGCAGAATAAATGTCGATGAGCACAGGTCCAGGGGCCTCAATGAGAGCCGGCCAAGTACACGTCTCACACAGGAAACGGAAACAATGGTTCGAGTGGAAAGGTGAAAAATATGACACATCGACGGGTGGGAAAAATTCAATGTCTTTTCTCTCTCGTAAAACAAAAGTCATTTTAGCTGTAAGGTAAATGTTGGGCAGGTAAATTGTCGCTAGGTGTTTTCAGCATGAAGTGTGTTGAACATACAGAACACTGGCTAATTACCATCAGCTTAAGGCAACAGTGTGAAATCTAAGTGGCCATGTAAACAGCATAATGCAATTGCACTAATTGAGATATGGACCAAAACTGCACCAT
>CM051022.1:6809487-6876987 GCA_027704905.1 Muraenolepis orangiensis | reverse complement strand
ATGAGGGCCAGGGACAGCCGTGTGTGTGTGTGTGTGTGTGTGTGTGTGTGTGTGTGTGTGTGTGTGTGTGTGTGGTTCTGATTCAGTGACTGCAGTGACCAGTACACAGCCAGTAAGCTGTTGCTCACACACACACACACACACACACACACACACACACACACACACACACACACACACACACACACACACACACACATACACACACACACACACACACACACACCTCTCACCGTTCAGCTGGGTTATCAACACACAGGCTGTCTGGCAAAGCTTATCAAGGAAAAGTCAATATGGTGAGAGCTCTTTAATGCTTTGCCCTTTACCGAGGGAAAATGAAAGAAAAATAATGTTTTTCAACCCTCGACTTAATGCTTCTTTCATGCACCAAAAAAACTGATAGACTGAGTGGGTTGTCACAGTTAAAGAACAATTTTGCTGTTTGGTTATAGATGATATATTTGTATTCGGCGCAAAACGACAAAATAATATGAAGATAAACTACAAAACAGGCCAAATAAGATACTGTGTCTGAACATTTGTTTGTTTTGAAGCCCAAACCAGGCTTTGTAACAGTAAGAGTAACAAGATTAATGCTAAGCTAAAACCTTACCAAACAGGCCAGTGAGGTGATTATGTAAGATTGGAAGAAAAGGGTCTTAAGTAGAAAACACAATATGTGCTTGAAAGTTTTACAACTTTGCTTTGCGTCAGCTATTGAAAAATCCAAACTGGCACGGTTTGACTTGGAAACTACCTGAGGCTTGTTAAAAAAAAGCATCTAGTGTCCATTAACAGAACAAAAGGTTCTTCCTTGTGCATGTCCTTCAACATTTAGCTGCGAGACACACACACACACACACACACACACACACACACACACACACACACACACACACACACACACACACACACACACACAGGTGACTGTGAGAGTGTGTTGCTACGATACCAGCAGGAGAGGCAGACTTGGTGGAAGTTCATTAAACAGATGAAGCCTTATTAATAAGACACAGAAACACAGACAGACACACACACACACACGAGAGCCCATCAAGATAGCTTTTATATTGAATCTTTGTTTCCCCTTCCTCACAATGTGCCGCTACTGGATATCTGACCACACAGACGGGGCCCACCCCATTCAGTCTAACACGAGAAATACAATTCCTCTGGCACACACACACACACACACACACACACACACACACACACACACACACACACACACACACACACACACACACACACACACACACACACACACACACACACACACACACACACACACACACACACACACACACACACACACACACACACACACGGAAGGTCAAATGAGCAATGTGTATTGTATTTCTGATGCTTATTATTTCTAACACTATATAAATCATACAGTATAGCGTTTATTTTGATTTGACATTTGTTTGAGTTGTGTGTCCGTCATCATGTCAACTGAACAGAAATACTCACACACACACACACACACACACACACACACACTGTCTTTCTCTTGTGTGTAACTATGTGTGTGTACATGCTCACATATACATGCAGCAAAGACTTAATACAGTGGAAATGTCATTGTTACAGTTTAATACATGACATACTACCCCTTCTGGGTTAGTTGAACCTATCTTGGCATGGTTAGCCCTAGAATATCTTGAGGAATCCTGAGCTATGAGCTAAGGCATGGGCACCTACTTCTCTGCACGACTGCACTTCTGCTAATGAGACACGGGTGAACTTTGTAAATATCAAATTCACCAATATAATTGACTGCCACCTCCCCACCTCCGTATGCAAACACAAGACATACAGCTCTTTCGTTTTTTACTGTATATAAAAACATGGGAACCAGAGGTCCTCGGGAGACGCAGGCTGTCCAGGGACAAGTGGAACACGTCTGTGCGAGGAAGTCAAGCGTCCCTGAAAACATCAATGAACTTTAGCTAACTGTGTGAAACTACACAAAAGCACACAGCTCCACTGCAGGGAGGCGGTGAAAAAAACAACCACGTAATTCTCACAAATCACAAAAGGCGAGAGGCAATTTTCAGAATTATGTGTGTCATGAATGAGGCAATCAGAGCGTGCGCAAGCCCTATTGAATAGACCGCCCCCCCCACCCATCTCTCACCTCATCCTGCACCTCAACCCACACCCACAGACAGACAATGGGGAACCGCTGTCTTGGTTCCACACCACCCTCCTGAAGGACCTGGCACCTTCCTCCCGACCTCCAAATGGTAACGCAGGAGGATTTTGTCATGATATAAAAATCTAAAAAAACTGTATGGATTGAGATGAAGTGTGAATAATAATATTATAAAAATAATATTAAAAAGTAGTCCAGCAGGGCCTTCAGTTCAGTTCAGTTGCCTTCATAAGGACACGGTGTTCAACTAAGCATTAGTAGTTATTTGTAGACCCAAACTATCGTTAATTATCGGAACTATTACTTCAAATGGTGTTCCTCCGAGACATGTAAATACCGACCTTTGAAAATATTTCACTAATTTGGAGCTGGTACGGGGGGCTCTATGGGGCAACTAGCATTATAATTAAAGAAAAAAGTGTTCTCTAAATGTTGAGGTAATTGCCATTTCAGCCTAATTAGTAATTAAGTACAACTTTTCTTTTTTTATTATCATGTTTCAATCAGTGAGTAAGTCCCGATCCAGGTTTCTTTATAACACATGACCAGGTGAATTGGGAATTTCATCTTCTTCTTCCGCTTTGTCCGTGTTTTGTGAACAGAACCTACCGTCTACGTTTCCCTTTCGCTCCACCGGGTAGCACACGAGGCTAAAGGACAAGCCCGTTTGGTTGGTGTGTCTCAAAACACTACAATGGCTTTATTGTTTTCCTGGTTACACAGTAGTGGGAATAGCTGGAAGGTTGTTTTTTTGGCGAATCTCTGTTCACTCCCTATGTAGTTGCTAAATACGACTGGCAGACGAGAGCATGCAGAACAAAGTCAGCCTTCACATCTCAGCGGAACTCACTTCAGTACAACTGATTATGATGAGTCTGCGGGTCACACTGACAAGGCAGCGCACCGTGTACTGCCGTTCACCGACGGGAGTCTTTTATCCCGTCATCCAATAGAAAAGACATAACCCTGAACCAAATGAGTGGACTCTCTTTTGAGGATCCTCATCGTAGTATTTCTCTAAAGCGGTGTTTTAAACACACACACACACACACGCGAATAGGAGAAAGGACAAGCGATGAAAGAAAGATGTCTTGTGGATATTTATTGACTGTGTGTGCGTGTGTGGGGGGGGGGGGGGGTAGTTAGCACTTTTAGCTTCCTGTGGTCATGTGTAACTGCATAGCTAATTATCAAAGAGTATCTACAGCATAATATATAGTGCCTTGGCTCTCAGAGCATCTGCCAGCAAAGGAAAAAAATATATATATAATTATTTATGCCTTTGTGTTTTTTTTATCTTACATAGAGATCAAATATGACCCCCCCCCCCAAGCAAACACACACGTGCACACACATACACACACACACACACACACACACACACACACCCTGAGAGAGCTTAGTGAGTTATTATTTGACTTGACTGTTATTTTATTTTATTCTCTATTTTTATTTTGCGAGAAAGGAAGTGGCAGGAATGCTGGAGGGGAAAAGGGGGGAATGTGTGTGTGTGTGTGTGTGTGTGTGTGTGTGTGTGTGTGTGTGTGTGTGTGTGTGTGTGTGTGTGTGTGTGTGTGTGTGTGTGTTTGTATGTGTGTGTGTGTGTGTGTGTGTGTGTGTGTGTGTGTGTGTGTGTGTGTGTGTGTGTGTGTGTGTGTGTGTGTGTGTGTGTGTGTGTGTGTGTGTGTGTGTGTGTGTGTGTGTGTGTGTGTGGCAGGACAGGGAGAGGGGCGGTGAGGTTGGCAAGTACATGGCAGTCAACATGGGTTAATTCACTGTAGCCTTAACATTTTCTCCCTGCCTGCCAGCCCTGCTTCGTCAGCACTTTTCCACATAGTCGCTGGAAATGACTGTTTGCCATACATTTTTTTATTTTTTACAAACGATGGCTCATGAATTTGTGGTGAAACGAGAACAGCCCCCAGCCGTCTCAGCAGAGGCGAGGCCTGACACTCTCTCTGCCAACTGCGTTACAACAGTGGAAAGTAAGGATTTTTACTCTTTACTTTTAAACAATATTCAAATATAATAATATGAATATATAATAATAATAATAATAATAATAATAATAATAATAATAATAATAATAATATTATGTATGAATCCCAGATGGACAGTTAGGGTTATACTAGGAATATATAATTCTAAAACAGTAAAGTAATAACTAGTTTAGTAACTAGAGATAAACTAGGGATAAATAATACTAAAACAGTAAAGTAATAACTAGCATAGTAACTAGAGATATACTAGGGATATAATAATACTCAAACAGTGAAGTAATAACTAGTATAGTAACTAGTTAGACACAGTAACTACACGCAGGAAGTCATTAAATAAGCCCTCAAGAGGTGAATGCAGTGCAGACCTGCAACGTAAGTAATTGGTTTATTTCTTTAACATTCACCAGCTGCAAGCACTTAATCGTTTGTGTGAATTGAGTTATTCCTGGGAGCGAATCCCATTAATAAAAGTGTTGGAAAAAAGGGGGTCACAGTGTCGTCTGTGGCTCAACATGAGGTCAAAGTCAGTCATTTGTTTTACTTTCCAAGTGCTGGACTGCTGTTATCTCGAGGTGTTTATCGCCTGGTACTCTTCGCTCGCTCTCTCTCTCTCTCTCTACCCTTTTTTTTTTTTTGTCCTATGAACGTTCACCACCATTTGTTTCCCAGACTGTACCGATGGGGGCTGTAAAATTGACACCGCCATCTCTTTTTTTCCCTCTCCCCTCCTCACAGTCGGACAGGGGGAATGTCCTCTTTTAACAACCCTCTATATATCTCCGCAGCACACAACTCCCTGCCCTGATACCTCTCTCACCCGGCTGCTACGGCGAGGCATACAAGGAAGACCTCTACATTATTAAGTGGCGCGCTACACTCGGGGTGATTTAAGGGGTAGGGAAGGAACTTTTGGAATCAGAAGTGTGCCGTTCGCAGCACACAACAGGTACAAGCAAACAGATGGACACACACACACACACACACACACACACACACACACACACACACACACACACACACACACACACACACACACACACACACACACACACACACACACACACACACACACACACACACACACACACACACACACACACACACACACACACACACACACACACACACAGGTTTTCTATCGGGTGGTATCATTAAAGCAACCCCCCCCTCTCAGAGGACAGGGCAGGGCAGGGCCTTCTTTGAACGTAGTTGTTAATTAAGCTCGGTGCAGAGCTCCTACAACACTTGGCCATTAAAGGTAACCTGCAAACAGGGTTTTTACGGCAGCAAACTGCTAGAGAAAGAAAAGGGGGAGGGTAGACAGAGGGACAGAGAGAGAGAGAGAGAGAGAGAGAGAGAGAGAGAGAGAGAGAGAGAGAGAGAGAGAGAGAGAGAGAGAGAGAGAGAGAGAGAGAGAGAGAGAGAGAGAGAGAGAGAGAGAGAGAGAGAGAGAGAGAGAGAGAGAGAGAGAGAGAGAGAGAGAGAGAGAGAGAGAGAGACTAAAGGCAGGAACAGATTTACTGTCCTTTGAGACCGAGCTTTGGATCTGCAGCATGGCCTCCGTATAACCCCCCCCCACCCACCCAAACAAGCACACACACACACACACACACACACAAACACACACACACAAACACACACACACACACACACACACAAACCATCCGTCTTCTTTCGGAACACCTGGATTAACGCAATACTTCCACCATCCTTCCTCATTTAATGGATACACACCCTGCATATGCACACGCGCACACACACACACACACAAATACTCACACATCCCACCCTCATTATTTACTCCTTGTCTCAAAAACTTGTCTCTATTATTCATAGCGGAGGAGAGACGGAGCCAGTGAGCAGGAACTGCCAAAGCAGAAGGGCCTGTTGCCTCTGAGGGAACCCTGCTGCTTCCAACAGCAGCAGGCTGTCCGCACACAGAAGCAGGAGGACTGTACCACGTTTTAGCATTAGGAAGCACGCACGCACACACACACACACACACACACACACACACAAGTGAGAGGCGTCTCACCAGTCAGGCCTCGTCGGTTCAGAGGCAGACAAGAATGCGGTGTTTAGCGAGGGGGTGTTGAGGTTCTGGCAGCAGGCACCATCGACGTGAAAGCCGTCAAGGAATCAACCGACGGGTTTCGCCCGCCGTGACGACGTGAGATGTAAAAGACAAACGGATACTAATGAATTTAAAAATCGCAAACGTTTGATCGATACGCTGTATATGCAAAATAGCCTGCATGTTTCCGCACACCAATCGTACGTGCCTTGCAACAATCTTAAGTCATTAAATAAGCCCTTAAGAAGTGAATGCAGTGCAGAACCTTACATACACCTTGCATATTTATGTGTAAAACTAACCAGGAACTAGTAGTAGTACCTCACTAAGTCCATAAGCACCCCTCTGTGTGTCACACACACACACACACACACACTTTCTCTCTAGTTTTAATCAGTCCGGCAGGAGCCTGTAATGAGCCATGCTGGGATTAGCTGGGAGTGGGGCCCAACCTGCCTGGGAAAGTGACCGCCAACCACCCCACCCACCCCACCTCCTCCTCCTCCTCCTCCTCTCAGCACAGGTGAGTCAGGTAGAGAGGCACCAGCAGCTGTGGACGGACCAAAAAAGGTTATTGTTGGGGTTGGGGGGGGGGGGAGAGAGGAGGAAGAGTGGACCAACTCCACATTCCACGAATAGGAAAAACTACTCCCTTCTGTTTTATGAAACTAAAAATAAATAAATAAATAAACTGGCTAGACTTTATTCCTATTGTGTGTCGTCTGCATTTCCCTTGGAACTTTCAAACCCTATTTTGGGTTGGAGTACTAAAAAGCAATTTCGGTAAGGGGGGTTACATTGGTTCGTACGGCAGACAGATGGCCACTTAAGCATCGTCTTTGCACCTTATGCAGGCACATCTTGTGGAGGTAAGATCAATTCCGTACAGTTCTTCAACAAGTATATTAGGCCCAACATCCATCCATGTATAGTATAGTATAGTATAGTATAGTATAGTATAGTATAGTATAGTATAGTATAGTATAGTATAGTATAGTATAGTATAGTATAGTATAGTATAGTATATATATCTGCTGTGCATAGGGCCAGGCTTAGGCAAACAGCTGCTTGGGGACCAGGACCCAGACACCAGGGGGTCTCAGATCATATTAGCCAGCATACTGGCTCATAGCCCTGCTTGCACACACACACACACAGAGAAAACCCACAACTAGCCCGGAATATGCAGGCCAAACGCCCTTGTTCTGAATGGACGGAGATAGAATTGAATTGCGTGATGCCCTCACCTTGAGGGCCTAATCTTGTTCCACAATGCAATCTCAAGCCATGTGAACTTCTCTCTCTCCTCCCTTTAGGTGCGCAACCTGCCATTCCGACTGAGCAGGGAAGATTCACAGCTAAATGTGAACTACTATGCTATGCTATGCTATGCTATGCTACTTAGCTTAGGATGATACACTACACTAGACTTTATTATACACTATACCATATTGCTTAAGATAACTTATTTGTAAAATCAGTTAATGTGTATGTTGTATTGTATTGGGTTGTATTATGAATGTTATGTATGGGTGGGAGTTTAATTATGTATCACTTTGTTTTCATACAACCTTGTTATGACCATTTGTTCTACACACTTACAAGTCTTGAATTATATAATCATAATCATATCCCTTTAGGTGTTTTCCTAAAGACACTTTCAACTGAACCATTAATAAACATATAGGTACTACTGCAACAACAGTTAATCAATGAACTTTCCAGGAGCTCTTGCAGGTAAATCGCACCAATCGGGTGGTTGCTTCCGTTTGGAGGTCGACCGTCCCTGTGCTATAAACCAATCCAGTAGCATATCTATCCTGACAGGGTGGTGACACACTTCTCGATTGCTTTTATCTTTATTTACTTGTAAGCCTGTTAACAGTATTCCACAGAACAAACATGTCTCTTATGTGTTTGGCTAAAGCAACATGTAAGCTACTGTTCCCTTTAGTTGAGTTATAATAACATAACATGTGTATGCTCAGAGCAGTAACATGCAAGGGATTTAGAATATTTCAGGTTTATACTGATATTGTATTATGAATGGTCGCAACATCCATGATGCAAAGCTATGTTTTTGTACAATACAGTGAAAGGTGTGTACTACAACAAGGTTGTGACACAAGTAAACCTTGCTTTCATACACAACAGTGATACGACTGCTGATGATTTTACAAATTGCATATTGAATGTATAATCTCGACTGAGCCACACATTGTCAAGCCTTGCAACGCTTTCATTTCAAATTGTGTCTAAACCGCTGCAGCTTGGACACAATAATAATATGTTTACATCCTTTAATTGTATTCCTTCTAGTATGGTCCATGGGCCACAGCTTTAAACACAGACACCCAGACACCATTCATATCAATAAGTTATATAAAAGGCCTACTGCTGAGACATCCTGTACAACAGGAAGAAAGAAAAGTGCTTTTTGCATCCAAGTACAAAAGAGAGTACTCAATTGTGAAGAAGCTGCATTTGAAAAACACCTTGTGTGTTTATGTGTCAGTGTGTGTGTGTGTGCGTGCGTGCGTATGTGTGTGTGTGTGTATGTGTGTGTGTGTGTGACCAAGTGAACTATTCTTCTTCTGAACATGGTACTGAGGTGCCAGCACAACACAGCATACCAGCTGAATCCACACGATTGATCTGTGTGGATAATCCGTCGCAAGATGGTGTAACGGGAACATCCTCATTACTATTATTATTACCGTCGGCTTGGGTAAAGAACAACAAGAGGGAAGTACATGGAAGCCTTGGGCTCTCGCTAGGTAAGAAACAGGGTTCCTGTGATGCAACGCAGAGCAAGTGAGGCATGGAAAGAAACAAAATCAATGGGTTTGTTATTTTTAAAGTGTATAAAATGTCAAGATCAGATAATAAATTGGATAAAGTCTGGTTCTGGGGTGTCTGTGGAGCGGGTCTCTCTCTTCATTTCTACAAAATAATGAGAAAAGGCCTTCTCAAATCTCTAAACACGAAACTAGAGAATTAAGTTTGAAGGACAAAAAAAACAATCATATGCCCCTAAAAGTTAAGTAAAAAAGTCTTAAGCAAGCAATTGAAGCATGCATCCATGCTGGCAGTTTAGTCTAGCCACTGTGTTGTGACTCAGTTTTTATTTTGAATTCACAACCGTTGGCTCCAGAAAGCAGACTAGCCTACAGCTGTATGGTGTGAAGGCCTAGAGCAGAACAAATGCAGTTGCTCTCCAGTGGTTCCAACAAAGGATATCACCACATATCTTATATAACTGTTTTTGTTGTTGTTGTGGTTTGTTCATCTTTCTCGCGGAGCGGTCGTACTTTTACATGTTTACATCGCACAGCTACAATTCCAATGGTGAATCGACAACAATTCCTATTTTCCACTGGTTGTAATTATGTTCTCTATTTTGTGTGTTTGTTTCTTGTGTTTCTTTAGTTTGACTTTTCTGCGTAGCAAAAGATAACTACAAGATACAGTCCATAAAATGTACCGCCATGGATGATATACAGTACTTTACAACCACACTACTTAGCTCTGTTTACATTGTATCTGCTCTGTATGTTAATCATATACACTACAGCTAACCTGTATTAGAATGTCAGCCACTTAACTTAAAACAATCCACGCCGTAACACCAAAGTTCACGTTAACACAGTGAGATGTTGTTAGAGCATACAAAGCCAGAAAGCATAGTTAAGTTATACAAGCATGTAAACCCTGTGTACACACACACACACACACACTTGTGTTCTAGGTGAAAATGTATACCACTGACCTCCAAAGCATTTAGGTTAAGGGTTTAAACGAAAATGTGTGTTTTTTTACGTACGAGCATTAACCAGTTAGTATGATGGGCATAGACGTGGAGGTCATATTTCTTATAAAAATAAAAGACACTCTGTTATAGGCAGTGATTAAACAGCCCCCCCTGTGCAATGCTGACTCGGGCATTCTGTCTTTTTTTTTTCCCCCTGCCACCCTTCCCCCACAACCCAAAACAGCATCAAAGCAATCAAAATGGTAATGTTAGGCATGAATGGGGCTCATCCACCCCCCCCCCCCCCCCCCACCCCCTGCACGAAACTCTGCAGACTTTTTCTCCATGTTGGGAAGAAACCAACCACCCCTTCTCTCTCAAAATGGAAGCTTCCACTACCAAACTGAGGCGCTTCAAGAAAAAAAAGAAAAAAAAAACACTCCCAGCAAAACACACACACACACACACACCGACAAAATGACATCGGTGTGTGTGTGTGTGTGTGTGTACAAAACAAAATAGGCTAGACATGATGATAATAATAGAGACTGGAGATTGGCGTCGAAAGATGTGCGTCGGCTTCGCAGATCGGCGTCAAGTTCGACGGCCGACTGCAACAAACCGAGGCGCTGGTCCAAGTACTGAGAACTGCATTCCACAGGAAATGGAATCGATTAACTCCAGAGAAAACGCTAACGGCTTTTTTTTTTTTGTGAGAGGCAGAAACCACGTCAAAAAAACACAACACACACACACACACAGCGAATGGCTTCCGCGAACACACTAAGTCCACACTAACTTTTGTCCACCATTAGCACTCTTTTAGTAAAAACAACTTGGGGATAAGATAATAATAAAATAAAAAAAGGTAGTCGTCGTCGTCGTCGGTGGAAAGCAGGCGGTGTGACTTTAAGTGGTGCTGTCCGTGGTACTGAACCACCGAAGCACCGCGATGGCTTTCTTCCGCTGTTCAGAAAGAAGTGCTAAAGCCACCACTATAGTCCTCGACTAAGAACACTAGAGACATCCACAGCGTAACACAACAACAAAGTTAACACTGAACACTTAATTCGTCAAGTTGAGTGTAATAATATAGCGCTGCGTTTGCCTGTAAGATAGTAAAAGAAGCAGAAGAAGAAGAAGAAGAAAAAAAAAAAGAAAAGTGAAAGCGTAATCGTGGGCGAATCAAATGCAACCCTGGCGTCATGTGACCGAAAAATAAATAATACTACAAGACTAACCCGTAAAGTAACACAACGGACGGATATGTACGTTAATAAAAAGACACGTTTCGCGTCGATTCATCCGTCCGTCCACGACACGACACGACACATCAAGTGTGACTGAATGCCCGGTGTGTTGTTGCTCAAAAGTCGACACTCTTTTCTACTTTGAGCCTCTCCTTTATTAGCCTACTCTCTAGAAACATGTCGACCTACTCAAAATGGACGCTACATTTTTCAACATTTCCTGTTACACAACTTTGGACATGGAGGCTGAATGTGTCTCTCTCTATAACCAGGCTGGTCTTGTGGGGGACAAAGATTGAAATAACCCCACTTTTATACCAGCCACGTTGTTGTTGTAGTTATATATAGGCTAGTACACGACTAGTCCCCACACGAACACAGAAATGCCCAAAGTAATGTATAAAGCGTAATATAATCGAATATAAAGGAGGAGAGGAGAGGAGAGAGGGGGGGGTCTTACTTGTTTTTCGCTTAGGCTTGTTATTCTGGTCTGTCTGTCGTGCAGCTGTTTCTTAAGCTCTCCATCCTACAATCGAAACAAAACATTGGGTCAGGGTGAATAATAAAGAGATCCCAGAGCATTGCAAGCTACATATCGACAGCAAACGAAACTTTCAAAAAATCCTGTACGATGGGGATTTTCAGCAAAGTCACGATGAGAGCAAAGCCGACACACAAGACGACGACGGGCGATGGTGTTATAGCCCAAATAAAGAGATTTATGCTGATAAAGTTTTTTCGCACACTCCCAATTCGACTGGGCAGGTCGTGAGGATGTTTGAGATACAATACAACGTTTTACCTGTGGGTCCTGCTTCATCTGTGCAACTAGTTTCTAAAACACGAAGAGAGAGAGACACAGAGAAGAGACACACAGAGAGAGAGAGAGAGAGAGAGAGAGAGAGACAGGACGTAAAAATGGGAATTGACTAAAAAAAAAAAAAAAAAAAAAGTGTTTCAAGTTTAGTATGTAAGGGAGGAACAAAGCGAGCGAGTCCGTTTCTTCCACCTCATAAATATTCAGGTCGCGTCCTGATGGCCACACAGCACCACTGCATTATCACTCCGAATCATCCTTGTTGCTCTAATATAAAAAAAGAGACCCGTGGCCGTGCCTCAAAGTACTCCAAAAAGTACACGAATCGGGCTCGAAAGTCTACGGTGTGTCGTCACCCCGCCACTGAAAAAGCGTAGGACCGTGGATGTCGCATACTTATTATGTATTTCGGAGTATTCGTTTCGTCTCACATTCGTTTCCATCCCATCGGATATTTTATTTTCCTCCTCCTCTCCTCTCTCCTCCTCCTCTTCGCGTTTAGCTCCCCCACTTGCTCATAACACCCATAAGGATATATAATAAACACGATGTTTCGTTTACCTGATGGCATTGGATTTCTACTTTCAGCGCCTCTTGTAGGCCGTGTAGTTCCATGTTCCGACTTCAAAAGCACTTTTATCCCACTTTCGACGCGACACAGACGAAGTTTAAGTGAATTAAAGATTTTTTTAAAAGCGGCAATAACAATTGAAAGAAGAACTACTCCGGCTGCAAAAGCAAGTTCTCGCTTCTTCACAGGGTGGTAGGACTCATCACCCACTTTACGCCCGTCGAAAAAAGTGGTCTAAACACAGCGGAAAGATCCCAGACCTCGGTCAGTTACATCCCAAATATATCCAAATATCGATACATCCGACCAAATCGCCGCGTGCCGCTTCTTTCGATAATTTCGAGTTGAAAAGGGGGGACTATATTTTGTCCGAGTCGGCGCCTTGATTTCACTTTGCCTTGGAGGAAAAGTTGCGCTTCGGTTGTCAATGCTAATTCTAAAGTTCCCGGATGGAGCAGTGAAAAAAGAACAGAACTCTCCCGTCGTCTGTCTCTCTCTCTCTCCCCCCACACACACACACACACACACACACACACACACACACACACACACACACACACACACACACACACACACACACACACACACACACACACACACACACACACACACACACACACACACACACACACACACACACACACACACACACACACACACACACACACACACACACACACACACACAGGCAGTACGCTCGGTCATGCGCACTCCGGATGACAGAAAACGGCGCCCCATAACACTACATGTAGAACTATTTTAATTTGAGTATTTGTTTTTCTAGGTTTTATTCAAATGTTACTCCACATGTAAACACGTAGGGCCCCAATAAAGAATTTCGCAGGTGTAACATATGTTGTGTCTATCTATTTATATTACAAAAGCTTTTCCTTTTGTTTGATGCTGCTTACAAAATCAATGAGATAGTATGTCATCCTGGGGTTACTTACTTACTATAGTCTCTGCTATATTTAGTATTTTTCTAAAAGATGTCATTAACTTTATTTGACACCCTATGTGAAACTAAAATAGTTAGTCATAATGTAAAATAAAGCCCTGAATATAAAACATATCATTTGAATGTATCTTTGAAAAATCGAAATGTGGTATGGATATATTTGTACATACCCTTCGTCGTTTTAATGCATCAACATATAAAACATGAAACTTTCTATAACCTACTTGTAAACAATAGTTTCAAAACCATTTGCAAGCACGGTTTTTTAACTCGAGTGTTAGGTGTCTGGATCTTTTTTTACCACATGGGCGAGATGTGACGATTTGTTTCTCTCTCACTCTCTGCTCAATTTGACACCCCTCACCCTTCCTCTGCACAAGGACTTGCCTTCCCCTCCCTCCCTCCCTCCCTCCCTCCTCATCCACCTCATCCTCCTCCCTCCTCCCCTCTCTCTCTCCTCCCTCCTCCTCCTCCTCCCCCTCTCCCTGTACCCGCCCTCCTTCAAGGCACACAAGTCAAGTCGCAATTGGAGATTTGTCATGTACAGAGTAGCCAGCCAATCAGGAGTTGTGAACGCTTGCTGGCGTCCGCAGACCGACACATGCAACGGCGACGGTGAACGAATCAGTGCCGCGGAGGAGAGAGAGAGAGGGCTGGGCTGAGCAATATGTTAGTGCACGGGAGAGTTGAAAAGGGAAATGTGCGTGCGTGTGTGTGTGTGTATGCGTGTTCACGTGCGTGCGTGCGTGTGTGTGTGTGTGTGTGTGTGTGTGTGTGTGTGTGTGTGTGTGTGTGTGTGTGTGTGTGTGTGTGTGTGTGTGTGTGTGTGTGTGTGTGTGTGTGTGTGTGTGTGTGTGTGTGTGTGTGTGTGTGTGTGTCTTTTGTAAAAATAAAAAGCAACCTCCTGGTAAGGAAGAAAAAGTTCAGATTAGGAAAAGATCAGATGTCGAAGCGAGATCTCCTTTGCGTTTATCCAAAAAGGGCTGTTATAACTTGAAACATGAACGCTTGAAGGAGCTTGAAGCAGCAGAGAGAGAGAGGGCGGAGAAAGACAGCAAGAAGGCGAGCAGCCAGCCAGCTCAGCCCGGGATTGAGCACCACGGACAGCGGTGGCGCTGTGGTTTTTCTGCAGACCTCCACATAAACCGCCCCGTTGACACTATAGTGGGGAAAGCAAGTTATTTATTCATGTCAGGCGCTAGTTCACTCTGCCTTAAGCTATACCCCCCATTTGGACATATTAATGCAACATTCAAATCCTCTGGGATTTGTGTTTCTCCTCCGCCACACACACACACACACACACACACACATACAAAGCACGTACAGCAAAGCAGCTGGTTAAATTGAGAATCGGTTAAAAAAACAAAATCGATTAAACTCGTGTGGGAGCTGCTCAAACTTCACTATGGCTGCAGTGCAAAACACAAGAAGGAAATCGAGGCATTTTTTTGTGCAGACCTATAAAATGGGGTGTTTTCTCTTTTATTTTATTTATTATGTTCCACTGTCAGGACCCCCCCTCTCCCTCCTTCCCCCCTCCCTCCCTCCCTGCCCTCTCATCCTCCTCCTCCCTCCCTCCCTCTCCCTCTCCCTCCCTCCCTCCCTCCCTCCCTGCCTCCCTCCTTCCCTCCCTCCCCTCCCCCACACGGTGCAGGTCGAAGCCTCTGTTACCACATCAGCTGCTACTTTTCATTTCACGCCTCAGCGGTGAAACTCTTGAACTCTTCTCGGGCGAACGACCGGGACGTCGCATTCAATTTGGACACATTTTGATGTTTATGCGACGGCGTCGCTACAGTACAGAGCAGCCGGGTTGAATGGAACAAGACTGGCCATGGTTGTTGTTGTTGTTGTTGTGGTTGCTGTTTCTGTTGCTTGTGATTTGATCACTGTTTATTCCACTAGGTCGGTGGTTCCCAAATGGGGGTACGCGTACCCCTAGGGGTACTTTCAAGGATCACAGGGGGCACTTGAAAATGTGAATATATATATTTAGTGTATCTGAATACTAACGTACACGTTCTGGAAATCTTCCCAAGGAATGACAGAGATCACAAGTAAAGTAAAGTCAGTGTTTTTCACTAAAACCTAAGTATTTGCAACACCCATGTAATGGTCCATGTTTACCAAATAATATACACCCAAAAAATATTTGTGCGGTCGAACAGGGTACTAAGTTGAACAATTGGTGGCATTGCAAAACAAAGGAAACCAAATTAAGTATAACAGCAATTCAAAAGAGTAGACCTGTATTTTTCAATTTGGTGTATTATTGACAATCCAAAACACCTCTCTCTAACTTTTATACAGCCTACCTTACACTACAATGCTTTGATTTAGTATTTCTTATTATATTCCTTCACTGTTATATAGGACGTTTTTGATAGCATTATATAGGCTATTCTTGATGAACAATTCCTTAAGATGTAGCCGTAGATTAATTATTTAAACGGTACGATTGCCAATGTTAGAGTTGACTATCTAATGTTGGTATCTGAACTGACCTCAGTTACCTTATATAGATAGATAGATAGATAGATAGATAGATAGATAGATAGATAGATAGATAGATAGATAGATAGATAGATAGATAGATAGATAGATAGATAGATAGATAGATAGATAGATAGATAGATAGATAGATAGATAGATAGATAGATACTTTATTAATCCCGAGGGAAATTTAATCTTCCAGCAGCTTATACAAATAGCAAACAAACACTTATTCAGTTATAAAAACTTTAAAAACGAAGGGACTTATCTAAATCACAATTAGAATTATAAAATTACAATAAATTACAATAAACAAGAAGTGGAAAATATACTATATTAAAACAAAAAATTATACTAATATCTATTGTAATAAATACCAATAAAATACAGAATACAATAAGTGTAAGTAGTGCAAATAAAGGTAGTTGTGTTTTGGGGTCACAGAGCAGGTGTGTGTAACAGTGGAGGCCTCATGCCCAAAAGTCAGTCTCCCCCCGTCCACTCTGGGAAGATTTGAATAGTCGTATGGCCTGGGGAACAAACGGCTTCCTCAGTCTCTCTGTGGAGCTGTCCTTATGGAGTCTGGACAGTGTTAGTCAACAATAATAGCACATTTACAAAGATGTAACAACAGTGACAATGCTTTCTACAACAATCTGTCAAATTGTTTCAAAGTTTGAAAATACTTAATAGGGAGTAGGATAGTGTAGTGGCTAGGCTTTTGGACTTTCAAACCAATACGATATGTTCTGGGTTTGATACCGAATGTCTCTTGGCATTCTGTAGGCCTCCTTGAGCCAAATAACCCTAACCGCTCTGCTCCCTAAGGACATCTGAATTCAATGTCAATGGCTTTGGATATATAAAAGCATTTGCTAATGGAGTAGATAGTAGCTCCGTTTAAAAAAAATACCTATCCCCTTTCAGTGGACTTGTGAGACATGCGTTATGCCATGTCTATGTCTCTATCTAATGAGTAACAGCATCACAAAACCCCACTTCTTCAAAAGTATGACTCTGGCTAAGATCACAAATTAAACCATCACGGAACAGGCTATTTATGCTCCCTGATTTACATAATAGTATGCTCACAGACTTGACAGATAAATGACTCATCAACTTCAATTAACAAAAAAAAAAAAAGATTCTTTGTTCACGTCAAAGGCAGAAGGAGGAGGACACATGGCGAATCAAACAGATTTGATAGCAGTTGGACGCTATTACCGTAGTTTTAGCCGAGTCCACCGCGGGACCGGTCCCGGACCGGCCATCTGTCAATCTTGGCAATGGCCAAACCAAAAAAAAAAATGATCCTGACAATCTCAGGCCTGTGCCACACAAGTAGGAAAGGAAGAGGTATTTAAAAAAAAAAAAAAGGAAATAGGATGTTTGAATCTAACACATGCATGCAGGGAGTTATTCAGGCGCATAATGCATCAGGAAAATAACTGTTGTTATTCTTTCCCTCGGGTGTAATTGTTTAAATTTGGACGTGAAAAAGTAATTTGCCCCAACACACAAGCACGAGATAGCGGCTACAGACGTGTCATGAGGCACTTAACCTCTCGCACATGTTTTCTCTCACGTTCTATGGTGTGTGATATAGAGGCATTCGCGCTGAATTAAAATTAAGGTTATGTTTAGCTATTTATAACTTTGAAGCTGTTCCGGCAATGTGTTTGACTACCGCTGTTTCCGGGCAACGCAGAGTAATAACCTCAATGTGAAGAATTGGTGGCTGGTTTGACTTACAAAGATGGCTTGCTACCCTGTAATGAAAGTACAATTTCACCATCTACTGTAAAGAACATTGGTACAGTTCATTCTGCCACATCATACTATAGAAATTAACTGAACATTGGACGTTGACACTTTTGGTAGTCTTTTTTATTCTTTTTGAGGGCATTATAGTATAAACCAATGGCTGACCAACACATTAAATTATGGTATATTAGTTTGTTTACTTCTTAATGTATAGGGTCTCAAAAAAACAACAACCTATTTTTAACTATTCAGTTAAAACAATTATTTACAATTATATGTCATAAAGAACATACTACAGGTTGTGAATCATGGGTAATATGCATGCTATGATAAGATGTACCATTTATGAATCCTTATGACTATGAAACCTTGTAACATAAGCCTTTTCAAACCACTTTCACTTTCTGGGAGCTTATAATGATATTGAGGCAATGTCATTAGGAGGCCCCAGTGTGCCTGGATGAGAGACACAAACAAACCGTTTGTCATTAGCTCAAACGTAAACACAAAAAACCCCAACAGAATTTCAATGTACCAAAACAAAAACAAACAACAAACAATCTAGAGGTCTTACATATAGCAAGGTCAAATTGTTGATTGGGTGAACAACTCTTCACCCCATCTCTTCTCCTGGAGTAGTGCAGGGATCTGTCACTGGCATTCTGCTGTTACCCAGCCCAGAGGGCCCCAGGGTCAGTGCTTACCGTCTATATAACGCTCTCCTATATGCACCTAAGGGCTTCATTGTGAGTCAGTGTGTACACAAACCAACTCAAAACAGAGAGAGAGAGAGAGATATAAGGGGTGGTATTTAGTTTAATACACATATATAGCACCAAAGGCAGACTATATACATACATTTAGGGGCGGCAGTTGCTCAGTCTGTTGGGACCTGGCTTGGGAACCAGAAGGTCGCCGGTTCAAGTCCCCGAAACACCTGGGCACTGCCTAAGTGAGCAAGGCACCAGACCCCTACACTACTCCCCGGACAGCTACAAAATAGCTGCCCACTGCTCCTATTACTAAGATGGGTTAAATGCAGAGAAACACATTTCACTGTGTGTACATGTATGTGAATAATGAGGATAAATTCTCGAGATTTAGATTTAGATTCATTTTTAATCCGAATATCAAAGGAGGATGAAAGAGTACATTAGTTTGTGAGGATAGATTTGCGTGAGGTAGAAGGTGTTTGATGGAGAGTTTTTCATTATAGACTCTGTGCTATTAAGAGCAACCCTATACAACTATGAAGGTGCCTTTCAAATATCTTTCCCTTGATCTCCCTCCTCGACTCTCTATACTTTTGCTTGGTTTCCATTCTCATAATTGGTTTGGTCACTCTCTTTGGTCCAACTTTACATCTCTGGTCATCTTTGTTCCCCCTGTAAAATTAGATGAAAATTAAAGCCACTTGCTTTTGCTGCTCACTTGTGCTTTTGTTCGGCACAACCTTGGTGCTTTGACAGCCATTGTCTCCAGGACTCGCCTCTCTGCTGGGGTTTACCTACCGTTTGCATCACTGCTCTGCGCAGCCACATGCTTCAGCGGTGAATTTTTGACAGTTAATTTCCGTGGTTTGATAGAAAGACATTGAAAAAGAAGACGTTTTAAAAAAATGACACTTTTACTGAGAGGAGAAAAGCTGATGTGTGAAAGCATCACAGGATTCTGGGTTTATGTATTCAGAGCAGTGGAGATTTAATATACCCTGACTGGTTGTGGTTATTATTATTATAAGTAGTAGTATTGTTGCACTGGAAGCACTGTAGGAAAGCTCATGCTTACGCTTTTCCTTCAAAGGATAACTTCCTTATCTCAATATATCTGCATTAGGGATACAGTGTGAAAAATGCCTGCAGTTGTTGCCAATGCTCTCTGTGTCTCTGGGGTGCAGCTCTACACTGACGCAAAATCACACTTAATCTTAAGATTTGCGTCATCCAGTGGACCAAAGCAGCAGGGAGATCTGGGTGCAGGGTGGAAACGTAAATATTGTTTATTTGCATTCCCACATTGAAATGGTTGGGTTTGCGAACCCTAAATCAAAATTTAACACACACACAGAGAAAGGTGTTTCTCTGCATTAAACCCATCCTAGTATTAGGAGCAAACTGGCACCTTTTTTCCAAGTACCAGTTCTCACTCCGTACTTGGTCAGTTTTCGGGCCTTCCGGTTCCCAAGCCAAGTCTTAACAGACTGAGCTACTGCCGTGCCCATCCCTAACCCTGAAAAGTGGGTTAGGGTGAAAAGTGGCAAAGTTCCCCTTTTCTTTTCAATCCATACCATACAATGAAAGCCATTTATGTTCAGTAGAATATATGACCCCAATCACTTAGCATTGGAGAGGGGGCTTGGTTTGAACACATCTACTCTGACTGCAGAGTGAAGCTACAGTCATGCCAAAAGAGATAATTATTAGACCTCAATATTTTTCTATATTATATATTCTCGACTTAATAAAACACACAGCCTCAAGATGGCATCTCTTAATCAGAGTTCCAGACTTTAATATCACAGCAACACTGCATAGCAGGACTATTTTCATGTATCTCATGTATCGTTGTGGTTTTTTTTACCGAAACTGGAATGTCAACAACACCTCAAAGTGGGCTTGACAGTTCAATGTGGCCCTATGTTTCGAGGTACACTATATTGCTGGAGTAGCGCAATGACATGTTGATTTGTTCTTCCAGAACTGACAGTTGGCAGCTCGAATTGCAACCGAGGCCAAGCGCATATCCTTCACCGCCGACAAAAAGATACACTGACATTTGTAAAGACGTGTCTTTGGGCTCGCGAGAGAGGTTGACATAAATGTCAGCGGAGAGCATTAAAAAAAAGAGCAAAAGGTCCGTCGGGGGAGGAGAAGCCCGGCTTTCCTTTTTCCTGTTGAAATCAATTATTGAATTACTTTATTATGTAAACTGTGATTTTAAAACCCATTCATCATGTAGCAATGTTGTAGCAGTACGATGCAAAGCAACTCATGCAAATGGCAGATCAACCAAGAGCAGGAATGTGTTTAGGCTATGGTGTTCCTTTACTTTTGTATGGAAGTCCCCCATTCTAACAGATGTGTCTTCAAGGCTATGCCCATTGTCACTTTAAAGACACAACATTCTTAATATTGAAGGATAACGGATAGTTTTAAGTAATTCAACAGAGCTGTAATCATGTTAATGCCAAAGGCAAAGTGTGAGTCTCTTTTTGGATTCACCATTAGTTTAATTAATAGCTGCCTTGCCAAGCCAGTGACCCACACTCTGAGTCACTGATTCCAGAGGAAGAGGAAGAAGAAATACAACACATTAAAATAGACTAATAATCTTTTCAGAACCACTGTTTAGATGCCTTATAAGTTAAAATACTGGTACACGGAAATTGCTGAAGCCATGCATTAAGCCATGTTGTGCTTTACGTATCTGTTATCTCATTCATTATTGTATCACATGTATCATCCCATTGTTCATTGTAACAAGGTGTTCATATGCAACACAATTATTTCTGATTACTAAAATATCCATCGAAAAACAGACCAGATCAATTCCTCCACTTTTGCATGCGCATGGGTGTGACTACTACACGTAAAAAAGCCCTGTAGCTAACTACAATGCACCGCAGTGTCCTAGCAGTGGCCCGACTGTAACCTTTCCTTCCCCTCCCATAGACCATGTGCCACATACAAATGCTCAGGGCTGTGTGTGCTGCAATGGCAGGGGGTGGGGTGGGGTGGGGTGGGGGGGGAGCACAAGCCATTGTGTGTGTATGAGGGAGAAATGGGAAAAGGATAGGGTGTATGAGCATGCAGAGAATACTTAATGAGGTGCAGACAGGGAAAGTTCACCGGGAAAGGTTACACAAGATATATTGAATGAAACCACAGTGGGTAATCTGCCGGCCTTTAACACTGGCTATTTGGTCTTGAATTTGTTATTTTTTGGGTTGTTTTGTTCTATTTAATGTATTTTTATTTTATTTTTTATCCGTCACATCCTCAAGGTTGAGTTAATTGTTGTTAATTTTAGTCACACTTGTCAACGCCGATGAATATCGCCACCATGAATAGTCATGTTTTTCTGTGCATGCTGCAGGCAATATTGTAATTAACTATCGACAAGACGTTTTCTTACACATACCCTTTGAAATGCGTTGATTCTATCGGATCCACACAGCTTTCTTTCCCATACTATCACTGTTTCGCAGAAAGCACCAAACTTTGAGATTGTAATGAATTATTATGAATTATTCAGCGCTATAATTCAATCAATCCGAGCCGATTGTTCAGAACTCTCCTCTCAGTGTTGGCCAAGCCAGTGGTTATTAAACCAAATGTACATTTTGTATTCAGTGTGCCTTAAACCACTGATGGGTAAGGCAGTATCAGTATCAGAAGGATATTTCCCAAGCTGGGATACAGCTTTTGAAGCCACAGTCCAGAGAATCAAAGCAAAAAGGATGACTTCCAATGAAACAGGCGTGTTGTTCTGTTTTTCTTGTGGTTGATTCTTCTTTTGTTCGTGTTTGTACATCTTGTCTTCCTTTAGGACTAATATATACAACGTGTGTAGACACCATACTGAGTACATTGTTAGCATAACAACATAATAACATAATAACATAATGACATAATGACATCCTATGGCATAATACCTTTCAGAATCAAAACGTACCGCTGCAAGTTCAACGCTAGTTCAAACCATTGACACCTGGATACATTACTAATAATAATACTTGATTTATTTTATAACAGAACTCTCGGTACAAACACCACACGTCCAATTCTTCCATTGGAAGTTAATGCTAAATTAATGTGACTGCACTCCAATGTGTGGTCTTACAGTACCGTCTGTGTCCTATTTCAGACGCAATGTAAGTAGACAAGAGGACTAAAATGCAGAAGACCCTGTGTGAGAGAAAGAGTCGAGAACCATGCTGATTGTCTCCCTGAGTGGGAGGCACTAGTGGGAGGCACACACACACACACACACACACACACACACACACACACACACACACACACACACACACACACACACACACACACACACACACACACACACACACACACACACACACACACACACACACACACACACACACTCGCACACTCGCACACACACTGAGAATAAATGTAGGCTACTGCACGATCAGCCAATAGGAGTGCTCAAACATGTTATTCTGGAATAAGAGATACATTTTGTCTTTAACACCCGGTGCACACGAGTAGGTGCTCTCTGGTGTTAGAGAGAATTGTCGAGCATGTAACCACGTTTAAAAATGCGGACTGATGCTTTCTTTTTCAGTGAACCGTTCTCAATTGAGAAGCAAGGGATTAACTAATGTCCTTATCAGCTATGTTCAAGATTCAAGAGGTTTTTTATTGCCATTTGTAACAAGTACGATGAAACACCTATTCCCAATTCACAGTATGAATTTCCTACCTAAATGCTATACTGAACTCTACAATACTTTAAGACTATTCTAAACAATACTATACGATGAACAACACTATATGCTACCTATGATATGCTATGCTATATACTATAAACAACACTATATACTATACTACTATACTATGAACTATACTATATACTATAAACACTATACTATAACAATACTGTACACAATAAAAAAATAACAATAAAGTGACTTATGTGATATGATACATATGGTGAATTGTGCAAAAAGCATGTATTCACCTGGATTTCTTAACAAACCTGAACAATGTAACAAAACTCAAAATGTCTACTACTATCCACATGTATTTCCGTCTGTCTTTAGTATGAAGAGGAACAACCAAAACCAAGGAATTTGTTGAACGTATATGTCACTAAATGATGAGCAAAGGATTTCTGTCTCCATTTCATCAAGATTGCCTTACGGTCATGTAGAGTGCAGCACCATTACGAACTGATTTGCTTCTAATTTGCAATGCATTACTGGGTAATAAACTAATTGAATATAATTACAAGTCCGATTGTAAATGCCTGATTAATTATGTAGATGTTTTGAGTGAATTGGTAATTAAAAAAAAAATACATGTAAAAAAAAAATAATGGTTTATTAAATAGTTATTTAGAATAAGCCGATAATGACATACAAAAAGCATCGATGGATTGTGATGAATAAAAACTACACGTAATAAACCGTCTAAAATGTATAAAAGTGATTTCACTCCAGCACTCTTTTTAAACGGGTCATTTGGATGAACCGCGTCTGGCGGTAGTCGAGGCTGAGCAGGTGCACCATTTGCAGTGATCACCGGTGTCCGACATCTCATCTTCACGGTCCCTTGATCAATACTTCATCAACACTCGCACGGAATACACAGGCTTTGATTCCCCTTACAACCTTGAAGTGTGATTCTCTACCCCGACCCTGCTGTGCTCGGCCCAGGCCTGAGTAGGCTCCCACTCATCCTCCCATTGGCTGTTGAAGAGACTTCACAGAGTGAACTAACTGAGAAGCCCGGGCCCCTGTAGAGTGCAGTTCGGGGCCCCCTCCTCCTCTCCATCTTAGCCCTGACCTCACTGTAATTCCCCCGGCGCAGCAGGCTGGGCCAGACCTTCTTTTGTCCGCTCGCACACACCCTGGGATACGTAGTCTTGTTATGTCAAATGTAAGCATATTTTTCCAAAGAATTACAAAAAATGAAATGTGCACCTTTGTAAAACAGCACAGAATATCGGTAGCAGGTGATATACAACTCTAGAACACTGCATAACCTTTTAAAAAGCCTTTGAAGAACATTTATTTGTATTTTCTTCTGAACCTCAATTTGGTACTTAGTGTTTGGATAGCCTCTTCCTTCCCACATGATACAGGTTTCCCTTTTTTCTGATGCCAAGACTTTTTCCATTTTTTCCTCACCAGCTGGTCAGGGGTCTCCTGCTAGCTGCCGCAAGGGCCCCTAGCTCACTTCCTACTTTCTCCAGCACCTGTTCCTGTTTGGCAAGGCGGTCTTGAGGATCCTGTGAGTTTGGAGAACAGCCATCTGCTCTCTAATACTGCAGCGCTTTTTTTTTTTACCCACAATCCCCAGAGCCCTTGTGTGCATCCCCGTTTATAACTGGGCTCTGAAGCCCAGTGGCGACTGGAATCCAGTAAGAGCTGTAATGGATTGGCATGCTGGCTTATCTCAAATTGACTATAGCTAAAGGGAGTGTCTTTGTACTGTAGGTGGTCCCTGCATGACCCATTGAAACCCTGAGCCGACAGTCACAGCACCGATCAAAGCTCAATTGAATGCATTGCATATAAGGTGACTGTTTACAATGATCTGACATCTTTCAGGATCAGACATCCTGAAAGTTGGATTCAATGTACCTTGTTTTTTATTTGTTTGAAAGATGTATCTCTATCAATCTGTCTTTGAGAGACAGACAGACAGAGAAAGACATAGAAAGAGAAAGAGAGAGAGACAGACAGACAGACAGACAGAGTTCGTTGTTCTTTATTGTGATGGAAAACATGTGTATACTATGTCCTAAGACTGGAGAGTCATCACAACAACCGTGTCACTGTTTGTTATGGACTACATGTCCCATGGCCACAACCTACGCTATGCAGTGCGCATGACCAAAAAGGTGGAGCGCGTGAATCGCGGATATCCCGTTCTGTAAAATGGCGGCGTGACAGAGGCTTGTTTAAATTGTTTAGTTTGAAATAACGTCGTCACCTTTTCTGTAAGGGAAGTGTCGGGACCGGATTTAACTTTAAGAGATAACCACGGGAATTATACATTCCTGAAAGGGTATGTTTTTGTTCACTTTGAATCCCCAAAACAAATCTCTGCTGCACCGCTAGTACGCTTTGAATCCGCGGTAGCTTAAAACGGTTAGCTGTGTGTGTGTGTGTGTGTGTGTGTGTGTGTGTGTGTGTGTGTGTGTGTGTGTGTGTGTGTGTGTGTGTGTGTGTGTGTGTGTGTGTGTGTGTGTGTGTGTGTGTGTGTGTGTGTGTGTGTGTGTGTGTGTGTGTGTGTGTGTGTGTGTGTGTGTGTGTGTGTGTGTGTGTGTGTGTGTGTGTGTGTGTGTGTGTCCGTCCAAGTTTTTGGCCTGCCCAAAGTAGTATCACTAATATTGGTGATCATCACGTCGTTACTACTTCCACATGTGTGTGTCCAACTCGACGTTACGTGTTTTTTAAGTTCAGCACAAATCGATCACATTGGCGTGGTGTGTCGTCATCAATGTTGACCACTGATCGATCACAAGTCAATATCGTTAACCACGTGGTTATGGGAGCGCTGCTGCGATTGCAAACCAAAGCGATGGTAGATGGTAGTTTATTTTTGTTTGTTGTTGTTTAGATCTGGTCTCCTAAGTCTGTGTTGGACTAGCAGGGTGCCACATGTGCTCACTAGACTGACTCTGCTCTTTCCACAAATCAAACCATAGATTTGGGATGGAGTTGGGTAATGGCATCGATATCAATGAAATGTAACTTGATACGTGGTGTGTCATATGGCCATGGTCATGTTAATAGATGAACCAGCCCATGTAATAATGATAATAATAATACATTGTATTTTAGGCGCCTTTCATGACACCCAAAGACACCGTACAATTTGTTGAATAAAGGGGCAACAGAACATAATAAAAACACAAACAGGAAATCATGGAGGAGACAATTGATGTAGTCCGAAGTAATGTCATCACGAAACAGCCTTTGCAAAAGCACCACAGGACTTTCCCTGCAATTGGATTTTTAGTGTTTACTTTTAGTGGATTACAAAAAGAACATGTGTTATGTCGGGAGGATGTAACGTTAACTTGCATTTTCTTACCTTGCTCCAGACCAGGTGTGATGGCAAAGAGAATCGCAGACAAGGAGCTCACTGACCGTAACTGGGATCAGGAGGACGAGGGAGAAGAAGTGAGTTCAACACACAGTGGAATAACACGGGTCACACGAGTCTACTTCTAGGATTTGTTACACACACACACACACACACACACACACACACACACACACACACACACACACACACACACACACACACACACACACACACACACACACACACACACTGCTGTTGCACTGACATTTGTGATGCTACCCACATTTAGAAGAAAATCCCAGTAGACTATTGATTTATATTATAGGCTGAGTGCCCAAAGAATTTAGGTGTGTAGACAAAAATGTGTAGTCCACTAGACTCCTATACACGTTTAGCCTGCGCCTTAACAGATCACTAGGTCTATTTTGGTGATGACTGAATATGTTTAATGATCTATTGCCTCATCTAAATGCTTTTGCAATACACACAATACGTACAATTGGGAAAAGTCGACAAAAGTTGTTTCTAGTATGCTGGTATGTTGCTAGGTAACCCAGGGTGCAGACCAGTGCCTCACACGGCACGACACGCCATTAGCAGCTTCTAATTTAATGAATAATGGGCACATGCTTTCTGCATACAAACTGATAATGGGTTTGTTGTCAGGGCAAACATTGGCTCCAGCCAAATGCTGGTTAAATATGCCAGTGGCTGGTAGCTTCACTCGCCAGCCAAAATAACAATTATCTATTGAGTGGTTGGTAAAATGGTTATGGGTACAACATTTGATGAAGATGTTATGGCTATGCAAGAGCTATGCAAGCCATACGATGGAGCTGAAGGTTCGCGGTTCATGCTAATGCTAATACTCGTCGTGTCCAACAGGCTGGGACCTTCTCTATTGCCAGTGAAGATGTGCTGAAGAACAGACCAATCAAGAAGGCCAAGCGCAGGAATGTCGGAGAGGTAACGTCCTTGAATCTTTTCACCAACATAACCCAACACCGTATCTTTTAACCCTAACTCCTACACTATCCCTCCCCTTTACCTCCCCTACGACCTTCTTTGAACACACAGAGCATCTGCTAGTTTCATAGCTTTTTTAATGATTAATTGTATATTGACGTGGCATGAAAGCTGTTTATTGTCCTTTTTTTGCTCTGTTATGGCTGGAGGATTCAAATCTGTCACACTTGACTGACTTCAATTTTAAGTTATGACTTTTATTATTAGATCCGCAAGAGTGCATATTATAGTATAATGATAAACATGTTTACCACCCACACATGCACCAACTGAAGTATGTTGTCAGAAGTATGTAGTCAGGAACAGCTTTTGCAATGGCACCAATTTGATTTTAGTGGGTAACTGAATGGAAAGAACTTTTTCAGTGAACCTTTTTTCTCAGCTCTGGGGGATTCCAAAAGGTTTCAGTTGTTTTTTTAGCAGATAAAAAATCACATCAGCACCCCATTCCCCCGAGTCCTGTTCCTAAGTCTCCCACCGCCGGTCTTCCACTGACATGTCGTGTGTTTCTATTGTCATTTCAGAGTGAGAACGCTGGTTCATTCAAAGGTTTTAAAGGCTTTTCTCTGACGTCAACGGGGACCAGTGCCGCCCCAGCCACCGGGTTCTCGGGCTTTGCCAACGGCGCTGGTTTCAAGGGTCTGACCATGCTGGCCAACGGAGCCGCCGCCGCGCCTAGTGGCTTCTCTGCCCCGGCGGCCGCCATCCCCGGTGAGTTTTTAAAATTATTCTTAAAAATTGGTTTATTGTCATTTTTCTTATTTTGTAACACCAAAGATACATACAGTAAAAAAAAAAAGACCAGAGCACACACACACACACACACACACACACACACAACTTGCATCAATATTGGATCAAACACAAAGAAAAACAATTCCTCTACTTCAAATAATATCTTCTCCATACAAATCCTATATTCCCAGCCTTCGTGATGTTCATTTATGGTTCCCAGAGCAAGCATTCAAGTCTTTCTGCTTGCCTTTAGCAATATAAGTTCATCTTTCCAGAGCTATACTACCCCGGTGAGTTTTTATTATTATTATTTTAAATCCTGGTCCTTAACTAGACCAGGATTGGACCAGGATAACTTAATTGAAAGGGTGTGTGTGTGTGTGTGTGTGTGTGTGTGTGTGTGTGTGTGTGTGTGTGTGTGTGTGTGTGTGTGTGTGTGTGTGTGTGTGTGTGTGTGTGTGTGTGTGTGTGTGTGTGTGTGTGTGTGTGTGTGTGTGTGTGTGTGTGTGTGTGTGTGTGTGTGTGTGTGTGTGTGTGTGTGTGTGTGTGTGTGTGTGTGTGTGTGTGTGTGTGTGTGTGTGTGTTCTCTCTCTCTCTCATATATTATTTTTCTTTTATTATTATAACACTCAAAACACCACTTTGCTTGCAATATATCAAGTGTAATACCAGGTTCACTAACTACAGAACATCGCTGTACAAATAATATATGCCATTTGCTGGACCCATTGGGTAAAAGCGTCTTGCAGTGCCATGATTGCATACATTGTTCCCTTGGGTGTCTCCAGTGGGAGCTGATTGCCTAACCCTGACTGTGTTAATGCCATGCTCTAGCATTTGAGCTGTGTGGGTGTGAGTGAGTGCTGTCCTTGGTGTGCTATTTGCTACACTCTGTTAATGTTACAGGCTGGGATTTGAGGACATTGGGTTTTTTTGCTGTATAGATCTTAAATTAGTATGCACTTCGGCTGGGCAATATATATATATATATATATAAATGATATGGATATTGTGCTATAAGGGGTAGATATCGTCTTCATATGACATAAGAGCGTTGTCTTTTCCTGTTTTTTAAAGGCAGCATTACAGTAAAGTCATGTTCTGAACTGAACCTGACTGTTTTAGTATTAGCCTTCAACCACTTGGTCGTTATATCCACATTACTGATGGTTATTTTTTGTACACAAATGTCTGTGTAAATATTATGTCAAGCACCTATGGTCAACCTATAGTATTGTTGAGGTATATACCTGAGCACTGGTTCAGTTCTTGGAGACTTGTTAGGAATAAAATGCACTTTTGACTTCTGGTGACGAGTTGTTGTCATACCGACCTTTGTTGAAACACACTATTGTAAGTCGCTTTGGATAAAAGTGTCTGCTAAATGACTGTAATGTATTTGCTTTAAGATATCCATATCGCCCAGCCCTTGTACACACGCAATTTGAGTGGGTGGAGTGAGCTGTTTATTTTGCATTATATAGGAAAGGCATCTGAATAATTTAAAGGATCTTAACCAAGCACCCGTATTCAACCCGTACTGGAATTCAATATTGCTAAAATGATTATTGGAAAATACACCCAAAAGTGTACTATACCTATCCAGTTTCTATACCATCATTACCATTACAGTCAAAGTAATTCATCGGTACTATCTTAGACGGGGCTTAGGAATCGAGGGTGGAGAGAAGTCGGATCGCTGTGCAACCTTTTTGTCTGCACGCTAGCTGTCCACTGAAGATATGTAACTGAGTTGAAACTCTATTGTTAAAGGGCAGGGCTCTGCCATTCGTCGCTAATGGGGGGTGTGTGTGTGTGTGTGTGTGTGAGAGATTGTAGCTGGAGGGCACAGTGAGGGAAGCTGCAGCACTGTCAGCCAGGGATCTCCTCTTAGCTGTCTGTGCGGGTGGAGGAAAGCAGGCTGCGGGGGTGGGGTATTTAAAAAAATAAATTCGGAAGCGGACCCCTTTTTTGAGCAAACCCCTCCCCCACACTGAAATGTGCGCTGGTCTCTCTCCCCGGGGCATATCTGGCCGAGCATGCTGCCTGGCTAATGTTCTTCCTTGAATTCCCTCCTCCCACCACCACCACCTCCTCCCCTCCCCGTTTTCCTTCTCAGGTTTAACATTCAACGGCCCCTCCTCCTCCATCAGCACCACTACCACCGCTGACATCACCACCAATGGCTCCGCCCCCAGCTCCACTCAGAGCCCCGGCGCTCTCGGCAGCGGCATTAGCGGCGGCGGCACCGTCGGTAACAACAAGGAGTACAGCCGGCAGCTCACCGCGCTCAACTGCTCGGTGCGCGACTGGATCGTCAAGCACGTGAACGGCAACCCGCTGTGCGACCTCAACCCCATCTTCCGGGACTATGAGCGGCACCTGGCCAGCATCGAGAGGAAGTACGGCGCCAGCGCGGCCGCCGCGGCTGCCGACGGGGGTTCCCATGGCAACGTGCCAGGGGAGAAGCAAGAAGGGGGGGCAGTGCCAGCCTCTTCCTCTTCTTCTGCCGCTGCCTTGTCTCGGTCCTCGGCGGAGACGCCAGCCCCCTTCTCCTCGCCCGCGAGCGGCCAGAAGCCGCCGGCTGCTTTGTTCTCCTTCAGCAAGGACGGCGTGGACAAGGTACCCGCCGGCGCCGCTCCCGTCCCCGCCGGCGTGACGTTTAACTTCGGCCAGAAGCTGGACAGCTCAGCCCTGGGGTCGTTGGCGCCCGCCGGTGCCCCCCCCAGCTTCTCCTTCTCCGCCAGCTCCTCGTCCAGCCCAGGCCAGGGTTCCCTGTTTGGTGCGGCGGGCGCCACCACCACCACGCCAGCTGCCTCCTTCTCCTTCGGCGGGACTAAAGCAGAGGCTGCCAAGCCCACCACAGGTACACTAGCAGCCGGTTACTCTTCACCCATGGGCTTGGTCTGACTTTCTGGCATTCTGTTGAAATTATTATTTTAGGGAAGACCACAGAGGCTTTCTAGACATTTTATCAATAAAGGCGAGCCATTTTAAAATGATTCAATGTATTCATTTTTGCATTATAGATTCCACTGATATATTAATCCAACATAAATGTGTATTAATAGCATAACAATCTGGGCTTCTTTTAGGTCTGCTATTGAGAATGTCTGCCGTGTAATTTGTCCAGTAACGCTGTGTGTCATTGCTGCCCCTAAGTCCCTGACCTCATAACCAAATGAACTGCACCGTTACGACCACATGAGCAGATGAATGTGGTGTGTGAGAGTGCCTGCCGTGTGTGTCTCCTTGCAGATGAGAACGGAGAGGAGGAATCAGAGGAGCCCCCCAAACCAGAGGTCCGGGAGATCAAGGAGAAAGACGCCTTCTACTCCCAGAGGTATGGGAACCCCCCCCCCCCCCCTCCATCACAGTAAACTACTGCAAAGTTATCTGGTCCGTCTTACCTCAAACGTTAAGACGGAAAGACACACCACAATCGGTAAAAAACTAAAACCAGATTGTATTGTAATCTGGACCGCCGTGAATGTCTGAACTTGTCTGTGGTCTTGTAATGTTGGGCCAAGGGTCCAATGCGGTGTGGCCTTTCCATACTACCACCGTGTTATGTTCTGGTCCACATATCGCAGAAGAAGTGTCTAGGAAGCCTGCGAGGGAATGGAATGAACATGTGCTATTTTTACATGAAGCTTGTACGCGAGTCATGTTCTCTGAAGAAGTGACTTGTCCAATACTCCAGTACACATAATCACCATAATCATAAACCGGGATACGGATTAGAAGTCTTTTTTTTTAATTGCAGTGATGTTTAAAAACACACCTGTCATCTGAAATATATCTTTTAATTTTAACGGCACGTCACATTAGAGCATTGGTCACAATCTCACGCAAGATATGTGAACGTGCGTCTAGCAATGCACCTTTTCTGTGATCTTGGCGCCACAAAATGGGTTTTTGTGAGCCACTGTTGCCTCCCTCAGTGATGTAGCGGTATGTCGTCACTACGGTTGACACACGTGTCTCACCGCCACAAAACCGTTACGTCCACTGCTAGCCACCTCTCGTCAGCGGCATGCCGGTGGAGCTTATGCTTTTAACTGGACCCGCTTGCATGTTAATCAGTCTACCATTAAAAGCATGGCATTACAAACACTTATATAATATAAATACATCTTGTCTAGATGTTCTCACTTGGGTTTCCTATTTTGAAGCAAAAGGTATTTCCTTTCTGTGTTTCAGCCAAGTCTTAATCAGGGTCTCTGAAATAAGTCCAGTATCACTGTTCACTATTACTCACTATTAGACGATTGGCCAGACGTTATTGGCCACCAATCAGGTTTTTCTGTGACAACAGACCCTTTTTTTTTTGTCTCGTAAGCCTGCCTCATTATGGCTGCTATGTCTGCTCCTTTTTATACAACGGGACACAATGTCTGTGTGTTCTGTCCACTCGTTAGGTCTGCTACGCCGGGCCCTTGGTTCACATGAACAGCAGACCCATCCTTGGTGTTATGAGCGACACCTGCCTTTGTCCTACCGTGACGCCTCTACCAATGCGGCCTATTGTTTATCTGGGTCACCCCTGGTTACCGCCTTGGTTATAACGCGTTGCTGTTTATTGTCTTGTATTTTGTGTCTTCATTGTCGTTCGGTTGTCGGTCTAACTTTGGCATATGGGAACTTGTTATGATTTGAGAACAGTTCGGTAGCTTGTACATTGTACGTCATTACGATAATTATGGGGAATTTTACGTTATCGATTAATATCCCCACATGCTTATGAATTCAAAGTACCCTTCTAAACGGTCAGGGTCATTAGGAACATTTGGAAATGTGACGGAACCTCCATATTTTATTATTTTAAGGGCAATACTTTCTCACCCTAAATAATTGAGACTATAAAACCGGCGGAATGGCGTCTAGTCAACGCGTTCATTGCGTGACGGCACAATGCCCCCCAAAGAGGATCAAGCATCACGGCGAGCTCTCGCCCGGCCTCGTCAGGGGGCCGGGCGAGAGCTCGCCCGGCCTCGTCAGGGGGCCCTGCCCACCGCTTTTAAGGACCAGTGTCAATGTTCCCTGCCGTCGCCCTGTCCTCAGGTGCAAGCTGTTCTACAAGAAGGACTCCGAGTACAAGGAGAAGGGTGTAGGCACGCTCCACCTGAAACCCACTCCGGAGGGACGCACGCAGATGGTCATCCGAGCCGACACCAACCTGGGTGAGTTCAGTGTGTGTGTGTTTGTGTATGTGAGACAGACAAAGCAGCCTGGCAATGTGTGCGTGATCTGCATGTCACTTATGTATTATTATTTAGTATTGAATGTCTTGAATATGCTGTGTCACAATTACAGGAGGGATATATATATATATTAATAAAAATAATAGTATAGGTCCCGTCTTTTGTATAGTACATTTTTGGCTTAGTTATACTTGCCTACTTTGCCTATTTTATGTGATTTAGTTGTGCCCTGATTTTAGTTTTTTTACTGTTGAGTATAATTGAGCATTTAAATAGTGTAACGGACCTACTTATAGCTTGTAAGATTTGACTTGGCTGTTGGCATGTTTTATTTTCATATTTCAACAGTACTCGGTCCTTTTTGGTTTATTTGTTCGAAGCATTCTCTACTGATTGAAATTGTGATGTAATTTCCGGTTTTATGAGGCACTGAATGAATGGGGTGCTTGGGATCGGCGGTGAGACCGTTTAGAGGTCACATGCTGTACACTAGTAGCCACAACACGCTAGAAATAGACCGGCTGGTTCAAATGCAAGGACTTCAATGCAAGTAGGCGCAGTTTTGCTTGCTTGCTGTTAATGGTGAAAATCAGTGGCTTTATTTTTAGCCATGTGACCTTTTTGATGTTATCTAGCCTGGAGGGCTACCATAGTAACACTGTGGTGTGCCATACTCTCTCATTGTTTAACCAGTCAGGGTTGAGCATGAACACCTGCCACCAGCCAACAATCTGGGATAGATTTTACGGCTTGGCAGGGAGAAAAAAAATGCAGGGTTACATTTTAAAAATATCACAATTCAAAAAGTACATTTTTGGACACTGATGCCAATGGGACAAATCAGTTGGTCGGTGTTTGTGTTTTACCAGAGGACTTTAGTGTGTGTGTTGGCCTTGAGGAGCTGCAGGGGGAGGTGTGTATCTTATCAGAGGAGGAGAGGCTGTATTAACAGCTGCTCGTACATCATATTCATGCAGCGCTGCTGGTTGCTCCTTAAACAACCCCCCCCCCCCCAGCCCTGCTGCTCTGAGGGCTGTCGCTTCTCCAAGGTCATCGGGTACATTCCTTGGATTTACATTTAGCCTTTTAGCAGACGACTCGGGTTTGATTTTGTGGCAACATCTCTCCTCTATCTTTCAAACACGGGGGAGACTAGGATATCACCATGACAATCTTATTGATTTTTGTCTCCGTTGACCTGAAACTACAGTTTCAACCACTGTTGAAAACAGGAAACGGTACCACCAGGGTTTTCTTTCTTCTTTTTTTTTTTACTGGAACATAAACGTGTAACACGCTTGATTTACTGTTGAGGATGGGTGAGGGTAGTGTGGTAGTTTGGTGGGGGATGGGCAGACCAGAGGCGGCCACGGAATCCTCTGCAGACTTTGAACCGTTTTTTCCATTGGTTAGGTTATTTAACATGGCGCTGGTGGCCCTCTAGTGGACGTCGGGTGGTACGGCAGCCAGGCCTTCGGGCAGTGTGTCTGGTCTTGTGCATTCTGGGATTCTATGAAATCAGTTTTTGATATAACTGTCAAACTGTTTTGATACCAGCTGGGATGTTCTTATTGTATTACTGCTTTTTCCAAGTCGGGGTTTTCAAAGGGTCCTATCTGAATTCATGGAAGGAGTCCTAATAATATAAAAAAATATCCTAATGCAGGGTGAGTTTTATTTTTTTTGGGTGTTTGACTCTCAAACACCTTGTCTAGATTTATACACTCACTCTGGGTTTGAACCCGTGTCCATCTCTCCTTGGTGCAACATTACCAGCTCCTGAATGACGGGTACCTCCAATTCAATGTGCGCGTGCACTTCGTCTAACGTGTCTTATTATTATTGTTATTCATTTTTTTTTTTCTGGTGGTCTTCAGGCAACATCCTGCTCAACATCGTGCTGCAGCCGTCCATGCCCAGCTCCCGCATGGGGAAGAACAACGTCATGTTGGCGTGTGTTCCCAACCCGCCCGTGGACCCCAAGAGCTCCGCCGGGCCCGTACCCCTGCTCATCCGGGTCAAGACCTCCGAGGACGCCGACGAGCTCCTCAAGATCCTGGAGGAGAAGAAGGCCTAAAGACCACCCTCTGAAGACCTCCGAGGACGCCGACGAGCTCCTCAAGATCCTGGAGGAGAAGAAGGCCTAAAGACCACCCTCTGAAGACCTCCGAGGACGCCGACGAGCTCCTCAAGATCCTGGAGGAGAAGAAGGCCTAAAGACCACCCTCTGCCCACCACCTAACACCCCTGGGCTCTCCTCCCCCCCCCCCCTTCATCTTCCTCATCAACTCTGTACCTCCACCACAATCCAGGCAAACGTCACACACACACATAATCCGCCCTTCCTTTTTTATCGTTCCTTGTAAAGGGACTTAGTCCGAAAGTTTGTTTTGTTTTTTTATCTCGTCGCACATGGCTCTCCCACGACACAAGATGAGTGCAGAAAGTGTAAATTAGTTTTGCCATGCCGTGACGGGTTCGGAAGAGGACAAAACAAGGTGTGTCTGTATGCACATGTCTGACTCATAGGGCAGGGGAGGGGGGAGAGAAACTATATTCTCCAAATAATGCTCAATCGGTTTGGTTTTACAAATTATTTTTTTTTTAAAGAAAATTGCAGAAAGTGGGTTTTTTTTTTTCTTCTTTTCCCCACAAACGGTTAACTTGAGATTGTCGCTTTGAGAGCATGACATGCGATCGTCTGTGTTCCGAGTGTTGAGGCTGTCTGCTATTTATTCTACAGGCTAACATTTGTACCTCGTGTGTGTGTGTGTGTGTGTGTGTGTGTGTGTGTGTGTGTGTGTGTGTGTGTGTGTGTGTGTGTGTGTGTGTGTGTGTGTGTGTGTGTGTGTGTGTGTGTGTGTGTGTGTGTGTGTGTGTGTGTGTGTGTGTGTGTGTGTGTGTCACAAAGGGATGAGGACGAGCAACGTGTTGTTGTTTTCATGCATCTCTTTTCAACATGGCTGTAAGTGTTATATATATATTTTTTTCCAAGTGTCCCTAATGTGACTAAGGTCTGATACGCCTTATACATGAGGCATGTTGTCATTGGCTTTTAAGTCATTTATTAAAAGGAAAAAACCACCAATCACGTGTGACTTTTCACTGTCACTTGGCCCTTGAACTGCATGCAATCCTTCAAAAAAAAGAAAATCGTCGGTTGGATGTTCTTAGTCTTCTGAAGGTTGGAAATACTGTAGTTTTCAAAAGTCCTTTGTTATGTTTATTTAAATGATCATTGTGTCATCGCAATGCAGGAATGCTGTACTATGTTAACGTGACATTCGGGGAAAATGGGATCTCCATAACAAACTTTAATAGCTGTTAAAGCACCCAAACCAGAAGGAGAACATATTAACATTATATCCCATAATTACAATAATTATGTAAATCCTGCATTTTTACAATAGTCTTGATAAGTGCTCTGTGGTGCATTAATTAACATTAATTATGGATATTTTACAGTTATGTGCCAGGGCACGGGTTGTACATTAAACTAATGATGGCGACAAACATTCACTATTACTCTCTCAGACGCCTAAATGAAACATCTGCCTTGCCTTCAGTGTACATTTTGGGCCCTGGCATGTCTTGTAGCAGACTCCTAATTAGTGCGATGAGTGGCACCCGTTTGTTCGACGACCACGTCTCTGTGAAAAGGGTCTACTAGTCAAATCCTACAGTTCTGTTTTGCTGGAATGAAAAGGACACATCTGGTGAGTTGGCGTGACTCGCTTTGTTAGGATAAAGTAGAAAGACTAGGGAGAGATTTATTTTTAGAATATGCTTAAGTGAAGATTGGATTAATTTCACGGTTCGCCGTTCTGCTCTGATGACCTGATTTTAAAAGTTTCATACCTTGTCTAAAACATTTAGATTATGGATTTTTTTCTTTATATAAATCAACAATGGTATAAATTAGGAATAGGCTTTTAATATAAAACCCCCTTTTGTCCTTTGTAAATTAAATATGTACACCAGATCCATGGTGTATCTTATACTGCATAACAGACAAAGAAAATGTAAACTAGGATGCATATATTGAACGTACATTTATTGTACTTCAGCAGTTAAAGTGTTGCAGCAGATCCTTCTGGAAGTTTATATTTGGTCAAATTGAACGTGATGTACCAACAGAGTGTGAAAACGTCTTCCAATTTTGCCTTGGCAAAATAGATATTTAAAAAAAAAAAAGCGACGGTAAGCATAATTCACTTCAGAGGTATCAAAACGACAAACGACATGTTTCTGGTAATGTGTATTTGAATACATAAGTACAGGAAAATGTACATCACTTTGAAAAAATGATGCAACATAAGTATGACCTTCTACATGACATTGCGTGTCCGTTATAAATACTAATAAAGCATTTTGGGAGTTAGTAATTAATTCAAAAAGGTTGTCAGCCCTACAAGAACGAATGTTTTTTCGAAAAGCATTATTTTTTTTCTTTTAACAGTGGTGCAAAACGAACCTTTTTTTGCTCCTCCGATACACGTCAAGTGGCTTGTTTGACCACACAGTTCATCCTTTAACACTGAAGGGTTAAACAACACACAGTCCTGGACTTCACATCAGTGAAGTGTGTAACTTCCATTGTATATTCTAATGTGTAAGTGCTATACACACACACACTTAACAATAAATAAATACAATAAAATAAAACCTACAGAGAAACACTGCTCGGGGATATTGATCTATGAGGAAAAGGCTCAGTCTAATATTAGTAGAGACATTCACTCCCCGACGGTTAAACATTAGAACCGTGAGAAGTTGATCGATGAACGTGTGGTGTTCTACCTTCGTTGGATACATAATAAATACCAGCAATGTGTGGTAACTGGTCCTTAATTTGCTTCCATTTTGGACCAGGGGCTAATTATACAATAAAGCATGTGTTTAGAGATGGGGAAGAAGTAAAGTCTCATTGTGGAAAGCGAGAAAACACGTCCGACATGTCCGATTAAGGCTTTTAGGGACCAAAGTATGGTGGATTGATTCCCTTCAGGTCCTGCCCTGAACAAAATGACATCGGCTACGACTTATAACAAAAGGACGCAGTTCCCGGTGTTAAAACGTAAACCAGCAAAAACTGGTACCAACTAGTACATCAGTTTTGAGTCACTTTTAACGATCACCGAAATTTGACTTGAATTTCTGATCGGCTGAAATTCACTTGGCAGGAGAATTTGAGCCGATCAGAAACTAATTAATTTGTCCTCAACAACATTGACCTTCTAGTTTATTGTGTTTGCAATTATTTCAAGACAGTTCGGCCCTTCCCTTTCGGCTAAGTGAAGCTATGCCATGTGATGACTATATTTATCACAATTTTGAACTCGGTTAAAAAGAAAAGAAAAAACGCGTAGGACTTTAAAAGGTGGTATTGATAACATTCAGCCACTAGATGTCGCACTTTCCCTCCATTTACATTGGTTGCCAGTTTGTTGGACAACCTGCATATTTCATGGTAGTGGTAGTTCAGTCATTTCAAGTGATGAATCTTTAGTAATTCCTAAATTTTGCGACATAAATGAGCTACATTCCAGATTTAGGTTACTTTGTGCGGTGAAAAAAATATTTCTTCCACACAAACTGGTTTGGAAACCAACAATTAGACTTCTTGCACAGATAAACAAAACATTAACTTTGGACCCATCAACATGTTTACAATTAACGTTTTAAACACGTTTTAATTATATATTTTTTCTTCAACAAAATCTGCACCTTTCTAAAAGCTCTGGATGCATTGTTTGTTTGTAATAAATGATTCGTCTACATAAAAATGTTATCAATAAAACCTTAATATTTCCCAACGACGGAAATAATTAAAACCGATTAGTGCTGTGAACGGCACCTCATTTCTGAAGTCGTTTTTTTTTTCAAAAATGCCACAAAACAACACACACGTCCGTCTGAATGCGCTTCAACACACCTGGATGACTCACGTGAAGTGCGGCGTTCAGATCCACAACAACTAAACCACGGGAACACCAACCAGCCAGAACTCTGGAAGAAACTCTCCTTTGACATACAAAATCCATTTTTTTTTATCACACGTTGGAAGCAGTTAACGACACATACACATGAAACCAGTAGACGACATATGAACAAACCTTTTCTTAAAAAGGATCCGTGAAAAATCAATAAGCAGCAAGATATTTACAACGACAAAGACATTCATTAAATGTTTCCCTTCCTCGTCGAATCCCCCACGCTGCCTGGTGTCTCTTCTTGCGGCAGTGATTGGACCCGGGACCAACCGACACACACACACACACACACACACACACACACACACACACACACACACACACACACACACACACACACACACACACACACACACACACACACACACACACACACACACACACACACACACACACACACACACACACACACACACACACACACACACACACACACACACGTCCGCATCGGAGGAACGAAAAACGAATCCCCCTTTTTCCTCGACCACGCTGGACTGTTGAAGAAAGGAAGAGGCACTTCTTGGGAGGAGGCGGCTGGTTCTGTGATACTGGGGTTTTTTAAAACGCGTCCTTTCCCTATTTCGTCGGTTGAAGGTGTGGTGTCCTCCTGGTGTGCCACTAGGTGGTGCTGTTGGCTCGGTTGGAGGAGGCGGCGGAGGAGGTGGGGGGGGGCCTGATACAGGTAGGCACTTGGTAGCCAGGCCCCGGGAGGTCGGTGGGCGGTGGGGGGGGGGGGGGGGTGGGGGAGGGCTCTGCTATGTCATCAGGATGGGCTTCTGTCTCACCTCCAAGATGTCTGAATGGGCACGTTAAAAACACTAAATGTAAATAATACTACACACGCTAATAACACTCCATGTCAATACTACTACACGTTAATGACACTTAAAAACATTTAATACCATGGAATAATACCAGTTTAATACCATCATGGAATGGCCTTACTCGTCATTTAAGGGCACCCTGGACTCTTAAGACAGGTCTAAAAACCTTTTAGAATTTTTTTTAGAAAATGCCTTTTTATGTTAATATTAGTGCTCACTATTTTTAGTAATTTCATTGTGTTTGTTTGCTATGTTTTTAACTTTGCAGCACTCTGAGATTTTCTTTTAAAAGAAAAGTGCAATATAAATAAAATGCATTATTATTATTAGTAATTATACTACACCTTAATGACACATTAATAATAGGCACACATTAGTGATAACATGATAATATACAATCATAAGGCTTTCAAATGTAGCGATTGAGACATTGAGTAAATACTACCAGTAAATAACGTGTCTTATTATCTATATAATGAATTGCACCACATAAGCAAAAACACTGGCTAAAATCAACAGCGAGAGCGAGATTCCATTCTAGACCGTTTTTCCCAGACACAACCTCCCTTCTCCCCCCCCACTCTCCCCATAGCGCTTGACCCCTGACCTGTGGTGATGCGGTGGATGGGCAGCGTGACGTAGGTGAGGTGGGAGTACAGCAGGAAGTACTCCTCGCTGCGGTTCAGCTTGAGCCAGGAGCCCACCAGGCTGCGGCCGGTGCCCGACAGGGAGCGGGAGCGCAGGTTGGTGGCGTTGTGGAGGTCGTCTGGGGGGGCGGGGGGGGGTCACACATGGGACATTTAGTCTCTCATTTTCGACATAAAACATCCTTTCAAGTGTAAGTAGAAGCTAACCCCCCCCATCAGAAATCCTTCAGAATAGTGCTAGTGGTTAAACGTGTTCTTTTTGTTTTAACCACTAGATGGAGTACTAACCCCTGTTCCCTAATAAGTAAGTAAGTGTGGGGAAAAACACACCTAAGATACTATACTATACAATGTAAAGTGCCTGGAAAAGTACTATACAAATGCAATTAATTATTATATACACAATAAAACTTTGCCATGTATAAAACTACAAAATAATATGAAGGATGCATTGACAAACCTTGCCACTATATCCCTCACATTGTTCCCTGAGGCGCTCCGCATGAATCCAAAAACCCTCCAACCAATCAGCCATCACCGCATAATTATGCAGACTTCTTAAGAGGGGAGGGGCTAGGGGAAGGGGGGGCGGGGCCTCACTCACCATCGTCGTCGTCCTCCCTGAAGAACTCCTCACTGTCGTTGGCCGAGTGGGACTTCTTCATCTCGGCGATGCGGTTGCGGGGCACCTTGCGGCGCAGCGACGGCGAGAAGAAGGAGGGGCGGTTCCTCTCAGGCGTGGGCGGGGTGCTGAAGGATGTCACCTACGGCAACGGAGAGGGAGAGGGAGAGGGAGAGAGAGAAAGAGGGCCAGGGAGGAAGGGAGGGAGGGTCGTTAGAACCACATCCTACGAGCGGACCTCTGCGTTGTTGTTGTTGAAGGCCTGATGGCTTAAGGGTTTTAACTGTCGATATGTTTTGAGGAACTTGGAATGTAGCATCATCCATGCTGCCCCAGACTTGTAAAATAAATAAATAAATATAAATCGTGAAACCTAATAATATACATAATTTATAATCGACTTTGAGCGGGATGAGAATGAAATGGGGAATAATAATCGACTTTGAGTGGGATGAGGATGACACTAGTCACTATGCCTTTTATTCTGTCAGTATTGTCAAGTTACTAGTTTGCTATAAGATGGATACCAGTACTTAAATAATTCAATGTTTTTAGTAGCTCATTTGTAGTGCTAAATCAGCCTGCCATTTTGCCGGTTATATAATGGGGTAACTGGTAACACAAATACAGTCTGAACACATATTTACACTTACAAGGACCCCCACCCAAGGGCACAAGACTTTGCTCAGTTCTGATGTAAATCTATTCTAACTCCGATCTCCATTCCCCCCTCGGGGGGGGCGGGCGGGCGGCACAGCGCGCGCACACACACACACACACACACACACACACACACACACACACACACACACACACACACACACACACACACACACACACACACACACACACACACACACACACACACACACACACACACACACACACACACACACACACACACACACACACACACACACACACACACACACACACACACACACACACACACACACACACACACCCTCTATCGCGCCCAGACCCAAGGGTGCACATGTGGTAGTAGACGGCCCTCCGTAAAGAATGATCTAAAATTCAGTACAGCCCAATGAATAATGGACGACGACGACCCCCCCACCCCCCCCCCCCCCTCTGTCGTGACATGGCCTACTTCTTTGTGTAGACCCAGTTTCCTCCCTCCCGCACACAGCGCCCAGACTAAAACAAACGGGTGCCTTCTGAATAGCAGCCGCTACGGCCGCTACGGCCGCACACAAATTATACGGCTAATTATCTTTTAAGCGCACAGTCGGGCTTTGTTAAAAAAGGTCCCCCTGCAGCCCTCGGCCATTTAAAGCCCCCTTTTTTTATTTTAAATGAATAGATATTGCAATAATAGGTGGGCTAATGACCTCCCCTCGTCCCAAGCGCCCCCCCCCCTGCTCGCTCTCTCTCACAACACACACACACACACACACACACACACACACACACACACACTTCAATTTGAAATACAAGCAGAAGCTCTCCCTCAACACACACAGAGAGCCTTGCTTGACATTAAACGTGTGTCGTCTTGAACCACTAGAGGGAGACGAAAAATATATATTCTAAAAAAATATATATACATATATACACATATATATATATATATATATATATATCTTCTATAATTGACTGCATTTCTACTTCAGATAGCTCAGCGAAATCTAACCCACATTTACTCATGAACACGTATATTTTATAGTAGTAACTGGTTACACTGTGTGTGTGTGCGTGTGCGTGCGTGCGTTCGTGCGTGCGTGCGCGTGTGTGCGTGCTCACCCTCTCGTGCACGGGCGAGTCCTGGTCCTCCTCCGTCCCGCAGGGGGAGGTGTCCCCCGTGGGCACCCTGCTGACGGCCATCTCGGCGTGACCTTTGCCCTGGGGGCCCTTCATGCGCACAAACTCCATGTTGTTGTACTTGTAGAAGCCGAAGGACATGCGCTGCGCCATTTTGGCCGCCACGCTCACCTGCAAGGAGGAGGAGGAGGGAGTTGCGGGGGGGTTGTTTTTTGATTTTGTCGACATTTCGAGGGGAAACGATGAAATATTCTCAACTTCTCAATCAAATCCGTGTTTATGTAACGGTGTACGTTTGTGTTTTCTCATGCAGTTTTGCTAAAATGTTTGTAGTTTTAATAATTAGTACACGTCTGTAACTTCCTCGCATCTTCGAGGCTGGCGATAACATTACACTGAACACCTATTTATACATAAATAAACCAAATCAGAATTTTTTCCCCCTTTTACAGTTATCACCAGTTTCTCGCCATCCTTTTAATGATACTTAACATACGATTATAAACATTTGTTTCCCAACCATCTGGTCATGTGTGGTGGACGCTTTGGATACAAACTGCTAATGTGGTGAATAACATTAAGGGTTTTGAAAATATATTTTTGGTTTATTCCGGCCAGCTGGTCATTAAAAATGTGGTGAATACAATGCAATAACTTATTAAATATATATATATATATATATATATATATATATATATATATATATATCTTTATGGAGGCATGAAGGCACATTCTTCTTTTTGAAGGCTAAAGACAGCCCTCAGTTTTGGCACAACAGTGACCCCTACGGGTTGGCGTTAGACTGCAGCGCACCTCGACTGGCGGGTGCTGACCACCGACTCACCCTGTTGTCGTAGACCTTCTTGAGGGCCTCGTAGCGGATGGACCCCTGGAAGATGACCCCCTGGAAGGTGGTGTTCTTATCGCTGGCCACCAGCTCAACACACACCATCTCCCCCTCGCCCACCGTCATGTCACTGAAGACCTGCACACACACACACACACACACACACACACACACACACACACACACACACACACACACACACACACACACACACACACACACACACACACACACACACACACACACACACACACACACACACACACACACACACACACACACACACACACACACACACACACACACACACACACACACACACACACACACACACAGCTATAGATGGTTGTGACACAAGATTGGCTTTTGATGCCTTTCAAAGGGAAACATTAGCTCTTAATATTATTGGCTGGATGACAGCCCCGCTTACATTTACATATTTGAACTTCTCATTACCACCCTGTCACACCCACATTTCCTGGGATTAATAAAGCACATCTTATCTCTCTGCAGATTTGGTTTTTTATTAATTCTTGAGTGTCACCCGAGAAGTTAATCTTTTCTGGGCTCGGGGGTGAGGTAATACGGCTGTGTTTTAATATCGCAGCATCAATATGAAACAGGATAGATTTGAATGGCACGCATGAATGGCAAATTCATTAATTCCACTCACATGAAGGGCTTTTACTTGTCATTACAGCCACTCTGAGTGCTTCACAGTCAATGCCTCTCATTCGCTCCACTCACACACACACACACACACACACGTATTAAACACACAAGCGGCGGTGTCATCCATACACAACAGCCAGCTCGTCGAGGAGAAGGTGTGTGTGTGTGTGTGTGTGTGTGTGTGTGTGTGTGTGTGTGTGTGTGTGTGTGTGTGTGTGTGTGTGTGTGTGTGTGTGTGTGTGTGTGTGTGTGGGTGTGGGGGGGTGGGGGGTATCTTGCTCAAGGACACCTTGGCATCTCTTTGTCAGGAGTAGCCCTCTGGATCAAAACCAAAAAACCCTTCCAGTTGCCATGCGACCCCAACCCCATCCCCCGCCCCCCGCCCCCCTTGCGCTACTTCCGGCGCTAACGCTAACCTCTAGCATAAGGTTACACCCTTGCAAAGCCTTGCTCCCCTCGACCGCCACCAAAACTGTTTAGTTTTCTTGAGTGATTAGTCATTTGACGCGATATTGAACGCGCTCACACCTTAGACGGAGGTGATCGGTGGTGCACACACCTCGTCAAAGTTGTCAATCATGAAGAAGATGTTGGGATAGCTCATCTTTGACTCCTCCCCTTTGCTGTCCATGGCGTGCTTGCTGGGCGAGGCGAACACTTCCTGCGGAAGGGAAATTCACCTCAGCTTAGCTTAGCTTAGCTTACCAACCGCTCGCCACCACTGTGGCGCGAATAAGGTCTCACAAGATAGTGTGTGTAACGTGCTGTGTGCCGATCATTATTATTATTTCAAATCAAATCAATTGTGTTGAACGCTTACAAAATGAAAAGATAAACATACCGCATACATTTTTTGGTCGAATCTCAAAAAGTAAAAGGTGAGAAGTCCAAATTACATTAACGTTTCTACTGTTCAAATCGTTTTTGATGCATTTATTAAGACAATTTTGAAACTACAGCACTTTGGCCAAATCAAGTTATTTCTAAATATATATATATATATATATATATATATATATATATATATATATATATATATATATATATATATATATATATATATATATATATATATATATATATATATATATATATATATATATATATATATATATATATATATATATATATATATATATATATATAAATTAATAATGATGACAAAATGGAGTGCCCTGTACATACCTATATAGCTAGCGAGCGGTCTCACCTGACATTTCTTCTTGTGGATGTGGATGTCCCCTGCATCGGAGCGCGTGCACACAGCACACGTCACCACGTAGTCCAGCTGAAAGACCAGGAGCACATGGGGGTCAGGTCTATAGCTTACGGTCACCGGGCACACGTTCAGAAATAGACCTAAAAGCAACACCTGCTCCTCCCACCACCGACGGGTTGAATTCTGAAAGTGATGAGACTTCCATGAAATATAGATCGTCTTGTTTGATGAAGTTCCCTGTCCGATTTAAAACTGTTGCAACATGCTACAGGTGCGGCAGTCCGTTAGGACTTGGGGCTTGGGAACCCGAAGGTCGCCGGTTCGAGTCCCCGAAAGACCCGGGCACTGCCAAGGTGCCCTTGAGCAAGGCACCAGACCCCTACTACACAGCTCCCCGGATTTCACTGTGTGTTTAAATGTATGTGACCAATTAAAAGGATTCAGTTCTCCAGGTTTAGATTACTGTTCCTCTATTTACAAAAACAAACATTCCAACATAGGCTGTGCAGTAAGGACCGCAAAATACCTTTGGTCACGTGAATGTGATTCCACAAACACATGTGGAAAGTAAAGAGGTGGTGGCAGTATCCACAGAGATGACGCAACAGCAGATCAGTCACATGTGTGTGTGCACAGGAAGCCACAGCAGACTGCACTGGTATATATCATGACCGCAATGAATTGCGACCTTTATCTCACACACACACACACACACACACACACACACACACACACACACACACACACACACACACACACACACACACACACACACACACACACACACACACACACACACACACACACACACACACACACACACACACACACACACACACACACACACACACACACACACACACACACACACACACACACACACTCAAATGTCAAACAGTGCGTTTCAAAAGCCCAGCTATTCTGTTCTGTACTGCAAACTGTTCAACTCTTATCCTGTGTTCAAACAAAGTGTTGAGCATAGGATAACAACAGTAGGATAACATGCCTCTACCATCCTGTTATGGAGGTTGCGTCTGACTTTAGTCCAATCTCTATGGCCAAGTATTTTGGCCATAGAGCCACCACTGCTCTCTCAGTGTTGAATTCCAGCTAACCCCCCCACGCCTTGACACACATGTGTGACTGGAATGTTGCCAACTCGGCATGTGTCACCCTTGTGACTATTTTACGCCAAAGGGCCACTTTTGGAAGGAGAAGTGAAAATGGAACCGTGAGACCACATTACATCCAGTATAGACGCATCGCAATGGGATCTGTTGTCCGCCGTGACCTCGTTTTTTAGTTTTTTGTCATTATTTCGTAATTATTTGTGTTAAATGATTTGAACACAAATCATTAACACAGAGTTAATGATTTGTGTTAAAATCGTTTAACACAAATAATTACGAAATAATGACAAAAACAAAAAAACACACCTTTTTCGATACTGGCTGGAGTTAAGATATCAAACAAAACCCCAAAAAGTTGAATCAGGGTATCCATGCTCAGTATTAATTCGCAAAATCCAATAAAATGACACATTCAATCATTAATTGTTGGGAAAATGGCCACGTTGTGTCACCCACAAACATTCGAGGAGTACAGCATTATCCCTTGTATAGTGTTAGTACAGAGTATAGCATAAGGTATTAGGTAGAACACAGTGTTGTGTATAGTATAGTATTGCATAGTTTAGTATAGTATTGTTGTTGAAATTCATACTGGCCGGAGGGAATGGCGAGTTGTACTGTACATGTTGAATCTTGTATATTATCATTCATGTGTATGGATATTGTTTTGTTAATGCACAATACTAAATTTGCATCTCCAGGATTGATGCCCATTCACTGCCCTGTGTTGGACCCAGATTGTGGTCTAGGTTCTCACTTATCTATCTATCCATCCATCCATCTATCTAGTGAACTCCCTGACCTTCTGCAGGACCAGGTTGAGGTAGACACTCTCCTCCCAGTCGATGTCGGGGTCCCCCAGGCCCGGTAGCTTCTTAGAGTCCCGCCTGTACACCTCCACCTCCACCTGAACACACACACACACACACACACGTCAGTCACATGTGTGTGTGCACAGGCAGCCACAGCAGACTGCACTGGTATATATATATATATATATATATATATATATATTATATATATCAGGACAGCAATCAATCGCGACCTTTATCACACACACACACACACACACACACACACACACACACACACACACACACACACACACACACACACACACACACACACACACACACACACACACACACACACACACACACACACACACACACACACACACACACACACACACACACACACACACACACACACACACACAAAAACAGTAGCTACATGTGTAGATGTTTTTTCGTGTGCAGGAATCAGAAAGACGAGGTTAAAGGTAGAGGTACAACAGTACAATGAACTCATATCCCCCCCCCCCCACACACCACACACCCACACACCCTCTCTCTAGCTTTTGTCTCTGTTTAAGGATGGGACAGTTGCCATGGTTACACATTAAGAGCGTGGGTCCGTCTGTGCATCTGCATTGGTGATGAGATGGTTTTAAGGGTAAGGGTGTGTGTGTGTGTGTGTGTGTGTGGTGTGTGTGGTGTGTGTGTGTGTGTGTGTGTGTGTGTGTGAGATGGCCACAGCAGGACCAGCCAATACACGACCCTAGGCCTTCAAGCACCTGAATTTCAAAAGGTCAATTCCACATCATTCAAACAGACGTGCATGTATCCGACTACTATTGTGTCCATGGCTGTAGTTTGGTTTAGTGACTTTAGACTGTAGTTCAGCTGATAGTTAGCCAATCCCCAGCCTTGTTTGTTATTATCCTAATATTCAATATGACTTAGATGTATTTTGATATTGCTTAAATTAGATGATATCTTATCAAACGTAACTTTTTTACTTACGCATTATTCATTTCCTGCGCCACAAGGGATTTGCTTGTTTTTTTCTAATAGTTAAATATGTAAAATATGAGAAGAGGTAAAGGTATGCAGACGCACACACACTAATGAACACAAAGGGCATGGTTCACATCAGATACCAGCAGACAGACTACTGTTCTTTATTGTTCTTACTGTTCTTTATTGTTCTTACTGTTCTTTTTGTAGACAGTTTATAGTGTTGTTTATATTATAGTATAGTACAGTATTGTATAGTATAGTTCTAAAAATCCATACTGCAGGAGTCAATGGGGAGTAAGCATTCCATTGTACTGGTTACAAATAATAAAAATAAAGAATATGGAAGCTAGCTAATAGTGATTTATTATCCAGGGAATGATGATAATCAAAATCACAAAATATAATATACTAAGCTGAAGGTTATGAAGCAGCTATTTCTGTGTGGGTGAGGAAAGGGCTAGGACTAGACCGGCAGCAAGGACTGAATCATCGACCCACCGAGATGGATGGCCCTAGCCGACCCTTCTGGTCCTGGGGCATCACTAGGTAATAACTCACTCATAAGTTCCTCATGAGTTCGACCTCATATTCCCTTCCTCTAAATGTTTAATCCATGAGAAGCTGTTGCCACGATAAAACAGACCGAGGGGAAAATAACAGACCTCGGGGTGAAACCATGACGGTAATAAGCGATAGTTGTATGAACGAAATCTCCATACAACTGTTACATCTTTAGGCTTTTCAAATATATTTGACTTTGGTATTCTGAAAACACTATGAACAATACAGTAGCCAGTAAAGTTATTTTGTCAGTATATCAAGGGCACTACCAAACAAAGTTAATAGTAATCTATAGCTTCCTTTCAACACTAACTCAGACAGTATGTCTCGGTGGCTGGAGGAAATCGAATATATATCTATAAATATCTTTATACATATCTATATAGCGGTTATAGCTTTATACCTTCTTCCTTGAGAGGACACTCCTCCCCTCCTCCCCCCCCCCCCCGGTACCTAAAAAATCGAATCTATCCTCTTTACTTGTACACACACAGTGAAATGTGTTCCTTTGCATTAAACCCATCCTAGTATTAGGAGCAGTGGGCAGAAATTGTATATACAGCTGCCCGGGGAGCAGTGTAGGGGTCTGGTGCCTTGCTCAAGGGCACCTCAGCAGTGCCCACAGGTATTTTGGGGACTTGAACCGGTGACCTTCAGGTTTCCAAGCACCAACAGACTGAGCTATCCTGCCGCCCAACCCCTCCCTCCTTCCCCTGTTGCTGCAGGCAGAGAAAATTAGGTGGAGCACATGACACACACACACTCACGCACGCTCGGCTGTGTGTGTCGATTGGCCTGCCGCGCTCCCCCCACCCCCCCACCCCGAGGCACTCCACGGGTCTCTACGGGTGACTTCATCCGCCCGAGTTCTCACTCTCTGACCTCAGGCCAGCCATTGTTCATGCGAGCGACCAGCCACGAGGAGAACAACACACGCTTACGCAACAGAGAAACACAGATGCGGCGCCAGTGACTTCCATAAGAACACACTGGTTGGTTCCCTTTTAAGATTCAAGATAAGCCATAGCACGTACAATTGAATGCTTACACCCATTCACTTTATACTATACCCAATAAAGTGACTGATGGACAATATGTGTTGAATTGTGCAAAAGGCATTTAAAAAGCATTTTAAAGTGCCAGTGGTGCAGCAGCATCATGAGTGCAGTGGCTGTAAGGAGTCCAGAAAGTCCAGCAAAGGTATGATAGTGTAATGAAATATGGATGACAATGTTATGATAGGGGCAGCACTCTACAGCACGCCTACTGAACTGCCAAATGTGTCAAACCACATTAGGGATCGCACCACACGATGCGGAAAGCTACGAGCTATACAAGTTTGTGATAGGCTGAAATTAGATTCAACTCACAACTCATTCCCGCCCAATCGAAAAAAATAACAAGATAGCAAAAACCTAGTCCAACCCCAAACCAAATCATTCAGATGTGGTTGGATGGAAAACTATTCTTATTGTCCTTACGACATAAGGGGAACCTTTGCCACAAAGTGAGGGAAATGAACTTTATTTCATTAACTTATTATTGTTCAGGGCAATCAGCGACCTTACCACAGATGTCTTGCCTCGTTAGCTTAAATGTTAGCTGAACTTAGCTAAACGTCCCAGTTAACAAAGCGTCACCTTTTTGCCCTCCGTGTTGTCCGCACCGACGTAGGACAGCTTCCGACGGACGTAGAACAGCATGTCGTCCTGCCGCGGCGCCCGGTTCTCCATGAAGTAGGTGGAGAACATCCACGTCCAGAACACGATGCGGTCATCCTTGAAACAGCCTACCAACACAGACGCAAGAGAGATAGGTTAAGAAAAAAGTTTAGAAAACAGAGAAATGTAAAAGAAACTGCAGACAAAAAACACAAAAATACATAAAAATACATTAAACAGTATAAAAAACAAAACAAATAGCAGTCCAAAACAAAAGAATAGCACAAACATAAAATACACCAAATTAGCTTTTTGTCCAGGTTTGATTACATTCCCCAAAGGCAGAAGTCAGCAAGCACTGGACAGGCTGAAATGTTATAGATTATTTAGTGAGATCTCCCACCCTCCATATGAGGAGCAGGGGGGGGGGGGGGGGGGGTCCTGTGCCTGATACATCATCATCTCATCTGCCTGGTTGCCCAGCAACAGTATCCATGGCGTCGGCATGTCAGTATGAAAGGTAGGATCCCGAGGTGCTGCAATGCAGGTGGGGTTCAGCAGGGTCGTGTGTGTGTGTGTGTGTGTGTGTGTGTGTGTGTGTGTGTGTGTGTGTGTGTGTGTGTGTGTGTGTGTGTGTGTGTGTGTGTGTGTGTGTGTGTGTGTGTGTGTGTGCGTGTGACTGAGCATGTGTTGTGGTTATTCAGTCATCAGAAACCTCCTGTTCTCTCAAATACACTTGAAATATGAGAACGATCTTCAGGAGATCACAGTCGACAGCTCTGCTGGCATAGCGTGTGAGAAGTCCGCCTTCAGGCCCGAAGACACAAAGTAAAGCGATTTTTCTAAACAGCCCACGAGTCCACAACGGATATACGATTTCAAAGCTGCAGTTTTGTTCCATTGACATTTAAGGATAATTTGAAATTAACTTGAAAAAAAAAAAAAAGGGGACGTTTATGCCCTGACGGAGACAGATTCACTTCAACTTTACGAGGTGGCTGTCTGCATGGTTTATGACATGCAGACAGCCACCTCTTTTGGGGCAAATCAATAAGGTCATCCCAAAACAGAAGATTTCAAGAGATAGCTCAGTCAAAGCACTATGAATCCGTAATATAAAGCGTTTGAATGGTGGTTGCCGAGTTGCAAATTCAAGACAGAAAAAGGTTCATGTGAAGAAATTCCTTCACCATATGAGGTGGCATTATCGTCTTTCGAGGCAGTACTGTTCAATATCGATTCACAGAAAAGAGCGAGGAGAAGAATGGGGGGGGGGGTGGAATAGTCAACACAACATCTCCTATGAAGACTGGGGGGGGGGGGGGAAACACTAAAACACTATTTGTGGTCGTTTGGCTACAGTCGATGGGATCGTACTGCGAGACCTCCGGGTAAAATCCGCCACCGTCATCGAAACGATTGCAGAGACAGAGTTCAAAGACTCAGAGGTGATTTCGCTGAGCCCCTGGCGCTATGGAAGGAACTTTGGTGCCGACTGGCTGGAAACCCGGGCTTCCAGGAGCCGTTTGTCCAATAAAATCATTATTTCCAGTTGCCAGCGAGAGTGCAACAAAGTCAAGCGCATACATGTCTAATCACTCACTGACTTTCCTTCACCGATTTTATAATTATACCAAAAAACAAGTCAAATGAAAGCCGGGTACCAAGTACATTTGTATTATTATCATATATATTTGAATGAACACAAGGAGGTTTAGGTTTAAAGGAATACTGGTTTTCAACCAGGTTTGTACCATGTGGGTAAGAATGTGTCAATGATAGATGGCTAAATGCACCGGGGAAGGAGCATTCCTGTTCTCATCGGCATCATTACAAATGTTGCAAACTCAACAAAAATAAACGGTTTTGCCTACACAGGGTTTTATAGAAAAGCGGTGTGCAGTCTGCCTAGTACCCCTGGTTGCTCTCCCATGCCTGAGCCCTTAGCGCCGCTCTCTGGCCTGCGGCCGGGGCTAACGCTTCAGTCAGGACTGTCCTCTCAGCTCACCTCAGGCCAACGTTTACTGCGGGAGAAACGCTCTGAGGTGAAGGGCATGGTGGGGAAAATGACAACATAAAAACAAATAAAAGAATATATCTATTTATATATATCCGTCTCTAGCGTTGGGAGCGTTACCTCAGGCCAGGTGTTGCCTTGTCAAGAGGGTCCGTGTTACTAGCTAAAACTCTAGACGGATAGCAGCAGCCACGAGCAGAACATATTACCGGGTAGTTATTTTTCTCTCCTATGTTCACAATGACAAAGAAAGCATTTAGTTGGATCTTCAGGGACATTTAGCTCATTGGCATTTCAATTAATTTCAGGGTGGGATGTGATTGAGTTAGGTTTGGCCCAGTCCTATCAGACCATGCCACGGAAACCTAGTTTGCTTCGATCCAGCCCAGCACTAATTTCATTGTAGTAGGACTTGGGTTTTTTGGTTTAACACATTTGTTTTCTCTCTCCAACCAAACTAACTGGACTAAGAAATCCTGGGCTGGCAATAAATCTCTCTCTCTCCTCTCTCTCTCTCTCCTCTCTCTCCCCTCGCAAAAACTGTCGGTGTCCTTGAGCAAGACACCCACCCGTCGGTGGTTGAATGTGTGTATGACTTGTAAAGCGCTTTGAGTAGGCGCACTAGTTAGAAAAGCGCTATATAAATGCAGTCTCCACACACACACACACACACACACACACACACACACACACACACACACACACACACACACACACACACACACACACACACACACACACACACACACACACACACACACACACACACACACACACACACACACACACACACACACACACACACACACACACACACACACACACACACACACACACACACACACACGACAATCCAGAGAGCGGTAAAGAAAACGTGACACGTTTTTAGCCAGGGGACAACATTGTACTTAACGTTGAACCTTTGGTTTGCTGGGGATTGCCTCCTCCTCGATTTACATCTGTGTGAGTGACCGAGAGGTTAATGGGTGGTGGTGGGGGGGGGGGGGGGCTTGGTCGTAAAATAAACGGCTATTAAAAGTCCTATTAAAAAGGTGTTCCATAAATGTTCTGACAATGGCTCCAATCAAAGCGTTGCGTTGCGTTGCGTTGCGTTTAACGTGGCTGACGCTCCCACACGCCATTCGCGCTTCTTGTTCACCGAAGCTGGCGTGTTCCCCTCAGGTGAGGAGGGGAACAAGGAGTCAAGAGTCAAGAGCCGCCTCTTCACATCAATTATTTGGCTATCGTTTTGGCCCCCCGCCCCAAAAAAGAATCCATTATCCAAATCCGAGACTTGGCTTGGAATATTTGATGGTGGATGAGGAAGGGGGGGGTGAGATCAATGTGGAAATCGATGCGTGCCGAGGATACAGCCGTTACAAGGAGAAACACGCTATAACGAGGACACAGCACAGCGCTTGCCAGAGTCCCTCTTAGCTCAGCCCACTAGCTTGAAAAGGCCCATTAGTAAGGTAGGAACGGTCCAATATGATTAACTCTTTGGAGGACGACTAAGGACAAAAAGGAGCCTTGCACAACATAGGCGACCGGATTGCAATTATGTTGCCAATCGTATGACAACAATATCACAGGCATGGTGTTATAGTTGCATTTAAAAACATCAGCTTATGTGCTACAACACAACGTGAGCGTCATAGACACTGCGGTGTCTTCATACTGCTGGGATGAATTTGATATCATGCACATTTGACTAATTATGCAGCAGTATGAAAAAATATATACGCTGATTGAATTAGAAAAAAAAGAAGATTAAAAACATCGCAGAGTGGTCACGTAAGCGCAAGCTTAAGCAAGGACAAGAGCCGAGGAGGGCCCGAATCAGGTAGCAGGCCAGCCAGAGATATATGGAACGACAAATTGCCTTCTATAAATGATGGACAAGGGGACACAGCAAGCACAGAAGCAGAGAGCAGAGACAGCGTCACAGAAAGTAGGCACATTGCCCATAAACAGGTTGGTGGGTTTCCGAGAACTGAGAAGCTCCCCGGAAACCGAAATATTTGAGGTCTACGCTACTACCGTCACGTACTACTTATGGGGATGGCAATGACGTGTCAAATCAGGGGAAGTGAGCGGAGAGCGCTTTCCGGGGAGAGCTACACGCTACGCACACCACTATGGGCTTGCGTAATATAACATTACAGCAATGCTTTTATTCAAGTTAGTCACAAGGTCAACTTTACACTGCCTTTTTCCAAATAAACAAGTGAAATACATTTGAATCGCATATTTGAAAACTCTCAAAAGCAGTACTACTCAATGGGCATAACAGTCAATAGAAGTATATGAGCACCCTGTTATACAAGGTTGTTTGTTCGGGATGTAGGGCCACACGCAGGGGTCTGTTCGATACGGCAGCTGATTAAGTCATGGATCTGATCGACCGGGCAGGCCTTGCTAATAAAAAGAAGGTGAGCTCAACAAACACACTTCCTGCACCCGTCAGCAGAAGCGTTGTCCAAAGCCTAGAAATGTTTGCCTAGTCAGCAAAAATAACATAACAAGCTAAGCTAATTAAGGAAGATTATAATATAAGGCACAGTCAACAAGGGGGCCACCAACCGAATGGTACGTATGCCAAATGTGACAGACCTGCCAAAAGTTTTGGGGGGGGAACATTACAGCAGGGATTTAGTAAAACACGGAATTGCATAACCAGTGTCTCATGTGTCGTGTTGCCTGGTGTCTTACCTTTAGTGTTTATTGGTCTTATTTTATTTAAACCTAAACAGTTATTCCCTAAAACAGTGAGGCGTCCTAGGTGGCATAACCAGCGGCGAGGATCTGAGCAAACCCTGTGAAACTCACGGCACAGCTTCTGAGGCATTGATACACAAGCGCTATTTATAGAGTAGCACACCTTGGTTCTTAAATATACATCAACGCTCGGCTCTGTTGCAGAGGCAGACAGACAGTGCTGCACATGGAGCCAGAGTCAATAGGATCAAATATTACTGAGGTGTGTGTGTGTGTGTGTCACACACACACACTGCAATGGTTATCTGCAACTTAACAGAGTTTACAACACACACACACACACACACACACACACACACACACACACACACACACACACACACACACACACACACACACACACACACACACACACACACACACACACACACACACACACACACACACACACACACACACACACACACACACACACACACACACACACACACTCTTACTAGTGTTAGTTATACATTACACACACTACTCTTGGACCATTTCATCACATGAAAACACAATGCCGTCAAGATCAACCCAAGTGGTTGAAACAATGCATGGACCTTCTGTTCACACTATACTATACTATACTATGCTATACTGCTGTAGTAGACGAACTAGACGTGAGGAAACTTACTGAAGTAGCTCCACGTTCACAAACACACTGCAGTACGGTGTGTGTGTGTGTGTGTGTGTGTGTGTGTGTGTGTGTGTGTGTGTGTGTGTGTGTGTGTGTGTGTGTGTGTGTGTGTGTGTGTGTGTGTGTGTGTGTGTGTGTGTGTGTGTGTGTGTGTGTGTGTGTGTGTGTGTGTGTGTGTGTGTGTGTTCCCAGGGATACAAACAGATGGGTGGACTTCCCACTGCGCTCTAATTCTGCTGGTAATCTAATGCTGCCCCCCCCCCCCTCCTCCTCCTCCAATCTCCACAATGGCCCCCCAGTCACCTCCTGCCCCCCCTCCCCCCAACAACCTATATTCCGTTGACTTGGCTCTGGCACAAGTAGGCAGCCAATCAGGTGAGACTCGTCCACCACTGCACATTTGACCTGAGTCACAGAGCCCTCCTTTTATATTTTTCTTCAAAATGTGCAAAAGCACAATTATTGCAAGTATTCCCACTGTCGCTAAACCCGAGTCCTGCAAACGTGTTGCAGGACTAAAATTGAGAACGGCCTTTCTTTCACATTCACTTCAGACTTGAAGTGAATTGCCCTTTCAACGTGTCTAAACCAAATTGATCTTACTGACCGAGATGTTGAAGTGTGGCTTGCCAGTCCCCCCCCCCCCCCAGAGATGCTCTGATATCAAACCTGTATTATTGGTTGGCTGCCTGGCTGGCCTTGGGAGAAGCATCCGCTACCAAGGGCATCCAAAAGCAAGCCCAAGTTACATCTCAATATCTGCTAGCATTAGCCAGCCTTGATCAGATGAAGACGTGAGGAGCAACTCGACCATAGGCGGGTATCTGCTGTTTAGTGCTGAAGCCAAGTTGGTGAAAGGGCCCCCCCCCTTTTGGCTCTCTATTTGGCAGTTGGACCACACGTATTAGATAGTGCAGTGATCACCATTTGATGGATCCGTTTTGTGCTTCAACAGTTCCTGTTGTATGTTTGCTGTGGTCAGGATCAGTACTATAAACCAAATGTCAGCATACTGGCAACGGTAAGTCAGTTTGCATAACATCTACATCGTTTTTACAATGTTTCAAGGTTTTTCGGTCTCCATCCCCATGGTTCTTCCAGTGAACAACATTTCACAGCAAACCGCCCAACCACCATGCTGTAGTCTGATTTCACAATGTCAATATTTGTCCAAAGTGACTGAACTAATAGTGTTGCTTTTGTTAACCCTGACACAACATGGTCAATATAAAATCAATACAAACGTGACAAAGGTAGACCACTCTGCCCTGATTGGATTTGCGGGTTATCTACAGACAGCAGCTCCCTCATTGTAAACAACCTCTACATGTCAGCTGCTTGGCTCGGGTCGGTCCATTGTTGTTCATGCAGTAAAGAAGTAAAGAAGAACAAAAAGCAAAAGTTTGAACTTGTATAGGTAGCTAATTTTCAGGGGGAAAAAAACAAAACAAGACACCAAAGCTACCAATGCTGGGAGACAGCTAATGACAGCTCATACCAACCGGCTTCAGCTAGAAGCTCCTTGAATATCTTCTAACCCATTTGATCCAACATATATAGGTAGGTAGACAGAAAGATAGAAAGACCAGCCACTCACCAGACCAGAACGGACAACACAGACACACTGATACAGGCTCAGCCCGTTGATGGCTAACACAATGATAATACACTGATTGTAAAAAAACAAAAGGCCGATCAGGGGGTAACTTTGGCCCAAGTCGATTGGGGTTCCTCACCAAGTCCGCTTATTTCTTGTCTTATGTTGAGGCGACTGCGCTCGTCCGCGATCGCCTTCAGCATCTCTTGGAGGGACTGGTCCAGCTCTCCGTTCTCCTCCTCCTCTGTCGTCCGGACAACCTTGCTAGACAAACTGGGAAAGGACGCCATCCCGACACTGGGATCATGACAGTTCCCACGAAGCCGATGTGCACCCGGACGGGGGATGGAAAAGGGGCACCGAAGCGGTCCCCTTTAGATACAGATATATCCCCTGATGTGTGTGTGTGCGTGCGTGTGTGTGTGTCCGATGTGTGTGTGTGTTCCTGGTGGTAAGGCGCCACCGAGAGGGTCCTTCGTCCACACGCCGAGGTACATACACACAGAGCTGGGAGAGCTAGTGTACATCACATAGTTACCACTTCCGTCGGTTACACCGGAGATCAGCTGGAATAGGAAGCCCCCCCACGCCCCCCCTCCTCCCCAGCCCCTTTTTGTCACTTCCTGTAACGCTGTCTCGCGCTGGATTTAAAGGCGAACGCCCCCGTTTAATATCTCCTTCTTCACATATATAGTGTAGAAGTATTTTGTCGGTATTATACTGTCTGAGAAGAACAATGGTCACCGATGACATCGGCCGTGTGGTTCTGCTTTGTCGCGTTTTAATCCACACTACTGTAGTCGTGTAGTGTCGTGTAGAGTTCAGTCTATACACACACACCACACACACACACACACACACACACACACCACCCTCCCTTAGCCCCGTCACGAGAACCACCACTAATCAACTTCAGGCCAATACTGAAAAAATAATACGCATATTTAACTTGGATATCTTTATTATGACACATTGTTTTAGTTGCATTGTATTTTATTTTAATCGTTTTTCCAGGCACTTCCCCCCAGGCACTTCCAAGCATGACCCAACGATTATTCACCAATCTCTGCTTGTTGTTGCTTCAAATAACAATAATAATAATAATGATGAACGGGTGAGGCTAATATTCTATGGGAAGGCCTATATTAAACACACGATATCGTCGTATATGTTCGGTTGCACCGTGTGTGGAATCGACGTCATCCAATGGCCAGCTCCTCGGCCTCTCTTTAGGATCTGGACCAATCAGAATTCGTTTACTATCACTGATCCCAAGGACAAAGGATGATGTCATCCTCGAGCTAGATGAGAGCATGATAAGCCTCTCTCCAATATTAATATAACAAGGCAGCAGACATATGGGGGGGGGGGGGTAAATTAACTCAGTATACTTTTTTAATTTAATACATTATAATTTTAAAAAACTAGTTTGGACTACAAGTAAATGAGAATCATTAAATGTAAGCTTTGCCGAGTGTCTCACTGTTCCACATTACAATCAATCCATTTTTGTTTGTCAGTATACACCCTGGCTTGATCCAAATCACATTTGCAAGCATGTACTCACAGGGTTATAATTGTGTATGGACAAGGTTTATGCAATGGGTAATCAGAACTGATTTATTAACTGAAAGGTGAAAAAGGTGAGAAATCATACTGGTAGGTAGGTAGGTAGGTAGGTAAGTGTTAATAGGTAAGAAAGTTATAATCACAGAATTTAAAAGCGAAAAAGCAACTGAAAAATATTTTAAGTGCAGTGCAGTCAGTACACACAGGAAACCAAAACATGTTTTTATGTGGTTTTGAAACCATTCCTCTCATTCAGAGCGTTGGCCTTATTCACCTGGCGGCCAACTTGGTTCTAAGCGCTAGCTGGGCAGGGCGGGGGACGGGACACCGAAACGGCCGCTAACATGAATATGTTCCACCGAGTCCAACGAGGGGGTCAGATGAACCCACGCCGGATGTCTCTCGCCCGCCCACCGCCGCTGAAGGGCCCCGGCCCCCCTCTTCGCCTGGAGGGTCCGATGACCGGGGGGCCCCCCGGGAAGGGGCCCAGAGGGTCATGGCGCGGCCTCGGCAAAACACCCAGGGGGAAGTGGGGTGTCTGGTCGTAATCTCCGCCGATGATCCCCGGCGGGTAAGGAAGGAAGGGCTGTGGGTGGAAGGGGTTGGACCCGGGCACCAGTGGGTGCACGGGGGGAGGGAGCCAGTGGTGGGGGGTCTGCTGGTAGTGCTTGCGTGTCTGGTACTTCCTTTTGTACAGCTACGGGGGAAGACGAAGGTACCACTATCATTACATTGTCATTAACATTACACTATCATACTTGGCTGGACTCGTCACAATCACTGCACTGTATTCATGATGCAGCTGCACTACTGGCACTTTAAATGCTTTTAAATCATTTTGCACAATTCAACACATATCATCCATCAGTGACTTTATTGTTCTTTTTGTGTTAATTTTTATTGTACATATAGTATTTTTATGGTATTGTTTTGGAGATTCATACAGCAGGAGGGAATGGGCAGTAAGCGTTCCATTTTACTTGTTGCAAATGGCCAATAAATATCTTGTATCTTAGAACTTGTATCTACATATCAAATGTCGAGATGGGCATTTTGGGCATCATAATATGCGAGTACAAAGAGTACAATAGGTGCTTCTTACCTCTTTCCAATCCGTCTCTGTGGTCGTGGAGGGATCTTGACCTGAGGGAGAGACGAGATTGTCACTGTTCAGGTGCATCAGGTCAGGAATACAACACAACGACAGCTTCTTAATGGCCCGCATCTGAGATCTCTGTGAGTCTCTCTGGATAAAAGTGTCGAACGGCAGAACGTTACTGCAGGAGATGAGCGGGGTACATGCAGCACAGCGTTGAACAACACAGACGGAGGTGTTGAAGAGTGTCTTCCTCCTCCCACCTCTGAAGTCCCGTACGTAAAGGTGCCTCCACAGCGTGGAGTCCGCCGCCGCGCTGCGGAGCCGGCTGTTGACAGCGGAGAGGGCCACCAGGGAGGATGCGTCCAGCTGCCTTAGCACCCTCAGGAGGAGCTCCGGGGGAAGGACGCAGAGGCCGAACACAGGTGGCAGGGCCATGGCTGTGGAGGCAGGGGCGGACCACCGGGGGGGCGACAGGGAGCGAACCAAATGTTTTATCACGTATAAAAAAGTATATATATTAAAAAAGTCCATTGCCAACAACTTTTCATTGCAAACCATTTAATTACTAATGCTAACTATTCATTGTTACCCATTTCATTGCTAACTATTTCAATGCCTACCTGCTCTGGCAGCTGCTATCAATGGGTACGCCAGCTGGTCCTTAAAAATCCTGGAGAGCTTGGCCAGGTCCTTGAAAACTGCTGCGGCCGCAGCCTCTGCTCAGGTGGGCACACAGGAAAATAAATATATAAGCGGGTGGAATTACGATCGATCCAACAATGACAGCTTATTCGTCGAGCACGGACGGACAGATGGTTTTCTTTACTTCCCACTCTTAAATCCTGATTTTTAGGAGGCTTGGCGAACTCGCCACTGACCTGTAGACCCGTCTGCCACATAGCTCGATGGATTGAGACACAACTTGCGCACAGCGTCGACCTTCTCGTTGACCTTCAGAGTGGCTGGGAGAAGGGACAAGGGGGTCAGTATATTTCACGCCATCATGAGAACGCCAACAGAAAAAACTATGAATACATATATAATGTAAATCCAGGCAAACACTTAGCTCGTGCTGCACTAACATTACATTCACATGAACGACATTCTTCTTTTCAACAGATTACAATTTTAAAAATAAAATATTAATAGTACTATTAATAGTATTTTACTAGTTTCAAGCACAGCCCAATTATAGCCAAGCACTACTGGACTAACCGTAATATTTTCATTCAGTCCCATTTCACACCACAGGATGGCGCCTGCCAGCAATGTGTGTGTATGTGTGTGACCTGACTCACCGTTGATTACCAGCACCGGGCCCATGGACAGGCCTATGACCATGATCAGGCTGTTCTCACACCACGGGTGGTTGTACTGCAGCTTATAGGCCCCACCTGGGGACCTCCACCCGCTGGGCATGTCCCCAGGCTTCAGCGCACGGTCCTGGGGAAGAATACCGTCCCGAAATCGGTCAATTATATCATTTACATTTACATTTACATTTAGGGCATTTGGCAGACGCTTTTATCCAAAGCGACTTACAAGGTGTACATTAGTTGAAGCAGACAATAGCATAACACTGGGGTACGCAAACATATAAATACAGCAGTTCACAAGTATTCATATTGACAAGATGAATAACACAATTTCGTACTGCTAGGTCACCTGCTTAAGTAGCTGTGATAAGAGCGTGTTAACAACATTAAGGACATACACTTGCTAACATATACAACATGCTAAGAGCTATTAATGTCAGGACTTAAGCAAGTTTAGGGGTTTCACAAAGGAGAGTCCAGGTGGACTCTGAACAGGTGGGTCTTGAGTCTCTTGCGGAAGCTGGCGAGGGACTCTGCCGTCCTGATCAGAGCTTAATTTAATTCCCTTGTTGCTTAGCAAGGGCAGCACCAAAAGAAGAGTCTAAAATAACAGTCCAAAAAATCGGAGTCACACGCTCAGAGATTTATGTACATGCGAGTGTAAAAAAGGCATTGTGTGAGTGTGTGTGTGTGAGTGTGTGTGTGTCTGTCTGTGTGAGTGTGGAACGAGGAATAAGAGAGAAAAGCTTGCAACATTTTCCAACACATTTGATATATGCGCGCGCGCACGTGCGTGCGTGTGTGTTCCTTCCAGCTGCATTTAAAATGAAAGGATATAAAAACATTCACATCTGTGTTGCCGATTGGTCGGTAACATTCCAAGGGTGTGCATTATTAGTATCTCCACCAGATGTTTCCTTTACAATGCAAAAAAACAATGTGCTTAAAGCAGATATGAAGAATATTTAAATTTCCACAGATTAAATCAATTAAAAAAAACAAAAAACATTGTTGATAATATCTTTGAAATAAGCAGATACATATGCAAAACCCCGACAGGTACTATGTACTTTGAGTGCATGAGTACGGAGCTTGTGTGAAAGGACGATGCACGCATCTCAAGTGCGATGCACTCTCTCCTTACCTGCGGCATGAATCCAGTCTCCAGCATCAGCAGGTGGACAGCCACCGCGATGGAGTCACAGGGACCAGTGCTGCGGGCCCCGAGGTGCAGCAGCTCCAGGGACAACGGCGCTTGGCCATCCTCCGCCTCGTTACACAGCATGGGCTCCTGGGTGCAGGGCCCCGTGCCGAGACCCGCCCCCGCCTCTACTCCCGCTGTGTCCATAGTACCGTCCGTCCGGTCGGCGCTCTGGCTTGTCGTTGCTGTACTAGTTGGACCGGGCCGGTTCTTAGTAAAAGACATAAGTGAGACATAATGTTTAAGTACAGCATATTTATTAAATAATGCGCATAGGATTATGTTATTTGTCCTTGTTTCTGTAATACTTAAAGAATCCACAAATGTTGACATGCTAAACGTCACAGAACAGGGAATGTGCGTGAGTGTATACGAGGTAAAACAACACAGCCTTTAACAAGTGCTACTCAGTTTGTTGGGATCAAGTTCAAATGGATAATCCAACGGCAAACAGTTTTCAAAGTGAAACCAAGCTTTTGGTTTCACTTCTTTGGAAACAGCAGAGCTCCACTGAGAACGAAAGGCGGCCTCGAGGGCGGTCAAATGAAAGGCTAACCCCATGTATTTTCTTTAGCACAGTAACGGTTGTCATTGGCAACCATTCAGAAAAAATGTCAACCACTTCTTTGGCCTTTGGGTTGCCATCAGTGGCAACCCGTTTTTAAACATAAAGAAATAAGGACAGCACACAGCAAAACGTGCACCACAAAATAGATTAATGTTAATTATTTGTTGTATTAAAAGAGTGATATTTAATTATTGTTGTGACCGGTCAGAACCTGATACTTAAGTTTCACGTGCATTGGTGTGATTACGGAGGGGCAAAGCGATGCACGTTGACTGGCGTGCGCCGCGGTGCGCCGTGTGTTTGTTTGACAAAAAAATGGCGAAGCAAATTAAGTTGTTTGGCTGTGAAAAGTCAACATCTCAAACGAATTCCAAGTGATTCAACTGATAAAGCGCAAGATGTACCCGTACAAAAATCAAAGAGGAATTTTGTAAAGTTTTTGGAGGTTTTGGGATTTTGAGCTCGACGGAAAATGATACTGCAAGTCATGTACAACATATACCTCCATTAGTGACGCATCGAGTTCACTAGTTCAAGGCAGCGCATCCTTCAGAACCACAGGGCTAGACAAGCATTGGAACTCCAGGCAACATGAGCGGGCTGCTCAACGGTATAGTGAGGTGGGGGCTGAGAGCATGAATGGGCCAAGGAACAACGTAATTCGCAAAATGAATGCAGCCCACCGGGAGATCTTAATCAGCCTTTTCAACACTGTATTTTATGTCCCGTCCTGAAACCCCCGGGTTCCCTTTAATCCGTGTTTTGGGAGATCCTAATTAATTTGTGAGGGATCTGTGAAGATCAGCTGCTGGTATTTTGTATTTTGTAACAGCATTTGAGTGTGGACAAGTTTACTGATACCACTAAAGTTTCAAATACTTGTGTTCATTACTTATTGTAATAAAGCATTTGAACATTTCTTGATCATTATTAAGTTGTTGTCCAGCAAAGTGTGTGTGGTGGGTATGATATATGTACAAAAACACCTAAGAAAAGTGATCAAATGATTGCTTTGCTCCATAGAGAATGAATGGATGAACTTACAAATGCAAACGTTTTCCCTCTTTACATTTACATGTTTGAGTCACGTGGTTTGGAGAGAAACACACGCCGTTAAATGAGTTTGCTTACCTCATGGCAAAGTGCGGCACATTCAGCCTCCTGCTGCCTTCGTGGGGCTGGCTGGCTGCCACTGCAGCTGGGGGACTCTGTGGTCACTGAGCGCGGGGCAGGGTCCGCGGCCACAGCCGAAGACTGGGGCAGGATCACGCAGATCAAATCCCCGGAAACGATACTGGCGGAGGCGAGAGTCTGGCCGGTGTCTGAGAGCGGCTCTTTGCCATTGAGTGACAGGGAGATCTCTGTATCTGGACTGGAAAACAAAATAAAAAAGCTCAAATAAGACACAAAGTACCATAAACATCCTCAAGAAGTGGGTTGCATTACATAATTTTGTTCCGATCAAGCATTCCAGTTTTTGAATAGCCAAGTATCTGATCATCGCAGGTTTATTAGGTCTATTTTTAGTTACTGTCAGTCCTATTAAAAGGGGATTTCTAGTTCTACTTATGAATGACATTAGGTGCATTAGAGTGCTGATGTCCACCACGACTGTGACTTATAGTACAAGGGGGGGGGGGTCTCTCACCTCAAACCTTGCGAAGGCAGGAGCACCTCCTTGATCTGCACACTGAGCTCGGTCACAGTGGCGTCGCCCTCCGGCAGCTCCACTCGGTAGGTCTGCTTGTTGATGCGAACGCGGAGCTTCATTCTACACGTGTGGACACATACAGTAGACGTAGTAGTACTTAGTAGTGACTAAGTAAGTACACGACGACACCCACAGTTTGTTTTCCCTCTTAGCGCATCTTCATCACTTTTTTTTTTTTCCACACAAGCGTACTATAGCGTCTTACCAAGTAAGACAGTTAGGTAGATATTATTCTGTATTGTTTGCCAACTTAATGTTATTTTATCTTATTGTACTTTAACCTAAACTGATTGTACTTTTACCTGAGCGACTGGCTCAGTTCTTGGAGACTTGTTAGAAATGACACGCACTTATGACTTCTGGTGACGAGTGGTTCTCGTACCTAAACCTTTGTTGAAACACACTATCGTAAGTCGCTTTGGATAAAATCGTCTGCTAAATGACGTAATGTAATGTAATATAATGAAAAAAGCGTGTCTAGTGTCCAGCAGTGTATAATATGTCTGCTCGTACCACACAGGTACCATGCAGGCTAATCTTGAACATACACGGTTTACTTACATCACTTTAAGATGTGTCTTTTATGGCGAACGCCCATGCAGAGTTGTTGTTAAGTCTGTCCTGACGTGTTTATGAAAGGTATTGCTGTTAGGCGCCTGTGTGTACACACACACTGTACTTTCGTCATTGGAGTACTTCCTCCGGATACGCGTTGTCCAATCGGTGAACGGGAAACCCAAACTGCTTCCGGCAGCTAAATGTCACGTGTTTCAAATGTGTCGTTGTGCCTTCTCCATCCGAGGAAAAAAATTATTTGGGCTGACTAAACTGACCAATATGTATGTTTGAACAATTTTTACAGTCTATGGTTTGAACTAGATTAAATTGCCTTTACTGTTGCGTGTTTCAAGTTCTTCAGAAGTGTATAGACCTTTCGTTTGTTGTGCGCCTGACTAAAGTTTAGAACACCAAAGTGACAACATTTGAGAAATGGTATATGTCACTAGGGACTGGATTTGGGGGATTCAAATTATATTAAAATGTACATTGTCTTTAATAAGCGTGTGTGTGTGTGTGCGGCAGTGGCGGCCAGTGACATCCGAAGTAGGAGGGGCGCAGGGGGTAAAAAATTCGCAATTTGTTTTAAATCATATTTGCTGTGCAATACCGCATTTTCCCAGACGGTGGCGCCATTTCTCCATGTAAACGACCGAGAGGGCGAATTAAAGAAATAAAAATAAAAAACTATACATAATATAAATATAAACCTCACTGTTACTCATTCTACTCTGTATTGTATATATGTATATTGACTGAACATTCCTTTACTTACTGCTTAATTTCTTTTTTTACTTACTTTATTTTTACTGTATGTAGCACAATCTCAGGGGCTCATACAGAAACAAGCATTTCATCATAAAGTATTCTGTATTTTGTTGTGACAAATAATAAACAAACTTGAAACTTATGGTGAAAGAGCATTTATTATATGGTGCTTCAATTAGCAATTATGAACACAGTAATACCTAAAAATATGGTCTTATATTAGAAAGACTACCCAGTGTGCCATCAAAAATAATACCTAAATATGGTCTTACATTCGATTGTGCAAAAGTAGGGGTCAAAAGGTAAAAAGTAGGGTTTTTTTTTTTTTTTCCTCTCTCAACCAGGTGGGGCGGCG
>CM051022.1:6804475-6808487 GCA_027704905.1 Muraenolepis orangiensis | reverse complement strand
GGGTTATTGACGTGTCTTGGCGTGACTGTTTGCGGGATCTTTGTCCACCGTGCGTATCTGCGTGCGTGCGTGCGTGCGTGCGTGCGTGCGTGCGTGCGTGCGTGCGTGCGTGCGTGTGTGTGTGTGTGTGTGTGTGTGTTGTGAGAACCAGGTCGGCAGGATATTTCTAGTTCTCATTAGACACGTTCCACTAGAGCCAAAATGCCCGTTTATTCTCTCTCTCTCTCTCTCTTTCCATGACTATGTACATGTGCTTTGAGAGAGAGAGAGAGAGAGAGAACGAGAGAGAGAGAGAGAGAGAGAGAGAGAGAGAGAGAGAGAGAGAGAGAGAGAGGAGAGAGAGAGAGAGAGAGAACACACACACACACCTTGTGTTCCCCCCGTGCACGTAGACTACGCACGTTCCCATACACACGGCCAGCAGAGAGCACCTGTGCAAGTGTGGCTGGCGGAACGTTTGCAGCACACACACACACACACCACACACACACACACACACACACACACACACACACACACACACACACACAACACACACACACACACACACACACACACACACACACACACACACACACACACACACACACACACACACACACACACACACACACACACACACACACACACACACACACACACACTTCCCATCTAAACCTACAGAGACGAAGAGAAGCCAGAAAGGCTGTTTCCTGTGTCTGCATGGAGACATGCATGAATGTGGTGTGAAAGGGAATCTGATGTCACATTCCGAACGTGGTGTGTAAGTAGACCTGGTGTCAACGTAACAGAGGGACCCATCTTACACTGTAAACCCGAATGTTCAAAGTAATCAAATAGATTAAGTAGTGTGTACTCAAAGTTTCAAAAAAGTTCTACGAACTCAAAAATGTTGAGTTCGTGTGACTTGTCGTCCTTTTTTGAGTAACTGCAACTTAACTTGATTGATTAACTTGATTGACTTGAACTATTTGTGTATTAAGTAAGCATAACTTAAAAGCATAACTTAAGCACGATAATTAATATTAAATCATAATTATAATAATATAATAATATATAATAATAATAAAATAAAATAAAATAATTTAAATAATTAAGTAATTACATATTCAAAATGATAAATTCCACTGATTTCTATTGTTTCAACATTCATGTGTCTGATGTCAGTAACATTATAGTGGGTATTGGGGAGGACTTTAAAGGACTGTATATGATGACTCTGTATATCGCGCGCACTCGCACTCGTGTCGGTCAGAACACAAGACAAGAGGTACGATCTTTGGTCTTTAATCCACAGGCATGGGTTCTTCTGGCATTTATCTGGGGTTGGGTGTGTGGTATATACTCATGGAAGCAGTGATTCCTGTGGAATTGATCTCATGGGTGTCAGACGGGGGGGGGATTCAGGTCGCGATGGCCAGCGGTGGGGGTGGGGGGGGAGGGTGGCGGCGGGACTTCAGGTCCGAACGGGGGGGGGGCGTTAACGGCGACGCGTTAGTAACGCATTAACCTTGACAGCCCTATTCTTTATTATCAAATGTATGGTGTGGCGGCAAGGTTTTAGCCGTGGAAACCTTACCAGCGGAAACGCTGCATGAACGCACACATTGGTCTAGTCGCCACCCTTGAGGGTCAGACGATGTTTCAGCAACACGCCCCTCCCCCCTCCATGAACTGTTTCAGCAACACGCCCCTCCCCCCTCCATGAACTGTTTCAGCAACACGCCCCTCCCCCCTCTCCCTTGACGGGCGGTTTCAACCCACCCCCCACCCCCATTTGATTCGCTCCACCCCCCTCCCCCACTCCACACCACTCCACCGCGATCATTTGCTCTCCTCCCCCCAACCGCGTTGAAGAACTCCAAGATCTTGTCCAAAGTGCATGGTAAGTTACTTAAAGTATTAATTAATTAATAGATACATCACATACATTATACCAATTATAGTTAGTTATTTCTGCTCATTTAATCTACCTGATTTAAAAATATAATTTCGCTCAATTGTTCTCGCTAGTCTCGCATGTTGGTGTAGTGCAGAGCACATGAGGCTCATATAACGTTGCACTATTTAGCAGGAATGCTTGAAACCTACTCTTTTTCTTATCTTTATGCACCACGGAGATATATTGCTGTCTTCAACAATTGTACTCTTTGTAAGTCGCTTTGGATAAAAGCGTCTGACAAATGCCCTAAATGTAATGTAAATGTATTCAGGTTATGGGAAAATGAATCTTGTTTTTAAGAGCTAACTCTGGTTACTAACTTTTACTATCTAAACCAAACCGAAGCCCAAAACGGTGTTAAAATTTCGAGCACGTGGTTTCCTTCCATTCATGGTGGTTAGAACACGTGTAAGGGATAACTTATGGCTAGCTGGTCATTAGCTAGCCAGCTGGCTTTTACAGCCTAGGTTTCCGACCGCACAGCAGTGTTGTGTATTCTGTATTCCATGGTCATGTTTTTGTAAGCTAATAGTAATGAACTTTTTGTTATATTGAGTTGTAAGTAATTCTGGTTTGAATGTTGTTGATGGAGGTCTAAACTTTGTCATTTTTTTTCCTTTCAGGTGGCTTGTTCCGATATGGTCTGGCAGTGTAAGTTGTGCGCTCCTTCTTTCACTTCCAGAATACAGTTATTGAAACACTACAGACTGCAGCACAGCCCTCTTCCATGCCTCTATACTGATTGCGTGTGTACATTTCAGTCATCATTCAGCAGTTGAGGCAGACAATTGCTGAAGAACTGAAGAAGACTGAGAAGAACCTGCCTCTCATTACCAAGATGATGCAGACCACATTTGCCCTGCGCGGACAGACCATAGTAAACTCCTGCCCACCAGTGAACGAGCTCATGGACCTGGCCTGCTCTTAAAATAGAGTGTGGTAATATGGATATTTTTTTCCTGTGTTAACATATTGCACATTCTGTGTGGTTTAAAGTGAAAGTTGTGGTTCTTACTCATTTGGCGGCTATTTGCTGCGTTATAGAAGTTTAAGAGATCCTCCAAGTTGAACTGACTAATTGATGTTGATGTATTGTCCTGATGCTGTTTTTAAATGTAGGTGTATGCAGAGTTCCAGATGGTTACAAACCGGAACCTGCCCAACACCTTCTACGCAGAGCTTGACCGCCATATTCGTAGACTGATGACGTTATTTCGACAGAAGGCGACTAAAACTGGGACCACAGCAGTTGCGTTGGCAGACATTTTACGAATCCACGATGAACAGGTGAATAGATTATTATACATGTCGTAGGTTGAACCTCTAACATTGGACAGCTTCAATGATTCAAATGAGCTTTTACATTTTACAATTAGTCCACTTTGTGTTTGCTATTTGTCTGATTGCATTAAAGATGTGTAGAGGTTATTTGTGGACATATGTTCTGATTGGACTGTTTAAAATCAACATTGTTCAGTAAACTTTTCAGTATATACACTTCTGTTTTTTATCTTAATAGGAAATCCATGACATCCACACCAGGCGCACCACTGTTCTCCATGCACTTCCTGTGTATCTGAACGAGGAAGTCTCTGGATTTTTCAGAACCTGCACAGTGAGTCTCCTTAAATAATGAACAGTACCACTGTATATTAAGTGAACAGTTAATCAAAATACTAACATGTTTTAGGACTTACCCTTGTTTAGTCTATCCATACAGTTTGTGTGATTTGGAGAGGTATGGTCTGTTTTATTTCACCCTACTACAAATGAACTGGCTTGGTGTTTTGTTCAAAGCGACAAGAAGTTTAGTAAAACATTTTCCTGTATGTGTTCTTGAGCTTAGTATCAGTCTATCTCCCGCCACTTAGATTCTCTGGTAACTTGGCTGATTCCTGTGTCCAGAACACGCATCTTCTGTTTTTACTTACAACTTACAAACATAACTCCATATACTTAGCTTTGTGCTGCACCAGCAGTACTTAAATGATAAGGAGAGATGATTTGTCAACAACAATAACCAAAAAAAACGTTATAAAATAAATTAAGTACTATTTTGTGGAAAAAATA
>CM051022.1:6774475-6799475 GCA_027704905.1 Muraenolepis orangiensis | reverse complement strand
TAAAATAATAAAAATCTTGATCTCTAACAGCTTTAAGCATTTCATTCTTCCATACCTGCATTTGTTTTGCCACCCGCAAAAAAGTAAACTACAAGTAAATGTTTATTTTAAACTTTAATGATGTGATTAATCTGATTAATCACAGAATTGTATTGTGATTAATCCGATTAAATATTTTGATCTATTGACAGCACTAATATATATATATATATATATATATATATACAGGCCTCCACAATATGAGTAGTATGACTCTTCAATATGAGTCGTCAGTCTTGGTACAATAGTAGTCTTCAATCTTAGCAGAATATTTATCTTCTAGTTTTCAATATTAGTGCAATATAACTCTTTTAGTCCCCAATATTTGCTCAATATTAGTCGTCTCCAGAGCGAAAGGTCCCACTCGTGTTTAGGTGCAGTACAACGGAGCCTGAGACAGGGGATGCTGCACTACCTTTACATTTCATTTAGTTATATTTTGTTTATACTAGTTTAGTTTAGTTTAGTTTGTTTGCCTCTACTCCTTTTCTAGTGCCCTATTGTGGCCTTTCGTCTCTCTCTCTCTCTCTCTCTCTCTCTCTCTCCTCTCTCTCTCTCTCTCTCTCTCTCTCTCTCTCTAAAACATATTGGAGTGGAGTATCTTCAGATAGTTGATCTAATCGTGTTTTTTTTAATCTTATTTTTGTTATTTATTTGTATAATTTGTATACCTTGTATAATATCAATCGGCACAGTAAACTTACGTACATACATAATGGTTTTGTAAAACGTTGCATTTCCTTATGAAGAAAGATAGCACCGAACAAAGCATCACGTCACCCGACAATTAACATTTGAATCCATCCAAATGTTGCGATTTTAGGGATTTACCATAAAGTTTAGGTGTTTAGTATAGTTTTACCCAATGTATAGCTGCCCCTACTGGTGCTCTCAAGTCATACCACGTGTATTTTGGTATTGAGTAGCGCATCGGAATCAGTAAATGCCAATCTGCATGTCCAAAACTCCTCCAAACTAAGCGAACTGCAGAAGGTCTGGCGGATTTCGTTTAAGTAACAGTATGTGTTTGGGACCAAGCTTCACACTTTGGCAGACTTTGCCAAGCCTCTTCTATTATTTAAATGTGACTATTTAAATTGTGATTCTGGTCTGCACGGCACTGGACGGCTTCCCGGAGCGAAGGTTTGTCGTCCAAAAAGCGTGTTTATTAAATTAGCATATTTTTAAATATTTATTTACGCTATAGGGTCGATTGCATGTTATTCGAAAGCCTTTAAGATTGAAATGATAGTGAAATCCTTACTGAATAATGAGCATTGCTATTATACCAATAAGATGCCCTACGAAGTATTTTGTTCAGCACCGACCACACACATATATATATATATATATATATATATATATATATATATATATATATATATATATATATATATATATATATATATATATATATATATACATATTTGTATATATATACATATTTGTATATATATATATATACATATTTGTATATATATACACATTACTGAATTAAGAGACTAGGTTATGTTGGAGGTTTTTCAAATCTGATTGTCTGGAAGATGGGACATGTTAGATGCACGAATATCACATATTTTTTATTTTATAATTGAATGATCATTTATCGGTTGGTTTGGTGGTCGAACATTACATTGTTCTGGGACGCAAGTCATCACCTATCTAGAGGTTAAGGGTTGTATAATACAGCGTCCCGTGTAATACTCTCCACACCGCTAGGGGGCAGCGGTGTGACTGAGTGTTTAAACAGGAACAAGCAGAGAGGATTGTGGGTATATGGTCTAATAAAGGACGTCGCGAACGCAACGTCGGTATTAGTCATAGGAGACCTCGAACTAGACAGTCGCACAGTAATCGCGTCCTGAGCAAATATACGTTTTTATAGTATTTGCTTGTTTACGTTGATTTATTTTTGTTTGTATCGAACAATACGCTGATTGTCTGGAAGATGGGAAATGTTAGATGCACGAATATCACATATTTTTTTATTTTATAATTGAATGATCATTTATCGGTTGGTTTGGTGGTCGAACATTACATTGTTCTGGGACGCAAGTCATCACCTATCTAGAGGTTAAGGGTTGTATAATACAGCGTCCCGTGTAATACTCTCCACACCGCTAGGGGGCAGCGGTGTGACTGAGTGTTTAAACAGGAACAAGCAGAGAGGATTGTGGGTATATGGTCTAATAAAGGACGTCGCGAACGCAACGTCGGTATTAGTCATAGGAGACCTCGAACTAGACAGTCGCACAGTAATCGCGTCCTGAGCAAATATACGTTTTTATAGTATTTGCTTGTTTACGTTGATTTGTTTTTGTTTGTATCGAACAATACGCTTTTTTTGGGGGGTTTCGGCATCTCGTAAGATTCATGACGATTGCCGATATCACTCTGGATTTCGTACCTTTTGAGAGCAGTTCGTGTGAAATGTGCGTAGAGGCCATGGACACTAAACCCACCAACGTTTCCGCTAATTGCCTGAGAAAACACAAGATGAAGAAGTGGACAATGGTTCGCGTAAGGACCACGGAGGACTCGTTCAAAATGTTGCACAAGACCGCGAAGAACAACGCGGCCGTTCGTCGTCGTAAGTGCTTAATGCGCCACAACGCGAAGAAGTCGACGCCCGCCGCCCTGTTCGCTAAGAGTATTTTTCGACGTCGGAGTGGCGAAGAGGAAGAGGAAGAAGAAGAACGGGAAGTGGCGCACGCAGACGTCGCGCTTACGCGGCGGCGCCGTCGTCGTCGTGCGGGAGCAATGGCGCCCGAGAACACCACCCAGTACCTCATGGCTAACGTCTACGAGGATATGGCGCGGCGACCCTGCGTCTCGTACGAGACTCCCGCCGACGTGTACGGTGAGTCGTTGTCGCCCGCCAGCGTTTCCACGGCGTTGGACGCGATTTACGACGACTACATTGCTTTTCAACAGCGGGACTTCGCGCAAGTGTTCGGCCTTTGAAAGAGCGGACTGACTGAAATTCGCCCCCCCCCGGGGCGACGGGATTAGTCGACAAATCGGGGGAGGGGGCCGAGAAGGCCTTCCGCTCTCACCGGTGACGTGGCAAAAGGTGTGCACTGCAATGTTTTTATGGGTTTTTAGTTTTGTTTTCGTTCGGGTTTTTTTTTGTTTTGTTGTAACACTTCCATGTTTTGCATGAGTTTAGTCAATAGGTTGACGACATGAGAAACATCGTTACACACTGTGGGTGATGTCGCATGTTTTCATGGTTGGGCTTTATTCATCACAGAGCCGAACCCGACACTGCCCGCAGTGCGGGGCCGTCTCCCGAACGCAGCAGCGCCAGCTGCCCCTCTCCCTCCGGACCGGTCCGCCCCACAAAACCCGCCTCTCCTCTCCTGGTCGCCTCTTGCGTAATCCAGGTAAACCCCACGGTAACGGAGGAAATGGCAGGTACTACCGATGTCGATACATGTGTCCCTTTTTGCTATAGCACTGTTGTGTTACAGATGGGGTTGGACAGATGATGGTATGTCCCGATGGGGATCAAATGCACACGACTTTGGTATGGTCTCGGTTGGGGGTAAATGCACAACATGCCATGCACATGTAAACCGTTGTCTGAGCCTTTTCCAGGTCAGTGCCTCAGTGGACCCTCGGGTCTCTCGGGCTGTGAAGCGCACTGGAGCGGACACCCAGAGAGGTCAGGCTTCCTCAGAGATGGACACAAGGTGACTCTTTTGCAGCCGGGTTGATTTGTGATACGTTATCACGATTTGTGTATGAGTCTGTAGTGGATGTGCAAGTGTAAATCATGTACATAAAGATATATATTGTGTGAGTGTTTTAGCCATTAAAAATCTAATTTTGGACAATAGTATTGTGACCGTGTCATGACTGTTTGTTTCTCTCTTCAGTGTCACATGTAACTAATTGAAAGCAGTTTAAAATGGGAATTTTCTAATTAAATATAAGTGAATCCTAATAAGTGCCAAAATAATAATGAATCTTCATCCATGATGGATCCAGTCCAAGATGGCGGCCCATGCCATGTCTGCCAATACAACGTACAGAAGTGTGAACTTGGTTAGACACCGTAAGTATTTGCTCAATCAATGAGAATCCAAATGTAAATTGTGTAAACCATAGCCTACTTTAAGGGTATGTATTTGAGGGTCCATAACGATGCAATTCACCACACACTCAAAAACATCGGGTTGTCATCACATTTACACTATCCAATTAAAGTGAATGTTAATCAACGTCAAGTCTTCCACAGCTTTTTCCTGTCCACAAGATGTGCACAAGCTTGAAGAAATATTGGTACCGTTAAGGAGTTCACGGGCGAGATTGTCCAGTACGCCTACCTTTCCAAACATGTTCTTGTGTAGTTGTTTATACAGTATTGTGTGTATAATATCCCTGATCGAAATTTCCCCTAGACTCGAACATCCAGTGCTTTGTTTTATAACCACATGGTGCCGCACGATCAACATGTGTGGGGTCTTCAGATGCAGACGCTTCTGTTACTTTAGGTTAGATTCCAATGTATTGCATGTCATTGCACAAGTACAGCACAGTGAAAATAATTTGTCATCTAACCAGAGTGCAAATGTTGCCATAAAGTGCATGGTAATATATAATGGGAGTTGTTAAATAAGATGCAAAGACGGTCTACTAGGTATAAAATTGTATGAGTTATGTACTGAATTATAGGTATATATGCCGAAGTATTAAACGGGTAGTTTAAGTATATTTTATTGCACACCGATAGCCGGTGTGCATTTAATTCAAAAAGATAAATATATCCTGCAGGGGTATTTGGTTATACCATAAGCATCAAAATGTACATTTAGTAAACTAGCTATAGTGTGTATTTTACCCACGTTTTAGTTGTAATTTTAAAGTGGCTATAACTGCCATTCTCAAAAGATTGTGTGGTCATCGCATTTAAAATACACTCCTTTTAAAGTGAATGGCAGTTGAAGATCAATATATATACGGTAAGTACACAATTCAATAACAAATATGTAAACTAGAGGTAGGGAGTTTATTACAGTGCAAGGCAGTCGAAGGTTGTGATAGGATATAGTGAGCAGTACTGAAGTCATTTAGCAGCTCTAAAGTGTCTTCAACTTGGTTAGGCTAGAGCACTATTAGTCACCAAAAACATCTGCATTTCCTTCCTAACAAGCCCCCAAGAGCAGAACCAGTGCAGAGCCCAAAGTACTGTGTAATTTCTGTACTGTGCTGAATGTCACCTCTAAAACAAATGCCATATTGAATGCCGTTGTAGGCTAAAGGTCAACTCTGTAATTATTGGTTTCTGGGCGTGGAGAAACGCTTTCAAACAACGCTCGGTATGCGTTTCGTCAATGTGGGAGTTTAGTTTATGGAGCATGTTAATGTGCTGCTGGTGGTTGCAGTGCGTAACTAATCCATACACAAGACTGGAGGATTGAACGTGTTCAAGCCACTTTTCGGCCCATTTATTTTTGATGTTTATCATCAGTAATTAAAACACTAAACGTAATGTACACTACGCAGCCAGATTTACCGGTCCATTTGAGACTGGAACGCGCCACTGCAGTAGTCCACCCGGGTTCATTAGCATGACTGCTAGGGTCGGGATGGGGGTCGGGAGTGTGGGGCATTCGGGGTGGGATGTCGTGGGGGTGGGACATGGATGAGTCTGGTGTAAACTAATCCTTTGTTTTGCCAGGAATTCTTGCAATGTGTTCTCCACACTTAACACACATGAACAGTTCAAATGTATAAATAAAAACAACGTAATATATGATCTAAATTAAACACGTGATTCGAACACGTAACTAGGTGCTCCTAAGTCGATCAGATGTTCTCGGAAGAGATATGGGTCTTTATCTCTCACACATCAGTCTTTGAGAAATGTCCTAAGCAAATTAAGCTGAAAGTAGATCATTGATGATTGACCTACTATTTATAATCGGATACTCCCCGAAAGCTTGATCAAATGCTGTTTAATTCTTATTTTACCCGTTTCCATTCATTCCTTGGATGCAGACGTGTATCAATATGCCAATATAGTATAAATATCAATATATTCTTTCGGTCTGAATCTATAGCCCCGACAGAATAGGCTAAAGTGAATTCATTTGTAAATGACCGGACAGTTTAGTTTGTGACACCAGGATCACGTGTGTGTAATAAGGACGCACCCACACTTAGGAGCCTATTTGTAGCTCATTAGCGACCACCTCTGGCAGGCAGTAGCAACAGCACTTTCATTGCGCTTCCATGTATCACACGAATATGCCAAAAGGTTGCAATAGTTGACCACTAATATAGGAACGAGGCAAATGTTATATTTATGTTTTATTTAAAGTCTCGGCTTTGAAGTCTTCAGAAGTCCTGGTCTTATAGTAGATTCTTGTTTGGCCCTAGCCCGTCTGCTGTGATGGACAGAGCCCAAGAGAACGGCTGTTGGTCGCCAATTTCTACGTTGGTTTGCACCCAAGGGATCCTGCGTTGCTGTTTCTTTATTGGCGCAAACTGCTGCACAAGCACCAAACAGCCTTTGTACTGTTAGGCCCTTCTGGAACGGTAGGCCCAGGCCTTGAATCTATTGTCCATTAATGCAGAGCACCCCCCCCCCCCCCCCCCCAAGCCTCCGGATTCGAAAATGAGGTTCTAGTCAGACGGACGTCACGGAGGTAGTCACTTTATGCGTTATCTCAATTAGGCAGATACGATTGTCGCAGCCAATTTACAAGTTGACCATAGTTGACAATGGTATGAAAGGTATACAATGTAGTGAAGTAACAGCACCACCACACCATCTATCGATGAAAGGGACAGTCTAAAACGTGAAAAGGCTTAACGTAACTTAAAGTTCCAAAACGGCGATCAATAATCACCAAATGTATCTGGCATATGTCTTGTCATTAGCACTTTCACCGGTCAAAATATCAAACCCTAAATCCTACTATTACGGAAGTTACAGTATGTTACATTAAGTGTTTTCCTCTCATAAAGCTGCATTAAGACTAAGATTTTTTTGTTTTTTGTTTTCTATGAAAAATAACTTAAAAATAACAATTGGGTGCTGGCTCTGACACAAGGGGTTCGGAATCTCGCCATTACGCCACTATCCACTATCCACGCCACAAATACCCACAACTTGGGCGGGCTAGAAACATGCAGTCTTTGCAGGGGGGGTGCAGGTGCGTGTCCCAAAGGTCAATGATGAAATTCTAACCCTGATCCAAGGGGGGCAGAGTCTTGCCATCACGCCATGCCCACTATCCAAGCCACAAACCCAACAACTCAGCCCCTGAGTGGGCTAGAAACACGTGGTCTTCGCAGGGGAGAGCAGGGGGGTGTCCAAGAGGTAACTGATGATGGGGCCAAGGAGTAATTATTGTTATCTTTATGAGGCGGATAGACCCGCTACAAGGTTGATTACAAGGTTGATGGTCACATAAGTTAGCATTCATACAATGCAAGATTTTATTTATTATTTTAAAACCTCTACACTTGAATCCATCTTTGATCATTCAACAAGGAAGTAAACATTGTATCTTTCATCCCCTCACAGATCATGGTACCATTAGGATAATTGACTTGTTTTTCATAAAACATACATTTTCAAACTCTTTGTTCTGTACAAAGGAACCTTTTATGTTCAGGGTCAAAAACAAGACAAATGAGAGGAAATATATTGAACATTAACTGTTGTGATGCCAGCATCACACCACTCTCCTCTCCAGCCACGCTCCTCTGCCTCCACCTCGCGTCCACCTGGGGTTACTGCACCCAGGAGAGGACACGCCGTCTCAGTAGACCAGGGGTCGGCAATTAAGTTTTGCCATGGGCCAATTTTTTTCGGAGCCACTAGATGGCGGGCCAGAACATGATCAAAAGCTAATTTAAGTAATTCATTGTTAAAACATGTGACACGTTCTAATGCTTTGACCTTTCTTTCTAAACATTTTAATACATTTCCGCGTTGCACGTCGGAAATATCGCGAGTCAACTAACACAGTTTGTTTTGTAAAGTAGTGTTCTAGTTAACTAGGTAGCAGTGGGGATTACTCACCCACTCCGTTGCACTGACTAGCGAGTTTGTGTTGTGATTCTCAACAACTTTGAAACGTATTTCCGTGTTTCAAAAGAAAAGTCAAAGTTAATGCGTTAACGCATGTGATTAATGTTGAGACTTTAACGCACACTATGTTTTTAACTCAAATTAAAAATAGAATCCGGTTTAGACTGAGGATCAGCGGCGAACGTTGACGGGGGGAGGGGGGTCTGCCCAAAATGCACGTCGGCCCACGGTATGCCAGATGGTCAGTACAGCCCTATGCATACATTCTTACATTCTTAAATAATACATTATTGATGTGCTTTTATCATCACAGAGCATTACAATGACACAAACCTTGTTGGTGGTTTATTCCTCATGCGTCATTAGATGTCAGCAAAACTAATTAAAAATAAAAGACGGGAGACTTCGAAGGAGACTTCCTCCTCGTCCATTAAGATGAACTAATCAAGGATGTTACTACACCATACTTGCCATTTATAATTCTTAACATTAACTGCCTTGTATATTAGTGCACCATGTTACTAATAAACACAGGAGAATTAGGATTAATTAGTAATTACTCACAACAATAATATAATAAAAGTGAACCATACTCACTACTTCTACTACTAATAATAATAATAAAAATGATATGCCTATATTATTACAATATATTGTTCTTACAAAATATTTCTCACATTACAATGTCAGAAAACAATCTGCTACAAGCTAAAGCCCTGTTATAAGTTCGATAAGATTTTAGAGAATACATCATTAAACATGTTAAAACAAGAAAAGAAAGAAAAGCCCTACGCAGTCCAGCACATTCTGATTCTGGTTGTATAAGGTATAAGGTATTCTCCGCCTAAACATGGATCCCTTTGGAGACCAGTGTCTGCTAAATCACTAAATCTACAGGCTATGCAAATATACACAGAGACCAGAACACAGAGTTCATATAGAGAGACACAACCACAGAAATGACCTCCTCTCATGTCTTACTCGGCTGGTCCTTGTGAAACACCTGTCTGTCCTTGAGAACCCAGCTGATGTTTCTATCAGTCACACCCATCTCGGCCAGTTTCACATAGAGCTGATGAAGAGACACAAGGTGTTAGTAGTATTCATGGGTTACTTCTTATTGATTTACCACTAACTTTGTTAATGGTTCTACGTTACTGTTTAAGTTTGTTTGATTTTGGCATGTGAAACTCTTAATAACTTACAAGTGTTATACACCTACTGTAAACAAAGGTTATTATTATTATAAAACATCTTCATTATCATGGAGTAATCACAGTTCCTAACCAAACTACATGGAGAACACCAAAGAGGTGGAAAAAAGGAATGAGGACATGAGGGCTGAGCACTTGCAAGATGTATTGCAAGACACTTCCATGAGCGTCAAAATTGATAAAAGGGAAAACAAAATACAAATCTATAATATTTTATGAATATTAATGTAGAAGCCGGAAGCAGGTGGGTTATTGCAGTTTCTAATAGGCCCAAAATACTAACAGGTGATGATGTCACTTGTCTTTCAGACATACATACACACCAACGCAGAAGTTATTTCATGTAACCTCCTGGGAACAACATCCTTAAGAAAAGCATGCAATTTACTTTTTGCTGTCTTTTTGTTAAAACATCTCCAACCTCAGGAACCTACAATACCTGTTCCAAAATCTGATGGGCCACCTCCGGATCCGTCATGTCGGCTTCAGAGCTGATCTGTAACTTGAAGGTTGAGCGTTGCTTCAAAGGTTCCTGGCAGACAAAGTTTACTAAAGCGCTACATGTACCATCAACAAAAAGCCCTGAGGGGTCTGCAGTAACACAACGTGGAGCCATTGTGGATCCACAGTCATTCGGCTCCCCTGGTCGCCAATTCCAGAAAGTGGCTGTACTTCCGTCAGACCAGCGGGACCATGGATATCTGTGGAGGCCAATCCATACTGTTGAAGTAATAAGCGATAATATTTTGCTCTGTTCAGTCGCATTGCGCACACTGGCCAGGTCAGTGTAACGTGTCTGGCAGTATTGCCTCGCGTTGTACCAAGTCATTGGATTTTGGACATAGATGTAGTTCCCTTCATCTAAAACAGAATGAAAAAATAAAAGATGTATTGGATATTACATCAGATTATATATATCTGTCTATATTCCGTAATTAAACATGGTAAAGTGCTAAAGTATACAAAATAGCTTAATGTCATTATGTTCAACCTCAATGTGTGCCTATAATGCACTTTTACCAGTACTTTAAAATAATACTAATACTCTAATAACAGTACTCAAACATAAACACTTTTTATTTTTAAGTGCACTCACCATTTAAGCAAATTGCACTGTACAGGAAGTCGCAACTCACATCGTTCCACTGACCCGGGTCCTGATACATGATCGTACAGTTCTCTTGGAAGTAATAGAAGTCTGGGTCTCCCGGGTACCAAGTGCTGTGATGTTGGCCAAGTGTTGTCTTGGTTCCCGAGGGACCACTGCCAACTGGTGCGGTCGTCATGAAGTCCAATCCATATGCGTTGCCCTTTCTGGCCTCTTGAAACCGCTGGAGGTCCTCTACATTGTCTACGGTGGCCAGGTCCTCAAACTGCTCCCTGCAGTGTTGCTGAGCATCGGTGCAGCTCAGCCTTTGGTCCACGTAGTGGTAGACCTTAGAGATGGGAGGTGAGGCATGGAGGCCCAGGTGGGGTCCTGCAGGAGACAGCTCCCACCCTGTATACTATATATATATACATATATACATATATATATATACACCCTTAGCCTTATACACAAACAACGTATTAATGACCAAAAGATAATCATCAAAATCTGGAAAATCAGCAATGTTAGTGACCTAAAAAATGCATCTTTAAATAAAGTGCTTAAATTAGAATAATTCAGACCCCAAAACCACCTACCTGGCAACGTGCCTGGCACAGACACACACTAATGAATAGATTATTATTACAATACAATCTTAGCTAGACCCCCAGTGGGGAAGACTTGACCCAGTTGTTTCTGTGGTGTGGTTATGTGACATGACCTCAACATATTACACAGACACAGGTACACAGACACAGGTACACACACACACACACACACACACACACACACACACACACACACACACACACACACACACACACACACACACACACATACACACACACACACACACACACACACACACACACACACACACACACACACACACACACACACACACCCATGAATATACAGTATGTCTGACCTGAAAGGCTAAGAAAGAGCAGTATGTTCTTCCACATCCTGGAACATAAAAATACTTCAGTTCATCAGTTGATACGTTAAGCATTAAAAAAATACAACACAGACTGTAATGGTCTTCATTGCATACAGTTTGTCTATCACACAGATCTTGTTATAGATATATTTATATCTATTTATACCTATATTTATACCTAAACACCTCTCAAACAAAGACAATGCCCATTGACTTTAGAAAGCTGCAATCCTCGCACCCACTATCAATGGGGATACATACACAATACACTCTGTTACAGATGACCAGTATCATGGTATTGTGCTCCACCATAACCTTAGATGGGACCTGTGGACTGACCTCCTGAACGCTAAGACACAGCAAAGAATTTACTAAGAAATGGCCATCTTTGAATGTCCACAACAAAATGCTCCAAATGTTTAACTGTGCTTTTATTGAACGTTTTTGAACATTCTGCTTTATCTGGTTTGGCAACTCTATTGAGGCACAGAAAAACGGCCAGTAAACTGTAACAACGGCCAGTAATACCTGATCGGCGAACAAGGCAAACAACATGTGTGGATTTGTGGATGACCAGCGTAAACCCTCATGCCTCCAATTTTGAATTGTGGCCATCTGACCGACTATATAGCAACCCTCTATTTACTTCAAATAGATCCAAGTTTTCATTGGTTCTGCAAGCCATTATGTTTTTAAACGGGGAATACACAAGTGCCTTATCCACATGCACTTTGAACACTCCTTTCCTGGTCACAAAGGATGTCCAGCGGGTCTGAGCAGGTGTTGCCCCATCTAAACTATTGTTCCTCTACACCTCATGTATTGCAAGGTGCGAAGTATGTGTATGAGTATATCTTGTACTGACTTTGGTGATGTTAAAATGAAATGCCTTGTGATAAATGTATCTATCTATCTATCTATCTATCTATCTATCTATCTATCTATCTATCTATCTATCTGTCTGTCTGTCTGTCTGTCTGTCTGTCTGTCTGTCTGTCTGTCTGTCTGTCTGTCTGTCTGTCTGTCTGTCTGTCTGTCTGTCTGTCTGTCTGTCTATCTATCTATCTATCTATCTATCTATCTATCTATCTATCTATCTATCTATCTATCTATCTATCTATCTATCTATCTATCTATCTGTCTGTCTGTCTGTCTGTCTGTCTGTCTGTCTGTCTGTCTGTCTGTCTGTCTGTCTGTCTGTCTGTCTGTCTGTCTGTCTGTCTGTCTGTCTGTCTGTCTGTCTGTCTGTCTGTCTGTCTGTCTATCTATCTGTCTATCTGTCTATCTATTTATCTATCTAAATGCTTTTTGCACAATTATACACATTTACATATCATTCTTCAGTCACTTTTATGTTCATTTTATTGTGTTAGAAATTCATACTGCGGGAGGGAATGGGGATCTATCTATCTATCATTGCTTGCCTGAAAAAATAATATATATATATTGTGTGGAGATACCAGATGTCTTTGCTAGTGCCAGATGGACCCATCTCTATCCAGCTTCATCCAGCCATCTATCTACGTGGCTCCCTTCCACTCCACCCAGCTACGCAAAAATTACGCAAAGAAAGTCAAGTCAAGTCAAGTCAAGTTTATTGTCACATCACAGTTTATATTTGTATAAGCAATGAGTGAAAATTGTATGTGCAAAACCGACGACAGACAGCAGTTATAAAAAACTGAATAGAAAAATATATATAAATATATATATATATATATATATATATATAATATATATAAATCAAAATAAATAAATAAAATAGTAATAAAATAAACATTGTTATATGCTATACACCCTTGTTCAGCAGCCTGATGGCCTGACTGCGGAAGCTGTCTCTAAGTCTGGTTGTGTGGCACTTGATACTGTGGTATCGCCTGCCTGATGATAAAAGTGAGTATAGTTTGTGGATGGGGTGGGCAATGTATTTTATGATGCATTTGGCCTTGGCCATGCACCGCTTGATGTACATATCCAGGAGGGAGGGAAATTCACCTCCAACGATATACTCAATACTATAAAACCTACTTTATACAATAAAAATGAACATAAAAGTGACTAAAGGATGAAATGTAAATGTGTAGAATTGTGCAAAAGCATGGATTTTGCATTGATTGATAGATAGATAGATAGATAGATAGATAGATAGATAGATAGATAGATAGACAGACAGACAGACAGACAGACAGACAGACAGACAGACAGACAGACAGACAGACAGACAGACAGACAGACATATAGACAGATAGACAGATAGACAGATAGATAGATAGATAGATAGATAGATAGATAGATTTGAATTTGGAATTTATGGGATCATGGGATGGGATTTTCCTGCATGCTGCTAAGCAAACCTTTCTTTGCATACTTTTTGCATAGCTGGGTGGAGTGGATGGGAGCTACGTAGATTGATGGCTGGATAAGGCTGGATACAGATGGGTCAGTCTAGCACGAGTCAGTCTGGCATCTCCACACAATATTTGTATATATCATTTATTTTTAGATATTTTAGATAGATAGATAGATAGATAGATAGATAGACAGACAGACAGACAGACAGACAGACAGACAGACAGACAGACAGATAGATAGACAGACAGACAGACAGACAGACAGACAGACAGACAGACAGACAGACAGACAGACAGACAGACAGACAGACAGACAGACAGACAGGCAGACAGACAGAGACATAGATAGATAGATAGATAGATAGATAGATAGATAGATAGATAGATAGATAGATAGATAGATAGATAGATAGATAGATAGATAGATAGATAGATAGATAGATAGATAGATAGATAGATAGATAGATAGACACAAAGATATAAATGACATTGAACGAAAAGTTCAATGGTTCCAATCCAAGGAAACCATTGGTGTGTGTGGTTCCTCCAGTGCTTAAGATTGTATTGACATTTGGAATTGATGGGATTATGGGATGTTCCTGCATGCTGCTAAGCAAACCTTTCTTTGCATACTTTTTGCATAGCTGGGTGGAGTGGATGGGAGCTACGTAGATTGATGGCTGGATAAGGCTGGATACAGATGGGTCAGTCTAGCACGAATCAGTCTGGCATCTCCACACAATATTTGTATATATCATTTATTTTTAGATCTCTTATCTATATTTTAGATAGATAGATAGATTGACAGACAGACAGACAGACATACATACAGACAGACAGACAGACAGACAGACAGACAGATAGATAGATAGATAGATAGATAGATAGATAGATAGATAGATAGATAGATAGATAGATAGATAGATAGATAGATAGATAGATAGATAGATAGATAGACACAAAGAAATATAAATATATAGATATAAAGATAAATAGATAGATAGACACAAAGGTATATCCGATAAGCTAGATAGATAGATAGATTCAAGATTCAAGATTTGTATTTGCATTTTGCAAGAAGTACAATGGAATGCTTCCTCCCCATTTCCTCCCGCAATATGAATTTCTAACACACAATACTATAAGAAATACTTTACATAATAAAAATGAACATGAAAGTGACTAAAGGATGATATGTACATGTGTATAATTGTGCAAAAGCATTTAGATAGATATATAGATCGATTTTCACTCGTATTTCACATGCATGCAAATCCCTGTCATAACTTTTGATTTTGCATGGCTTTATGTGGGCATTACTCTGATATAAGAACAACAGCACAGGCATGTGTTACATACTGTATGCTATGAAGACCAGTACAGCCTATGTTGTCTTTTTTTAATGCTCAACAGATAAACTAGTATTTTTATGTTCCAGGATGTGGAAGAACATACTGCTCTTTCTTAGCCTTTCAGGTCAGTCATACTGTATATTCATGGGTTTGTGTGTGTGTGTGTGTACCTGTGTCTGTGTAATATGGTGAGGTGTCACATAACCACACCATATAAACAACTGGGTCATGTCTTCCCCACTGGGGGTCTAGCTAAGATTGTATTGTAATAATAATCAATGTATTATTGTGTGTCTGTGCCAGGCACGTTGTCAGGTAGGTGGTTTTTGGCTCTGAATTATTCTAAAATTAAGCACTTTATTTTAAGATGCACATTTTTTAACAGATCCGGTCACTAACATTACAGATTTTCCATATTTTGATGATTATCTTTGTGTCATTAATACGTTGGTTGTGTATAAGGCTATAGTGTATATAGTATAAAGGGTGGGTGCTGTCTCCTGCAGGACTCCACCTGGGTCTCCATGCCTCACCTCCCATCTCTAAAGTCTACCACTACGTGGAGCAGAAGCTGAGCTGGACCGATGCTCAGCAACACTGCAGGGAGCAGTTTGAGGACCTGGCCACCGTAGACAATGTAGAGGACCTCCAGCGGGTGCAAGAGGCCAAAAAGGGCAACACAGACTACATGTGGATCGGACTTTATGACGACCGCACCAGATGGCAGTGGTCCCTCGGGAACCAAGACTACAAACTTGGCCAACATCACGGCACTTGGTCCTCGGGAAACCCAAACTTCTATTTATGCGCAGAGAACTGCACGGTCATGTATCAGAACACGGGTCTTTGGGATGATGTGAGTTGCGACTTCCTGTACAGTGCAATTTGCTTAAATGGTGAGTGCACTATTTTTAAGTACTGGCACACATAGTGTGTATTGAGGTTGAACTTAATGACATTAAGCTATTATGTATACTTGTACTATGTACACTTTAGCATGTTTAATAAAGGAATATAGACTGGGATATATAGTTCATCTGATGTAATATCCAATACATCTTTCCTTTTTTCCTCCTCGTTCTGTTTTAGATGAAGGGAACTACATCTATGTCCAAAATCCAATGACTTGGTACAACGCGAGGCAATACTGCCAGACACGTTACACTGACCTGGCCAGTGTGCGCAATGCGACTGAACAGAGCAAAATATTATCCCTAATTACTTCAACAGTATGGATTGGCCTTCACAGAAATCCATGGTCCCGCTGGTCTGACGGAAGTACAGCCACTTTCTGGAATTGGCGACCAGGGCTGCCGAATGACTGTGGATCCATAATTGCTCCACGCTGTGTGGTTGCAGACCCCTCAGGGCTTTTTGTTGATGGTACATGTAGCGTTTTAATAAACTTTGTCTGCCAGGAACCTTTGAAGCAACGCTCAACCTTCAAGTTACAGATCAGCTCTGAAGCCGACATGACAAATCCGGAGGTGGCCCATCAGATTTTGGAACAGGTATTGTAGGTTCCTGAGGTTGGAGATGTTTTAACAACAAGACAGCAAAAAATAAATTGCATGCTTTTCTTGTGTCTCTCCATCAGCTGTATGTGAAACTGGCCGAGAAGGGTGTGACTGATAGAAACATCAGCTGGGTTCTCAAGGACAGACAGGTGTTTCACAAGGACCAGCCGAGTAAGACATGAGAGGAGGTCTTTGCTGTGGTTGTGTCTCTCTATATGATCTCTGTGTTCTGGTCTGTATATTTGCATAGCCTGTAGGATTTAGTCATTTAGCAGACGCTGGTCTCCAAAGGGATCCTCGTTTATGCGGAGAATACCTTACATACAACCAGAATCAGAATGTGCTTAACTGCGTAGGGCTATCTATAAAACATGTTTAATTCTCTATTATCTTATTGAGCTAATTAATCATTTTAGCTTGGTATTTTGCAGCAGATCTTTTTCTGAGATTGTTATTATATGTGCATCGTTTTTATTATTATATTAGTAGCATTATTATTACTATATTGTTTGTTACTGTTTTGTTATTAATATCAACTCCGATTATAAAATTGGTTTGAGTAGAAACAAATAAATCCTAATTTTCTTTATTAATTATATGCTGTTTTTATTAGAAACTGTGTGCACAAGGCAGTCATGTTTCATATTTAATAGGTTAATCTGAGGAAATTGCCTAGGAGAAATGACGGTTATTGGAATGGACAGTGGTTATAAAAGAACATCAATAATGTACGACAAGCCTCCATTACACACAGGAAGTGTTTAGCACTGTAAAATAGTTCATCAATATATGTATTATCTCTGAAAAATAAACAAATTAATAAAATACATTTAAACCAAGCTGCTCATGGTGACGGTGCCTTTTGTCATGTCCCGAGTTGTGAAATAATAGGTAATAATAATAGGTATATATATATATATATACAGGTAAGTGAGTAATTAACAGGTAGTGATCAGGTGAGCATATATAAATGTATGGCATATAATAAATGTATATACAGCAGTAGGAGCAGTTCTATCAACAGTTGAGATTTAAATATATATGGCAGGTACAGTAAAGGGGAGGAGGGCAAACAGTCCATGGTAGGGGTGAGAGGGGTCATCCACTATATTTTGTGCCTTCCCCAGACACCGTTTGTGGTGGGTAGTGTTTATTGCAGGGGGATCCAACGATGCGTTGGGCGGTTTTCACCACCCTCTGCATTGGAGGATGCTTTCAATAGCACACTGGTAAAAGTTCAGCAGAATTTGAGGTGACAGGTGTCTCCTCCAGATGATGAGACGCTGGTGAGCCTTCTTTACCAGCGAGGCAATATTGAGGGACCAGGAGAGGTCCTCGGAGATGTGGACCCCCAGGAATTTGAAGGTGGAGACACACTCGACCTCCGCTCCGTTGATGAGGATGGGGGTGTGTGCGCCAGCTCTGGTCTTCCTGAAGTCGACAATGAGCTCCTTGGTCTTCTTGGTGTTGAGGGTGTAGAGGGGAGTGCTCAGCACACATCCTTGTGGAACACCGGTGTTTAGGGTGAGGGTGGAGGAGGTGAGATTGTCTAAACTGACTGACTGGGGTCTGTTGGTTAGGAAGTCAAATAACCAGTTACAAACTGAGGGGTTAATGTCAAGGTTCTTGGTTTTCACGAGGCCACCAAGTTTGAAGATGAGTTTGGCTGGGATGATGGTGTTAAATGCTGAGCTGAAGTCTATGAACAGCATTGTCACGTGGGTGTTGCTTTCATCCAGGTGGGAGAGAGCGGAATGAAGAGCTGAGGAAATGGCATCCTCCGTGCTCCTGTTCTCACGGTAGGCAAATTGGTGTTCATCCAGTGAGGGTGACAGGCCAGATTTGAGGTGAGCCAGGACCAGGCTCTCGAAGCATGATGATGGGGGTGAGTGCAACAGGGCAGAAGTCATTGAGGCTCACTGCAGAGGAGTGTTTTGGCACTGGCACAATGGAGGTGGTTATAAAGCACACTGGGACAACTGCCTGAGCTAGTGATAAGTTGAAAATGTCAGTAAGGACCTCGCTCTCAGCTGCTCATGCACATGCGTCGGGGATCGGAGTTGTTGAAGTGGTCTTCAACCCTTCGCTTGTGGTTGAGCTTGGCCAGCTTGATGTCCTTTTACAGATTAGCCCTGGCTAAACAGTAGGCCAGTGCATCGCCCGACCTAAAAGCAGCGTCACTTGCCTTTAGGAGTAGGCGGACCTCTCTGTTCATCCACGGCTTCCGGTTGGAGAATGTTGTGATCTGTTTGAGGGAGGTGATGGTGTCAATGCTGGAGTTGATGTAATCAAAAACAGAGGAGGCGTAGGAGGCGATGTCAGTCTGGGAGTTTAGGGTAGACTGGGAGAGACAGGCTCCAATCCGTGTGTAGAAACAGGTTCTGCAACTTAGAGTCTGCTCCCTCAGGCCACACTTTGACTGTCCAGGGGATGTAAGGGACAGAGAGGATGTTCGGCTCATGTTCAACCATCCCAAAAGTAGTCAGAAATCCCAAAATCCTATGAAAAATAACTTACCAGCAATTGGGTGCCAAACTGATGAGCCCCCTACTGGCTCTGACACAAGGGGTCGGAGTCTCGCCATTACGCCACTATCCACTATCCACACCACAAATACCCACAACTTGGGCGAGCTAGAAACATGCAGTCTTTGCAGGGGGGGTGCAGGTGCGTGTCCCAAAGGTCAATGATGAAATTCTAACCCTGATCCAAGGGGGCAGAGTCTTGCCATCACGCCATGCCCACTATCCAAGCCACGCCCACTATCCAAGCCACAAACCCAACAACTCAGCCCCTGAGTGGGCTAGAAACACGTGGTCTTCGCAGGGGAGAGCAGGGGGGTGTCCAAGAGGTAACTGATGAGCCGGACTCAATGGGGCCAAGGAGTAATTATTGTTATCTTTATGAGGCGGATAGACCCGCTACAAGGTTGATTATTCGCATAAGTTAGCATTCATACAATGCAAGATTTTATTTATTAGTTTAAAACCAACCATTTTGAATCCATCTTTGATCATTCAACAAGGAAGTAAACATTGCATCTTTCATCCCCTCACAGATCATGGTACCATTAGGATAATTGACTTGTTTTTCATAAAACATACATTTTCAAACTCTTTGTTCTGTACAAAGGAACCTTTTATGTTCAGGGTCAAAAACAAGACAAATGAGAGGAAATATATTGAACATTAACTGTTGTGATGCCAGCATCACACCACTCTCCTCTCCAGCCACGCTCCTCTGCCTCCACCTCGCGTCCACCTGGGGTTACTGCACCCAGGAGAGGACACGCCGTCTCAGTAGACCATGACCACGCTTCAGCCCCACCTGTTCCCTATCACAATCAGCACCCCATCAATTGCCTCCCTACTTATACTCCGCTCTCCTGTTCTGTCTCCAGAACCTTTCTGTTTTCTACAAAAAAATAATAAAATAAAGCTCTGTTATAGCTCCACGGTGTCTTGGTCTGCGTTCTGGGTCCCACTCGTGACCTGGGTACCACTCGTGACAAGAACAACTGAATCCACTGTGATTCCCCGTGTTTTATACCCGTTTGAACACAGTGACACGTCAGCACACGCTAATAGTTTTCAGGGATGTCTTACTTGGTCGCTGGTACACGCTCCTCATGCGTTAGTCACACGCTAATTCATGCGTTAGTCACACGTTAGTCACACGCCAGATGTGTCCACCTCAGCTAGAACGCTCGAAAATTGAACGATTATAACGTTCATTGAACGCTGACCAGAACGTTATGGTGTGACGGGGCCTTAAGTCTATGTGTGCGGCACCTGATACTGCGGTATCGCCTGCCTGACGGTAAAAGTGAGTACAGTTCGTGGCTGGGATGGGCATTGTCTTGTATGATGTGTTTGGCCTTCACCACGCACTGCTGGTTGTATATATCCAGGAGGGAGAGGAGCTCACCTCCAACAATATACTGGGCCGTCCGCACCACCCTTTGAAGCGCTCTGCGCTCGAGTGCGGTGCAACACTCTCAATTGTGCCGGTGTACAATGTTCTCAGGACACCACGTGTGTGGTGTGCGTGGACCATGTGAGGTCCTCGGAGATGTACGTCGAGGAACTTGAAGCTGCTGACCCTCTCTACTGCAACACCGTCGATGGAGATAGGGGCGTACTCTCCTCTCTGCTTCCTGTTGTCCACGATCAGCTCCTTGGTCTTCTTGACGTTGAGGGCGAGGCTGTTCTCCTGGCACCACTGCTCCAGTGATCCAACCTCCTCCCTGTAGGCTGTCTTGTCATCGCCGGCGATGAGGTGTTAGTCCATTTAATGAAAAGTTCAATGGTTCCAATCCAAGGAAACCATTGGCGTGTGTGGTTACTCCAGTGCTTAAGATTGTATTGAAATTTGGAACTTATGGGTTTTTATTATAGGATTTTCCTGCATGCTGCTAAGCAAACCTTTCTTTGCAAACATTTTGCGTAGCTGGGTATAGTGGATTGGAGCCATGAAGATAGATGGCTGGATAAAGCTGGATACAGATGGGTCAGTCTGGCACGAGCAAAGACATCTGGTATCTTCACACAATATTTATGTAATAACATATTCTTTTGACAGACAGGCAAGCAGGCAGGCAGGCAGGCAGGCAGGCAGACAAACAGACAGACAGACAGACGGACGGACGGACGGACGGACGGACGGACGGACGGACGGACGGATAGATAGATAGATAGATAGATAGATAGATAGATAGATAGATAGATAGATAGATAGATAGATAGATAGATAGATAGATAGACACAAAGGTACATCCAATAAGATATATAGATAGACAGAAAGATAGAATCAAGATTCAAGATTTTTATTTGCATTTTGCAAGAGGTACAATGGAATGCTTCCCCCCAATTTCCTTCCACAACATGAATTCCTAACACACAATACTATAAAACATACTTTACACAATAAAAATGAACATAAAAGTGACTAAAGGATGATATGTACATGTGTATAATTGTCCAAAAGCATTTAGATAGATAGACACAAAGATAGATAGGTAGATAGAGACATAAATATATATAAACAAAGATACCTACCCAATAGATAGATCAATAGAGCAATATATATATATATGAATCAATGTAATAAAATATACATTGTTATTTGCCATACACTCTTGTTCAGCAGCCTAATGGCCTGACTGTGGAAGCTGTCTCTAAAGGCCCCGTCACACCATAACGTTCTGGTCAGCGTTTGAGGAAACGTTGGTAATCGTCCGTGGTCGCTGGTATAGCGCCAGAAGAGCGTTGTGTGAACGCTGGTGAACGCTGGTAATCGTCGGTAATCGTCGGTGATCGTCGGTGATCGGTGGAGAACGCTGGTCCGAAAAAGTTTTGAACATGCAGAAAAGTTCTCATGGAGACCAGCGTTCTTCAACGTTTAACGTTAAACGCTGGAGAACGCTGGAGAACGTTCGTGTAACGTTCGCCAAACGTTGCACGCGTTCGGCTATTGTTGGTCAGTCGTTACCCTAGCGTTACTTGGTTGTTATTAATCGTTCACAATCTTTGCGTTTGAGTGTGTGTGGGGGTCAGGACCAGTGCTTTTAGTCATACACACATCCGACATTGTGTGCCTATTTTCGGATTGGAGATGGAGTACAGACGACATGGAGATGGAGATGGAGATGGAGTTTAGCAGTAGCCCCCCTCACACGCTTTTTTCCTCTTGGCGGCATGATGTGCACTGTTCAATATCCAGAAGAACTGTCACGGTTACGGTGGTTGACAGGGGGCGTGGCCAAGCCACCGCTGGAGGCGCACACACACACACCTGTCAGCAATTGCCATGGCTGATTGCTAATCCCCTCACCTGGGGACGTTAGGTCGTACGTCATACTTTGTTCATGTTACGTCGTACATTCTGGACGGAATCGCCACGCTGATGTCCCAGAGATCCAGATCCTTTGCCTATCCCGCGTCACCCGCCAGTCTCGCGTTACGCCGGTCAATACGAGCTCCCCGGTAATTATAATTACCTGTCCAGTACCTGTCGCTATTCCGACCTCCCGGTATCTAGACTTCTCGCTCGTCCCTGATCATCCGTCTGTCCGGTACCTGTCGCTACTCCGACCTCCCGGTACCCAGACTCCTCTCCCGTCCCAGACTACTCGCCGGTCTACTACCTGCCGGTACTCCGCGGCTCGACCTCCCGGTACCCAGACCCCTGGACTGTCCCTGATCACTCTCTTGTGTTGTGTTTGCTTGAAATAAAGCTCTGTTATAGCTCCACGGTGTCTTGGTCTGCGTTCTGGGTCCCACCGAAAAATCCACTCGTGACAAGAACAACTGAATCCACTCGTGACAAGAACAACTGAATCCACTGTGATTCCCCGTGTTTTATACCCGTTTGAACACAGTGACACGTCAGCACACGCTAATACGATTATAACGTTCATTGAACGCTGACCAGAACGTTATGGTGTGACGGGGCCTTAAGTCTATGTGTGCGGCACCTGATACTGCGGTATCGCCTGCCTGACGGTAAAAGTGAGTACAGTTGGTGGCTGGGGTGGGCAATGTCTTGTATGATGTGTTTGGCCTTCACCACGCACTGCTGGTTGTATATATCCAGGAGGGAGAGGAGCTCACCTCCAACAATATACTGGGCCGTCCGCACCACCCTTTGAAGCGATCTGCGCTCGAGTGCGGTGCAACACTCTCAATTGTGCCGGTGTAGAATGTTCTCAGGATGCGGGGGCCCATGCTGAATTTCCGAGGAAATTACAGGCGTTGTTGGGCCCTTTTCACCACGTGTGTGGTGTGCGTGGACCATGTGAGGTCCTCGGAGATGTGCACGTCGAGGAACTTGAAGCTGCTGACCCTCTCTACTGCAACACCGTCGATGGAGATAGGGGCGTACTCTCCTCTCTGCTTCCTGTTGTCCACGATCAGCTCCTTGGTCTTCTTGACGTTGAGGGCGAGGCTGTTCTCCTGGCACCACTGCTCCAGTGATCCAACCTCCTCCCTGTAGGCTGTCTTGTCATCGCCGGCGATGAGGTGTTAGTCCATTTAATGAAAAGTTCAATGGTTCCAATCCAAGGAAACCATTGGCGTGTGTGGTTACTCCAGTGCTTAAGATTGTATTGAAATTTGGAACTTATGGGATTATAGGATTTTCCTGCATGCTGCTAAGCAAACCTTTCTTTGCAAACATTTTGCGTAGCTGGGTATAGTGGATTGGAGCCATGAAGATAGATGGCTGGATAAAGCTGGATACAGATGGGTCAGTCTGGCACGAGCAAAGACATCTGGTATCTTCACACAATATTTATGTAATAACATATTCTTTTGACAGACAGGCAAGCAGGCAGGCAGGCAGGCAGGCAGGCAGACAAACAGACAGACAGACAGACAGACGGACAGACGGACGGACGGACGGACGGACGGACGGACGACGGACGGATAGATAGATAGATAGATAGATAGATAGATAGATAGATAGATAGATAGATAGATAGATAGATAGATAGATAGACACAAAGGTACATCCAATAAGATATATAGATAGACAGATAGATAGAATCAAGATTCAAGATTTTTATTTGCATTTTGCAAGAGGTACAATGGAATGCTTCCCCCCAATTTCCTTCCACAACATGAATTCCTAACACACAATACTATAAAACATACTTTACACAATAAAAATGAACATAAAAGTGACTAAAGGATGATATGTACATGTGTATAATTGTCCAAAAGCATTTAGATAGATAGACACAAAGATAGATAGGTAGATAGAGACATAAATATATATAAACAAAGATACCTACCCAATAGATAGATCAATAGAGCAATATATATATATATGAATCAATGTAATAAAATATACATTGTTATTTGCCATACACTCTTGTTCAGCAGCCTAATGGCCTGACTGTGGAAGCTGTCTCTAAAGGCCCCGTCACACCATAACGTTCTGGTCAGCGTTTGAGGAAACGTTGGTAATCGTCCGTGGTCGCTGGTATAGCGCCAGAAGAGCGTTGTGTGAACGCTGGTGAACGCTGGTAATCGTCGGTAATCGTCGGTGATCGTCGGTGATCGGTGGAGAACGCTGGTCCGAAAAAGTTTTGAACATGCAGAAAAGTTCTCATGGAGACCAGCGTTCTTCAACGTTTAACGTTAAACGCTGGAGAACGCTGGAGAACGTTCGTGTAACGTTCGCCAAACGTTGCACGCGTTCGGCTATTGTTGGTCAGTCGTTACCCTAGCGTTACTTGGTTGTTATTAATCGTTCACAATCTTTGCGTTTGAGTGTGTGTGGGGGTCAGGACCAGTGCTTTTAGTCATACACACATCCGACATTGTGTGCCTATTTTCGGATTGGAGATGGAGTACAGACGACATGGAGATGGAGATGGAGATGGAGTTTAGCAGTAGTCCCCCTCACACGCTTTTTTCCTCTTGGCGGCATGATGTGCACTGTTC